>JAQPCC010000084.1:600000-933352 GCA_028392965.1 Lindernia subracemosa | reverse complement strand
TAGGACCTGTGCTTGCAAGCGTAGGTAGCTTGTAAACGCATCGGACCCGTGCTTGCAAGCATAGGACCCACGCTTGCAATCAGGACCCGTGCTTGTAAGCATATGACCTTGTGCTTGCAAGCGTAGGTAGCTTGTAACGATATGGGACCCGTGCTTGCCATAGGGCCCTCGCTTGTGAGCACGGGACCCTGCATATTATCATGGGACCCACGCATAAGACGATGAGGTTCTCGCGCGGGTCCCATGCGTATAAACGGTCCGCTGTATAATATCAGTCTCCTGCTCTTGCACGCAGGGAACCCTGCCGGCAGGGTTCCCTGCGTGCAAGAGCAGGAGACCCGACAGGGGACCCGTGCTTATACGCATGGGAACCCGTGCGGGAACCGCGCAGATGCGCAGGGTCTGATGCGCATCTGTGCGGGAATCTCAGCATATGCGATACGGTCCCCTGCGCAGCTGTGCATAAGAGTTTTATATTTCAATATTCATACCATGTAATTTGCTAAAATATGTTATAATTACGTATAAATTAGGTTGTGATGAAGAAGCAATTAAGAGGCGACGAAGTTTATGATTGCGTATTACGCTGACCTCGCTATACCCCGAGGCCAGCGAGTTGATAAGAAGGTGTCTGAACCACCATGAGTGGGAGACATATAGGGCCGGGAGTGCGTTCGGCCGACTCGTTAGTGCCGCGGCGGATTTTAATCTCTCGGCCAGTTGCTGTGGTACCTCATCCAGAGGCAGATGACGTTGCACAACCGCGACGAGCTTTGGATGATTGTTGGCAACAAACCACTCCGATTTTCAAAATCGGAGTATTGCCTAATCACCGGGCTCAAGTTCGCAGCCGAGCTACCGCAAGTGTACCCCAATGCAGCTTTCGCCGAAAGACATTTTGCCGGCACTTCCACAGTCCGCATGTCGCACGTGAAGCGTCGATTGGGAGTTGGATGGCGACGAGGACGCGTGGACACTGACAAGTTGAAGTTGGCAGACGTCTACTTCGCCACCGCGGTCTTGCTGCCTCGACTCTCAAAGAAGGATACCATCGTCAGTTCTTGGGTCCTTCAGCTTGTCGAACACGAGGTGGCTTTCTCCCAATTTCCTTGGGGCAGCGTGGCTTTCAAGGAGGTCATACGGGCCGTAAAACAAAATCTACGGGAGAGGAGGGACGGGGCGAACGCAAAAAGCAGTTGGCTGATCAGTGGGTTCGTACAGCCACTTCAGATGATTTCTAATTAAGCTTTGACATATCTTGATTTAATTTATAAATAATTGCTAATATTATTTTCGTTATTTGTCTTCAGATACTAGCATACGAGTGCATATCGGGCGTTGCACATGAGTTTTCGGGGCGCAGAGAAGAAGATTTTACGCCACGCATGTTGAGTGGGTGACGAACGATTGGAGTCGCAAGGGATGTCCGAAGCTGGAGGCGGTCGTAGCTGCCGCCCACGGGTCCCCTGTACGAGGGTTGTTAGTGCCGTCAGCGGACGAGTTGGAGGCGGAGTACTTTCGGGACAGCGTCTTTGACGTTGGGGCGGCGCACGAACTATTCGACCGTGTGACGGCCTACTCCAGCAGGGAGTGGATGTTAGTTGTTCCCGTCGTGGGGCGGAAGGAGATCGCAACGAGCGCGTTGCGATCCAACAGAATTTCGATGCACAGGCCATCCCCCAGATCCCCGAACCTCCACCGACGGGACCATCACGTGGTTATGGTTTCGCTTCGGAGGCACGCTTCGAGGAATTTTCGAGTCGTGTGGACCAAAACTTCACGGACGTGTTTGGGCGATTCGACGACTTGGTACCGCCCTCTCGCAGTTCCGAAACGAAGAGGCTCGACGGTGGGAGACGAACGACAGTCGTTTACAGTCTCATGCAATCGTGGGGCGAGAGCATCAGAGGGTTGGGGAACTCGTTTCAGGATCTACGGAACGACCTGACGAGTAGATTTTTTGGTGGATCGCGCACTCCGCCTGCTGAGCCGCCTCATTGTAGTTTTTTATAATTATTTTTTAATTAGTTGTGTAGATTACTTATCAGTTTACTATTTACGATGTAGATGACGATCCGAGCGGGTTTGGTGGTGGATGGCACACTACACAGGCCGAATCGCCTCATGGTAAATTTTTATACTTAGTGTGGAAAAAATATTATATACTTATTTTCGAAATTACTTGTATAGATTACGATGAGAGATGGACCAACGCCATGGATCGTACGAGGGTCCGAGTCAGGACGCATGGGACGGTCACAGTCCGTCCGAATGGGAGCATCCCCGTTGGGCCGATTTTGTCCAACCGGAATGGACCGGCGAAGAGGCAGAGAGAACGGAAGAGGTGGACCCATCGTCGTGGAGGGGCAGGTACGATGTTGAGGCTCAGAGGTCGAGGCTCAGGTCGAGGCGCACGCCGAGGCTTCAATTTCTGACCGAGCGGCCGACAAAGGAAAAGGCGTCATGAAGGAGAATACCCCTGAGCGGCCGAAGAAGCCATCGAAGTACCAGCTGTCTCCGTTCACAGATTTCCCACCGACGAGTGCATCCGCCCTCCAAAGCTTTCGTTGTTCGAGCGGCATATCCAAGTGAAGATAGCCAAATTTTGGCCCACTGTCGAAGCGCAGTTGTTAGCACTGATTTCGGTGCACGGTACGCAAATCGAGGGCCGACTACAAACACGACCCTCGGTGGCTCCTAAACCTTGCGACTGAGGGTATGCCGCTCGATGACATGTACGTATGAATTTACCAAATGCGTTTGCGCTTACTTGAATAGTTTCAATAATGGTCTATATTTTATTGCAGCACGTCGATGAATCCATCTTTGGGATCCTCGCAATGCAGAGAAATAGCAAGGCCTGCACGAGGACAGTGGCGTACATGCCCCACAGCTTTAAGACCCGAGTCGATGAGGAAGGATAAGTATCAAAGGGACGGCGCACCCGAAAGGGCTCAAGAATGGCTCAAGTACGCTAAGGGAGAAGATGAATTTTGGATGAACACGCCGTGGGACATAGCGTCCCACATCGCCATCCCGGTCCGTACGCGAAGCCATTGGGTGCTGTTGGTGATTGATACCGCAAAGCGGACGTTCACGATTTACGACTCCGATCCAGCTTATGACGGGGACATGCGCTACATCGAGCGTGAGTTCAATAGTCTGTCGATCGTGGTGCCGCAATTTTCAAGCAGCTGAAGCTAACAAATCGTGTGTACAAGGGCAAGAGCTGGCCAGCTGGGTGGTGTCGCGACTTCAGAAGACAAGGGCACCCGTAAGTTTTCATGAATGTTGCGTTTTATTTGTCGGTCGTATTTTCGTGATAAAAAATACGTATAATGTTGGATCCGATTTTCAGTGGAGACCACGGCGTCGCAATGTTGCGGGCGGCGATATCGCTTATGGTGCCGAAGGACGACGTCTCCCGCCTGACTCAAAATCAGATGGCGGATTTTCGAAAATACCTCGCCATTTCTATTTTCAAGAACGATTGGGACAGTTTTTAGTGTTGTTTGTATTTTTAGTGTTGAATATAAATTTTTTGAATATTAATTTTCTGTGTTGAATTTTCTGTGTTGAATATTAATTTTCTGTGTTGAATTTTCTGTGTTGAATATGAATTTTCTGTGTTTGGATATGGATTTTCAGTATGAAACGTGATGTGTGATTTGACATGACAGTCTGACACTTATCATATCCACAGAAAAATTAAAACAACAATAATTGGACCATAATTGAGTCTGCGCTGAATGTTAGTGCGGCGCATCCTTGGTCCCCTGGATGTGCCACGCACGTTAACGGTCGGGTCCCCTGAATTTAAGTGCGGAAACCCTGCTCATAACGCGCGGGTCCCATGTATATATGCGCGGGACTATGCCTGATATACCTGGAGACCCGCGCATAAGTTCCACGGGACCAATCGGGACCCGAACATCTCAGCACGGGGACCAAGCAAATATGCGCGGGTTCCCTGTTTTTACGTGCGGGAACCCTGCCCATAACGTGCGGGTCCCCTGTGTTCATGTGCGATTTTGGATTTGTTAATTCATGGAATTAAGTCATAATTGTGTGTTTGTATACATTGTTTATCCTCTACTACAATATTAAGTCATCATAAAATAGCACAAAATCAAAAAATTGGATCAAATCAAAATAATAACAATCAATTTATAAGATTGTTAAATCCTACAAAATTCACCAACACAAGGTATGTTTTTGGGAGTGCTCTTTTTCTATCTTCACCTATGAGATTGGTCAACTCGAAATACATGTTGGATTATTTTTTATTTTTTTTACGTCGAAGCCTTAGGTATTGTTAATGTTACAGATAATTTTTAACAATTTTTAATCGAGTAATTATTATTTTATTAATTATTAACTTTTTAAGAATTTTAATAATATTATTATTTTCTCATCCTTTTATTAACGAAATTCATCAACTGTCAAGTCATCTGTGCTGTACAGACTGTATAGGCACGCTGCTCTGACATGTGAATGAGAAAACACTTTTAACAATTATTGGTACGACTCAATAAGCGAACGTGACCAACCCTAAGTTGGCAGAGGACCCGTCCATAAGCGCACATGTTATCAGCGCGGTACCGTGATCAAATGTGCGGGTCCCCTGTTTTCACGTGCGGGTCCCGTGTTACTAAACGTGTAGGTCCCGTGTTACTAAACAAATATGCGCAAATACAAGGACGTTACCTCCTACCAAATTCCCCCACCGAAGGCAACCTATTTTTCCGTGCTCTTCCACGTTGTGAACGAACAAGAGGTGGCAACATGTGAATACTACTTTCAATGCGATCCGTTACCGGCCATATGGTCCCTTCGTAAGCTAACTTCCAGACCTCCAAGGTGTAATAATCGTGCACTAATGAATACACCGGGACTTGGGCGTAACCACAAGCTGCAATCGCGTGTGGACATGGGATACGATCGATGTCAAACATCATGCAAGTGCATCTGCACGTTTCTAGATCGACCCCGTGGTTCACATGCTGCCCGTACACGTTATATCTTAGACGTCCGACTTCCGACACATGAAATTTTTGCGACTCGCCGAAATTCTCTCGTATGATCGACTCCACCTTCGGTGTAAACCTAGTCACATTCGCAGCGATTGAAGCTTCCGCAGTTCGCCGATGCTTACTGAACCATGATGATGTTAGTCGATGAACCGAGTCCAACAATCCAATAATTGGAAGTTCTCTATCTTTACGTAGAGCCGCATTTATAGACTCGGATCCATTGGTCGTCATTATGTTGTATCTTGATCTAGGGCAATATGCCTTTGTCCACGTAGCCTTTGGAACTTCGTTAAGATAGGCTCCCACTTCCTTGTATTTGTCTTCAAGCTGCTGAAAATAACGGTCGGACTCGCTCTTTGTGTAGGCAGTCGCTACACGCCAAAAAATCGGGCAAGCACCTTTCTTCTTCATTTTCGTCTTCACGTTTTGTTGAATGTGCCACGCACAGAAACCGTGAAATGCGTGCGGGAAAACGGCCGGAACGGCATTCTTTATACCATTGTTTCGATCAGAAATTATTACGAGATCATCACTGTCCGCAACAAAACGTCGCAATCTCGTGAGAAACCACGTCCATGACTCGGTTCCCTCCGTGTCGGCAAGACCCCATGCAACAGGATATTGATGGTAATCACCGTCTTGTGCCGTGACAATCATCATGACCCCTTTATACTTCCCCTTCAAAAAAGTTGCGAACGACTTTCCTCATGTACGCAAAGCCTCTGACGCATGCGCCGTATGCCAAGAACATGTACTTGAACCGATTGTCTTCGTCCATCTCCCAATCGGTGATACTGCCCTCGTTGGCTTACCTCACCGCATCTAAGTACGCCGGCAGTAAACCGTAGCAATCGTCCCTGTTACCGACTAGTTCATCAGTCGCAATTTGCTTCCCTTTCCAAGCCTTGTAGTATGAAACTTCTACTCCCCTGTTCTGCATCATCGACTGTATTGAACTGGGTGCAGGAAAGTCTTTAGGAGCCCTGAAATTTTCCAACAACGCGCTCGATACGAGCGATGAACTTCCCTGCCGATGTCTACGGCGTCGATGAGACACACCGCATGTGTGCGTGTTGCAGTACTTTCGGATTGAGAAAAGGGGGGAGTTCTTGTCCTGAGCAGCTCGTACTCGCCATTCGCATTTCTCGTTGGCACATTTCACTACGTACAGGGTTTTGTTTGACCTATCCAGTTGGAATTCGAAACACGCAGCGATTGCGATTTTAGTGATTTCGTCCTTGAATTCTTTCTTGCTACGAAATTCTTGTCCAACATATAGGCTTGAACCATCCGTAAACGAATAGGTACCATCTTCGGCCACATCTACAGCGTCATGCTCCTCGACATCAACATCGTCATCATCATCATCTGAAGCACCTTGCTCCTCGGGTTGTCCGACTTGCTCGTCTTCATTATCGTCTTCTCCACCGACTTGCTCGTTTTCATTATCATCTTCGTCGCCGCCCATTCCGGAGTAATCGCCTTCAAAGCCAGTGGTTTCATTACGTTGGTAAGGAATGTTGGATTTCTGCGTGCTGCAAAAACCCTCAAATGGTTGGATTTCTGCGTTTGCGTCGCACTGCGCTATAAGGCTGACGTCGAAACTCGATAAATCATTATCATGAGGTTGATGGGCGGTGCATCACTGACGGATAACTCAAGTTGCACGTGAAGAGGTGGTCTTGACCGTGGACAACCAAAACCAAGGTACGCACGTACGCCGTAATCGTTCTCGATGTAGATGGGTCGCACAAAATTGTAGTCTATGCAAGGCATGTAGCTTATCGTAAGTTTGGTATTGTCGTTGCGTAACGACAATGCCTTCAAAATCTCGTCAGTGAGATCCTCCAATGTGCACGAACCCGTCGACCAAGATTGATTGCCACCGCAACTTGGATCGGGAACCCACTTCGACGTATTGTCCTCGCAAATTATCCACTGACCATCGACTTGAAAAAAAATGCTCGTGATCGTCATGATTATGACCTATAAAAGAAGTAAAGTTCAATATAACATTTGAAAAAATAAAATTAGGGTTTAGTACCAGCGCGCGTATGGGCATAGGACCTATCAATAAAAAGCGATTCTGCGCGGGTCCCCTGTTTTTACGCGCAGGACCCTTGCATATATGTGCGGATCCCATGATCTAATGAGCGGGAATCGTCGGGACCCTGCTTTTATGTGCTTGTCCCATGATCAGACGCGCGGACGCCTGATATAACGCGCGGGGACCCTGCTTTTATGTGCGGGTCCCATGATCTAACGCGCGGAGCGCCTGTTTTCAAGCAGGGGTCCCCTGATCAACTGGACGTTTTAAAAAACGAACATTGAACATGTTCGTCCTTCCAATCGGAATTTCGAAGCTTTGAGACCCCATTTAGTTTGGAACAGGGTTTAGGACAGAAAATTACAAATTTCGAGGGTTATATTCAAAATCCAACCAGGAAAATACTTACAGTGAAGAGTTTGAGGTTCGAAAATCTTTCAATGAGGACTTTCAAGTGTTCTTTCGACTGTGAAGAAGCTGATATGAGGTCGGGTCGACTGACTTGCAGCAGAAGAAGAAAATGTAGGTGCTTTTTCTTAAGGACGATGAAGAAGAAGAAGAAAATTAGGTGAGCTTGCTTGGTGGAACGAATGCTTTCTGCTGGAAAATGTTCGTGCAGCTTTAATTCATGCGTTGTATTTTTATTTTTATTTTTTTTTAATAATATTAAGGGATTAGAAGAAGATGATTAAGTGTTAATTAAAAAAAGTGCTATTGACCAAAAAAAAAAGTCAAGACTGCTATTTTCTTAAAATTGACTTGGTCAAGCGCTATTTTTTTAAAAGACCCTTGGAAGAAGAGGAAATTAGAAATTGTAATTGGGCTGGAAAATAAATAATCTAAACAACTAAAACTAGAAATTATAAAGGTCATCCCCAATATCTCACTTCAGCCCAGCCCAGTTTTCTTTATGCCATCCATATCCTGGATTTACCAATAATTTATTGTATTCTATTGAGTTGCAAAACCATGGAATACTTTTAAATCTCTATATATTCAGTCTTAAACCACCTATTTTATATTATTATTTTCTATCAATCTATTATATAATTGGAGAGGATATTATAAAAACTATCAATTTATTATGTAATTTTATCACACCATAGGTTGCGCCTAGTGGTTGGGAGGATGCTGTGTCATTCTCTTGGATAAGGATTCGAATCATATGACTATCGTTGTTTGTGATATTTGGGGTATGTCACATTAACCAGGGAGGAATACTTTCGTTGAAAGTCGTGGTCGTCGCATAGCCGACAGTGAGGTTTAGATTCATTTCAGACTGAACTAAGTGGGATTGTAGGGACTACGGTGGATTGTGAGTGGATACATTCCTGATAAAAAAAAAAGTATTTAATTTTATCATGTATAATTACAATTTGGTCCTTAAATATTTTAATTTATATCCTTATAAATTATTTTTTTAAAGAGTTCTTAATTAAAATTGAATAATAACATAATATATTAGACATTTTACATTAAAAATAACTCTTAAAATATAAGGTAAAAGTATATATATATATATATATATATATATATAATATATACTAGTTATTTGATAATCGGTGGTGATTATGACTTAAAAACTGCTCATGATGTGTGGAATTTGATCATTTCTATTTTATATACAATTTTGAAACAAATAAAAACATACAATTAATAATTTATAATAATTTAAATAAATTTATTAACTCACCTTTGATTACTAAAGATAAAAATTGCCACACGTTTGGAACCTTAAAATCATTTTTTTTAATAAAATTATAACGATTATACTGAAGATTATACAAGCACAAAATAAAGATTAAAAAAAAAATACTAAGTATTACATTAAGGAAAATAAATTAGAACTCATACAAAATTAAATTATTAAAAGAAACGTCTTTCCCTCTTTTTATTCTTTGCTTGAGAAAGTCTCCGAAGTCAAAAACTTCATATATCTGTCCCTCTTTTTAAGATCAAACAAAAGAAAGCCCTTCTTAATCAGTTCGTGGACGAGGTGCTAATAATATCATCGCAGTGGGTGATCTGTGCGTCGTTTATTTCGTGGTATGAGATAAGAATTGAGGTGGAATTTAATGGAAGGAGGGAAAAAGTAATCACTCGACCTGCGAGGCTGCTACTAAATTTTCCCTCCTTCGCCAATTTTGTTTTCAGATGATAAATTTTTTGTAATCTGCTGCAGAAATCTTGTTATCGTCTTTGTGGGTTTTCCGTATCTTCCATGTTTGACGTGGATGTTTGTGTGTGAAAAAAATGCGTTGAGGAGTTTTTTTTTTTTTTTTTTTGTAGTATTGTTTTGGCGAAAGATCTGAATTGATATTCAATTTGGGTTTCTTCTATCCTTGATGAATTCATTAGTTTCTGTAGCTTATCTTTTCAGGTTTCTGTTGAATTGCGTGTGAATTCCGTGTTGAGATGGTGAGTGCTAGTCAGGAAGATGGCGAAAAGAACCCAACTTTGTCGAGAAATGGCGGTAACAATGGTGGGGCCACTACTGTTTCTGGTCAATCGTTCTCGACCAGTGGTAGCATGGGATCACCATCGAGCCGCAGTGAGGCTGCAATGGCTATGGTGGCCAGTGACAGAACTATCGCAGGTTTGAACAATCTTGATATTCAAGGGGATGATGCTGCGACGGAGGGGAATGCTGGGTGCGTATTTTAGTCTTTTATTGGTTGATTGTTTGTGCGTTGATGTTATATTTTGTGATCCTATGATTTTGTGGATGCTATTGCCGAAAACTTTTCGGGTGCTTACATGTTATGTTATAGATTATTCAAATCAAAATGGATCTGGCTATTGGATGCATATGTATTAATAGTAACTGTTGATATATTTAAAGTAAAAAGATATTGTATACGTGGTCAACATATTACAAGATGGAGTGGAATGAATGTTAAATTTTGGATTCCGAGTAATATAATGCAATATTTGTTTACTGAACTTTTCCAAGTATGGATCAAATCAATGAACGGGTTTCAGCTTGGCTTTCCTTTGAGGGAGGGAAATTGTGGAAATTTAGGTTTTTTTTTTTCCATGTTGTAGTTTGACTGCTTTTTCCAGGTTATACCCTATTGAGATGGTTATCGCATTATGTTTTTTTTTTCTATAATCTCAAATTTCTAATGTAAGAATTCGGACTGCAGCAGGAGAAAGAAGAGAGGTCAACGCGCTGTTGCAGGGGATAAGAATGGTAGAGGACTTCGACAATTTAGCATGAAAGGTTTCATTTTTCATCTCTTTGTGGTTTGTTTCTTTTAAGAGAATGCATTTACTTCGAACGTGTCTGTCTTTTGAGGAGAAGGATGAGAGGTAAACTTGTTGTGTAACTGTGTTCCATTAGCTGCAGAAATGAATGTGGTATTTAATCACTGTTAGTATATCATATTAGAGATCGTCCTAATAAGCAGATTAGTATTGACGTTATGCTAGTCTCTTGAAACATTTGATCTGGACATTATAGATTACTAGCTTTGAACTCGAGATGAAGTACATGAAAATATCAGGACATGGAAAACAGTTCACGTTGTATTTAGGTTGAAACGTTCTTCTTTATCATGTAGTAGCTTACACTTTGTCTTCATTGCTTGTACAGTGTGCGAGAAAGTGGAAAGCAAAGGGAGAACTACATATAATGAGGTATGATCTAAATGTGCTTAATTTTCAGCGTTTCTGAACGAGGCCATTCTGAATTCTGAGCGATGGTTAGCTATCTCAATGATTCAGTTATTAAATATAAAATTTATGCGCTTGTGATTTCATCTGAATCTATGAAGCTATGTGTCTTCTTAGGTGGCTGATGAACTTGTTGCTGAATTTGCTGGTCCTAACAGTAGCCTTTCTTCTCCAGACCAGGTTAAGGTTTACTGCCAATGGCACTGTCTCGTGCTTCTAAACCTTTTTTTTCTTGGTGTTATCGAAATTTCAGAATTCTAAAGACTTAAAATATGTTGCAGCAACAATACGATGAGAAAAACATACGTCGGAGGGTATATGATGCTCTTAATGTCTTGATGGCGATGGATATAATCTCCAAAGACAAAAAAGATATACAATGGAAAGGTATTCCGCGTACTAGCTTGAACGATATCGAGGAACTAAAGGTTAGATACTCACCCTCCGTTTCTTCTAGTTTCTTTTTCTGTCCTTTTCATCTGTCACGAAAGAGTAGTATAGTTCCCTTTTGTTTTAGACAAATATGAAGCCTAACTATGTTTTATTTCAGAACAAACGCGCTGTACTTTTAAGTCAAATCGAAAAGAAAACAGCATATCTGGAAGAGCTGGAGGAGCAAGTAATGCCTCTTGCTAGCCTTTCATTTCAATTTCTTGTCCACATTTTCTTGGCTTATGATAGTTTCCTTTGCAGTATATTAATCTTCAGAGCTTAATAAAACGCAACGACCAGCTATATGGCTCAGGAAATACTCCAAGCGGTGGAGTTGCATTGCCTTTCATCTTGGTCCAGGTAGACTTGATCGGTCTTTTTGGCCTAAATAAAATGTTATTTGTACATCATATATACTATAATTCTCAAAGTTTGTGCTATATGTAAACCTTCCTTTATAAGCCGACTCTTCTGCTTTGTTTGCTCCATCGATCTTACTTATACTCTTATCTCTAAGATATAAATACTACTCTGTTCTATGAAATCAACACTCTTACTCTATGTTTTTCTAATTAAATCCATTTATTTTCAATACGTAGACTCGTCCTCATGCGATGGTAGAGGTGGAGATATCCGAAGATATGCAACTTGTGCATTTTGATTTCAACAGGTAAATTAAATTTACGAATTTTTTCTTTGAGACTATAATATCAGAAAAAAAAAATGTTTGGAGAATCTGAGAAATCATTGTGATTGTAACTGCAGCACCCCTTTTAAGCTGCATGATGATAACTACGTTCTTAACGCAATGAAAGCTTGTGATAAACCACAAGGCGATGATGGTGTGCCACAAAATAGCACCTTAGACTACGGTGAAAGCTCGAGCATGGCTGCTAATGTCTACCAACCTCCTCAAATGACACAGCCATTGAGTTCGAGGTCGAATGTTAGTCGTACATCTCCACCACTCCCGGGGATCATAAAGTCTCGTGTAAAACCCGAGCTTTAGTTTGTTCCAAATAAAAAAAAAAAAAAAAAAAAAACTCTCTTTATTACATAGTTTAGAGATAGTGATACTATGTTTATATGACTTCCCGACCATTAGCTTTAAGAATTTTTTTGTGGGCTGAATGTTAGAAAGGTATGTGCTTGTTTTGTATGAGGCGTATTGCTGCCTTGTAACTTAGTACAATGTTGCTTTTATCCCAATTTTCCGACCCGAATGGCTTTTAGCTTCAGCAAAACATGCGTTATGATGAAACTAAAATATCAATATTTCCATTCCAATTACAATATTCATCGAAAGATCGTCAAGAGAGTCGCCGAGCCCAAAAATAACACATCTATTTGCATCTTGTTAGAATCTCACTTCCTAAGTCATCATCTCAAAAGAAACAAAGAAAGAAAATAAGCCGTAAACAACTTATGTAGGCCATGATTTCGATCATTCCTTGGGCAGTGTGTATATCATGCCGCCATCGTACCAGTTTGCGAAGCCATTTTCGAGAGCCTCTCTCATCCAGGCATGTCTGCAAAGTTCAATAGCGTCCTCAACATTTAGCCAACTCCTTTGCCTCAGATTCTTCTCAGGCCAAGAGTCGAGTTCTTCTCTCACGTGCAGAGCGTACATGGCAGCTCTACACAAGCCTTTGGGACTAAACTCGTCCTGGAGCGTTTTGCTCTTGAACGAATAGTGTCCAAGGAAATGCTGGGAACAAAAGAGAAGTGTTAAATGGGAAAATATAGTCAGATCCGAGAATAGAAATTCTCAAAGATATTTGAGCTGGTCGGTGGCAAAATGATTGAAGATGATGGGAAAAGCAAACAGAGCAATGTTATTCATGTTGACATAAATGCATCTGAAATGGCTCAGCTTAGACATTGAGCATATATCATAAGAGCAGAGCAGAGGGCAAGAAAGTTGTAATTTTTATGTTACCACTAAATCCCCACGAACCCCGGCCTCTTCCATGGCCTCGCGCATAGCTGCTTCCTCGGCTGTTTCGTCGTTCTCCCATCCACCCTATATGTTAATAGCAGAGTAAATAAAACAAAAATGAACGAAGTTAGTCCGTAAAAGTTTAGGCGCCTTTTTTAGTACAACATAAAAAACATGGCCCAGATGTTAGTGGTAGACTAGTAGTCCGCATCAAACATACACAACCCAAAATCCAAAGATTTATGTAAATTCTATTAATATTAACCAAAATCATCAAATGCTGGCCACAGAAGATGAAACCTTTACGTCTTGGAAATGCCAATCCCAAACCAAGGCTCCAAACCATATTTCCCAATCTCACTCTAGATTGCATTACTCTAGCCTAAAAATACATAATTCATAAGCCGGTGAACAAAAGCACATGCATGAAATAACAACAAGGAAAACATAGTAAATCTGAAAAAAGAATTGTTCAAACGAGCTACTTCTGGGTACAGTAATGGTGAAAGTTAGAAAGTATATTAAAAAAATCTCGTCCGAGTGCTTCACTGTTCCGATCATATAGTGCTCAGAATTGATGAAAATAAAATAAGTGGCCCATCAATCTTCTCTTAGTGGCAATTTGCCAAACAGAGAGAATATTGTTGATGCAAACAGAGAGAGTGAACAAGAAAAAGATTAATTTGATTCAATTCACAGATGCAGTTTCCTACAACCCTCACCTTTGGGAATAGAAGACCAGGTCCACTGTTTGAGTTTATCATTAGCACTTCAACTGTCTTCTTAGATGCTTCACCATCGCCTTCATACCTATATCTGAAGGGAATACACCTGAGAAAATCAACCTAATGGTTAGAAAAAACACAGTGGATCCATAAGGCTTTACTAATCACTCAATGACGTCACACAACAAAAATTAACTTCGAAAGATCAACGAAGGGTGTCGACCTAGACAAACTGAAAAATGCATACTTTCAATCTTTTTCTCCAATCATACACGGGGCATGAAAACCCCATCATCAAGTACTAATTCATAAATGCAATCAATCTAAATATATATATATATATATATATATATATAATGAACGAAATTTAGGATCAATTATCAACAACCAGAAAGACAAGGAATCTCAGAAAAAATGTCCGCCTGATAACCTCAGATTCAACCAATTATTCACCTCAATTTCCGTCTTTAAATCCACAGAAAACCCACCCATAAAAAATAAACAAAAAACTCCAAACCCTAGTGCCTAGATTTCACATTGCCCTTCGCCCACCACTCCAAAAGCACCCAATTCACAAACCAACCAAATAATTCAACATCACATCGGCAAATCAACACCCTCATACCCACCGCATTGTCATCAAAATGCACAGACAAACATGCAAGATATGTATGTAATCAATTATGCACACACAAAAAAAAAAAAGAAATAAAAAAAATTCATACCCCGCAATGAGACGATACCCATCCTCGTAACGCTGCTGATGCCGCCCAGTTCGAGCCACCAATTCAGACATTTATTTATCGGTGATGCTCGCTCGAAAAATTGGAAGGGGAAGACAACAATTTCGCAAATCTGTGCTTATACGTATATTTCTTGGGTTATATATAGATATATATATATATATATACGTATCTCCGTGAATCACTATGTAACATATGCCCTTTCCTCGTGATGACTGACTGAAGGATCATGAGATTAAGGAATAATCATATATAAGTTGTAATTAGATTAAATTAGGGCCCAAGTTTATATTATTTTTTATTGATAACTGTCATTTTAAGTCCAAATTGCTGATAAATACCCAGCAAGTTTTGCATTTAAACCCCGATTTATTTTATTTTATTTTTTTATAATTTAGGCCTTTTAAGCTTAGCCAAGTCAAAGGCTTAGCCCCAATCTACAAATAGAAAAAAAAAATATAAATTTTTTTTTAAAAAAAAAATCTTTGCTCCAGTGGCGTGGGACCGACACGCCTAGACAACCCATTGGTGAACAGTGAACTGATCGACCCATTTTAGTTTTTTACCCTCAGATCCTCACTAGTATCACATTTCGACTAATTTCAATTTAAGGAGAATAGGAATCTCAGCGGACCATGAAAAGTCCCTAACTAAGTTTAATTTAAAGTGAATTTGAACGTCAAGACACTATGAGACAACGGTTTTCAGTGAGACCATTTTCAAACTTGTATGTACCGCTGAAAGATACTGAGTTCAAAAGTAAATGCATAACTTTCATGTTGAGATATCCTACGACTGATCGTTTGACCACCTATCTATTTGTACAACATAAAATACAATTAATAGAAAATATATCATTTTATAGTAATATATATATATATATATATATATATACTAGTATTGTATGCATACTGTGCTTAAAATATAAATGCATACAATTACTTTATATTTATAATTTATAATATTTAATAGATAAAATATTATTTAAAAAAAAAAATAATTTGTGAAGATGTAATTATATTACATAAAAATTGAGGAGACCAATTATAGTTACTCATATTAAAATAAATTATAAATAATGATCAAATAACAATAAAATTTAAACACCAAATTGACAATTTTTATCCACTTGTTCATAAATAATTTCATTTAGGCCGTAACGCTCGGTAGTTTGGTCAACTTGCTAAACTTAGACAGATCATCTCTAAAATTATTTTACTACGTACTCCAAAAAGTCAACGTCTTTTGTTCATATATCATTACTTTCGAGCTTACGACCAAATGAATTGTCAAACTAATGATCATATCTATATAAATAGAATGTAAATCCTCAACTCCAAACTAACGAAGGGATTAATGATATAATACAAATGCAATTTCAATGCCTCCAATGTGAAATTTGGACTTGTAAGTCGACAGATCTGTCTATAAATCGACTTCATTAGAATGCTCAAACAATATCATCTCATATCACACTAAACTCTTCAGTTAAAAAAAAAAAACCCATAAGTTCTCTGCTAGAAGAAAAATGAAGATCAACGCTTTCGTTCTCCTCGGAGTTATATCAACTCTTCTCTTCGCTTCATACGTCGCTGCGAACGAGGCGAACCCGCAAGATGAGAAGAAAAGTAAGGCCTTCGATCTAAGCAAAAAAAAAAAATTGTACTTAAACATATGTACGTAAATTAACGCGCATGTGGGTGTGTGCAGGTGATACACAATATAAGGTGGCAGATGATGGCTACGGCGGACAAGGTGGTGGTTATGGTGGTGGCTATGGCGGCGGACAGGGAGGTGGCTATGGTGGCGGACAGGGTGGTGGCTACGGCGGAGGTAACGGAGGTTGGGGAGGACGCGGCGGAGGATGGGGCGGAGG
This sequence comes from Lindernia subracemosa, assembly GCA_028392965.1. NCBI lineage: Eukaryota > Viridiplantae > Streptophyta > Magnoliopsida > Lamiales > Linderniaceae > Vandellia > Vandellia subracemosa. Next base: position 916,882 of record JAQPCC010000084.1, on the reverse strand, counting down.
AGGGGGCGGAGGAGGCGGAGGAGGAGGATGCCGCTATGGGCGGTGCTGCGGTTGGTATGGGAATTGTAGGTGTTGCTACAATGCTCAAGAGGCTTTGGCCTACATGCAAAGTGTTGCAGCAGCTCAGCCATGATCAACATAAGCTTATATAGTAGTACCGAAGTGATGTTTCTATGAGAAGTGAGGAATAATAAATAATGTGCAATAAAACGGTTGTTATGTATGTATATATACAAATAAAATGCATGTAATAATGGAGGGTGTATGCTTTTTCACATTAATAAAACTTATATAATCGAATATTTGTTGTGTTCTGATCCCTACCTATATCATATATATTATAACCCAACTTCATTTAATTTGTCAGATCATTGAAAATTTGAATTTTGACAACGTTACAATAATCCAAGAGTTGGGTCGCTAGTTAATATGGAATAAATGGTAATAATACAACCTAACAATGTCGTGTACATAAGATGTTTCGTAGCTTCCACTTCCAATGGTTGGCCTTAAAAAGATGTTGACCTAATTATAACAAAAGGCATGTCCTATACATTCCTCTTAATAGTATTGCAATAATATATATATGATCAGCTTGGTATAGTCAAGATTTATTTGTATAATAATACAATGGGGAACAAAACCCTAGTAGCCGAGTCATTCGAGCCATGGCTCAGCGGCCTTGGGAACAAGGTGGTGATGGTCACCGGCGCATCATCGGGCTTGGGCAGACAGTTCTGTCTCTACTTGGCTAAAGCCGGCTGCAGAGTTATAGCAGCGGCTCGTAGAGTTGACCGGCTTCAAACGCTTTGCCGTCAGATAAATAGTGAGATAAATGGGAATGGCTCGAACGAGCTGAGCGGTGACCGTGAGCCGAGAGCGGTGGCCGTGGAGCTCGACATCAGCGCGGGCGAGGCGGACGTTGAGTCTGGCGTGAAGAGGGCTTGGGAAGCATTCGGGAGGATCGATGCCTTGATCAACAATGCCGGTGTTAGAGGTAAGAATACTAAGATCCTATGTACTAAAGAGCTGTGAAATGACTGCTTTACCGCAAAGCTTAATCTTGAAGGGAGTGTAAAATATTTTAATTTTATCTATACTATTTATTAAGTGGAAGAGGGGGATAAAAACCGACAATTTTGGTATGTAAACTTATTTACAATTTTACCATTTCATTTATAATTTATTTTAATTGAGTAATTACTATTTTAATCCTAAACTTTTTTTTATTATAATTATATCCTTACAAATTATTTTTGTAAATATATTTTAAAAAGGAAATAATATTTCATTTATTAAACAATATAAATTACAAATAAAATATAAAGTAAAATTATATATTTATATATTAAGCACACGCATTGAGTGTACAAAAAATACTAGTATACATTAAAACTTAAGTTTGAAGGAAGTGTATAATATTTAATTTTATATACTTTATTTCAGTACGCCCCTCACGTCTAGATTGGTTTCTTTCTTAGCTAGCCTTAGACGTATAATTTTCTTAAATGGGTGGTCGTGAGGATTCGTACTCACGACCTTTTTTGGTATGCGCTCTGATATGTTGAATTACCACTTCACCTAAAAGCTTAAGCTTGAAGCCAGCGTATCATATTTTAATTTATACTTTATTTCCAACATTCATCTTGACGATAGGTCATGTGCGCACGTTATTAGATTTGTCCGAAAAAGAATGGAATGAAATTATTCGGACAAATCTAATTGGAACCTGGCTTGTAACGAAACACGTATGCAAGCTCATGGTCGAATCTAAGATGGGCGGAACGGTCATTAACATATCCTCCGTTAGCGGCATCGGGCGTGTTCTTGTACCCGGGACGCTAGCCTACTCTTGTAGTAAAGCTGCAATGAATACAATGACAAAGGTAAGTACAACTTTGTTAAATGATCACTTCACCTAAAAATTTAAGCTTGAAGGGAACATATCATATTTTAGTTTACATATTTTTATTTTTCAACAGCCATCACATTTAGGCCGATTTATTTTTTATTTAGCCTTAGACGTGAATTTTTCTTAAATGAGTGACCGTGAGGATTCGTACTCATGACCTATTGGCCTGACTCTGATATCATGTTAAGTAACCACTTCACTAAAAGCTTAATATTAGGAAACGTATCATATTTTAATTTTATATATTTTTATTTCCAACGAACTGATCCCATCTCCTACAAGTGCTCAAGTACTTCCATCCCGTCCATGATCATGTCTAGGTTATGGCATTGGCACTTGGGAAGTACGGAATAACAGTGAACTCGATAGCGCCCGGGATTTTCGAATCCGAGATAACGAAAGAACTATTGAAGAAAGATTGGCTCAAAAGCGTAATAAAAAAGACAAGTCCTTTAAGAACCTACGGGACATTAGATCCCGCATTAACATCGCTGCTGAGATACTTAATCCACGGTTCTTCGGAAATTGTCACCGGCAATATATTCATTGCCGATGCTGGAGCTACCCTTCCCGGCGTACCCATTTTCTCCTCTTTATAGAAAATTATTGTTCGACTACGACGGTCTTCGAAATTAATACACGTATAATGTCGTACGCCTGTGTTAACACAGCAAGCTGTTTGTGTTGAATGATGCAGAAATTATCTAAATTGTACGATGTTTTCTGATATTTACAATCAAGAAAGAATCTTCACCACATGGAATTATATATGTTACAATTGCTTGAAGTTCCTCTCAACAATGCGTAAATCGAATCGATATAGCGCTTTCAAGAGTCGTTATTCATTCACTCTCTACGGCCTGGCTAAATAGCGAGCGAGCCATGGCTTAGCGGCATGGAAAACAAGGTGTGTGTCGATGGTGAATGGTGAGTCGTCGGGCTTGAGCAGACAGTTCTGTGTGGACTTGGCTGAAGCTGGCTGCAGAGTTATAGTTGTGGCTCGTAGGGTTGAGCGGCTTCAAACCCTTTACTGCCGAATGAGCGATGAGATAGATGGAAACGGCTCGATCGAGTTGGGCCGTGATCTTGAGCCAAAAGCTGTGGCCATGGAGCTCGACATCAGTGCGGCGAGCAGACCGTTGAGTCGGGCGTGAAGAGGGCTTGGGAAGCATTTGGGAAGATTGAGGCTTTGGTGAACAATCGTACAATCATTACATATACCCTATCAAAAATTTAAGAGGATAATCAAAGGAGATGTAAATTAAGTTACCAATTAAATAAAGATCGATATAACGATCTTTGGGATATATCATTTAGACAAGTACATCAAACTTTTGACATATTAGTATTAATTTAAAAATTAAGATGAGATATATGAATAATAAAAAAAAGTCGAGTTCAATCATTGCTCTTATTTCAATTCTTTTTCTTTTTAAATGTTTAGAGGAAAATAAATCTAATTTTAAACTTCCACATAGTCCTATTTAGATCATACCCTTGGCCTTATCATTATCGCATCTATTCCAGACAAATGAAGAATCTCTTTAATTTCTTTTTGTTTTTTTATAAAATTATAACTTATTGTCACACCAAAGTCAATTAAAATATCTCATCATTACAATACAACTAATCAAACCACTAATCACATCAAGCAACCAAAAATATTCTCTGCTATTATCTTTTTTTAATTAAATCAAGATCACTTTCTTCGGACAAGTACAATGTCACATTCATGCTATTATTGCCTTAAAAGATAGTCTTAACTCAAACTCCATGTAGGAGCGCGTGCCTCACACGAATCATAAAAATCCCAATAAATTTTTTCAATAGAATATGTAAGGCCACAATTAATACAAGATATTAATACATCCTTTAATTCCTAGATACAATAGCCACCCAACCAGCAATCTGATTTGATCCAATTATTCTCACGTTTATTTATTACACGATCCTAAGACATTTCAAGATTCTTTTTGTGATCTCTATATATTAAATATATATAAACTTTATCAAAGGCTCTTTATAGTATGAACGTAAAATACCTACTTTTAGAAAATCCCACTTGGGAGAGGCTCACTCACTCTCACGAGATTGATACTCAAAAAATGAATTTAAAAAGAAAATCCCAACAATAAAATATGAAAAATACCAAAACAAAAATACAAAATATAATAATAAAAAAAGAAAATAGAACAACCCCATTGAGAAAAGAAGAAAAGCATCCACAACAGTACAACCTTAATAAAAGCTGATAAACAGAAGCAAACAAGATCCACCTCGATCATCTCTCCATTCTTACAGAAAAAAAAAAATGCTTCTTTCTCTTTCTTTCTCTTCTCAGCCGTATGACGACGGAGTAAACGATAATTCAATTCAAGTTTAACTTTTAATCTAAGGAGAGAAAAAGGGAAAAGAGCCACACCACCATGAGGGAAGACGACTCCAACTGGTTCACCAGATGGGAAGAAGAGCTGCCGTCGCCGGAGGAGCTGACGCCGCTGTCCCAAACCCTTATCACGCCCGATCTAGCACTCGCCTTCAACATCGCTACGCACGCGCCTCAGCCTCCGTCTCACGCGCCGCGCCACTCCCTCCACCACCACCACTCCGCGCCCTCGTCGTCGGAGTTCGATTCCCCGGAGCTCAGCTCAGGAGGCGTGGGCAACGCCGCCGGAGACGAGCCAGCGAGGACCCTGAAGCGACCCCGCCTCGTCTGGACACCGCAGCTGCACAAGAGGTTCGTCGACGCCGTGGCCCACCTCGGAATCAAGAACGCCGTCCCCAAGACCATCATGCAGCTCATGAGCGTCGACGGCCTCACCCGTGAGAACGTGGCGAGCCACCTTCAGAAGTACCGCCTCTACCTGAAGCGTATGCAGGGGATCTCCGGCGGAGGCTCCGCCTCCGCGGCAGGTACAGACCCGGCCACGGACCACCTCTTCGCCAGCGGCCCTGTCCCAGCTCACTTCCTCCACCCAGCAGCTTTCGTCCCCGTTGCTGCCGCGAGCCACCACGGCATGGTGGCCGTCCGGCACGTCCACCAGCCTTATGGGCACTTCGGCAATTCACCTCCAAACAACGGAGGATTCGAGCACGGCAACGGCGCCCCGTTCTTTAGGCAGCAGAGGATGGGAGGAATGCCTTTCAACAACAACGGCGGCGGCGGTTACTGCGAGGATTTGGATTCAGGCGGTGGACCCAAAGTTCTTACGTTGTTCCCAACTGAGTAGTCAAAATGTTTATGGTAAACTTTATATGACAGTGTCTTATTGTTCTTCTTGTTTGGATTATTTCGACTAATGAAGTGCTGAAACGCAAAGGTTCTTGTTTTTAACTTTTCTTTATATCTATCTATATATATATATATTCTGAGAGCAATGTGTGAAACTTTGTATCTGTAGTTATTGTGTAGAGACGATGAGTTCATAGTGCTCGAAGGTTGTTTTTCTTAGGAACATCAATTCTAAGTGTCATATCATCAAAGAGACCATCTTTTAGCGAGATTAATTCTCTGATCTATGTTGTAGCACTTACACATAAATTACGATAGGCAAGGAGCTATGTAATATTCGAATTCATGAACTCTTTCTGACCTCTTTGTCTTGATTTATCTGACTTAAAAAAGCCCCATCTGTTTAAGCACTTTAGGTGTAATGGCAGTTCATGGCTTTAGATGCAAATCACAATCTCTCTCGAGTTATGTGGAGATAATTATTAATCATCCATCGAACCAATCTCTTGTTTTTATTGTAATATTAAAATAGTTGTTGATTATGAAATCGAACGTGACATCAAGCTGGCGATGATTAATTTATCAAGGGGTATAGTATAGTATATCATTTGCTAATTAATAAATGGACAATCAATCCACACTTTGTCCCCACTTCTTAGAAATGAGAACCATGTGTGCTTTGGATTGTATATACGTCTTGGGATGTATTTTTTAATATATATATATATATATATATATATAATATATATATATATATATATATATACATTTCCCTTGAACTAGATAGGGCTTTTCCCTTGTAATCAAATTCAATTACGTTTCGCTTGTTGAAACTAGCTTTAGGTGTTAAATTCGAATAAATATATAATATCAAAAGAAAAAAAGAAAACAATGAATAATAATATTAATAAAAAAGATTGAAATATAACAACGAATAAGAATAATATATCATAAAATTGTTATAGGAAATGGAAACACGCATAATGGTAAAACGCCGATGGTAAAGGCAATATTTAATTTTCAGCAGAACCATAGAGGTAAAAATGGTTGAATCTTTGAATCACATTCACGTTCACTTATGAATTAATAGGATGTCCCTTGACACTTAAAGCATGATGAATTATATAAAATAAACAAACTTGCAAAGCATAATTTGAAGTTTTGAAAGGCCTTAATTCATCATATATATGACGATAGATCCAAGAAGAATAATAAGGGAATAAATCTACCGTAGCTATGTTACATTGGATCATATACAGCAGCAGCATAGAGTTTAAAGGAACGAATATCGCCTGCAGATACTACACGAATGATAATCTCAGTATATCATGTTTATATGTATATATATATATATATAACAAAAGAAGAGCTGAGACAAAATAGAACTAAGGTTCAAAAAATTTAATGCTGATTGATCACCATGTTTCTCCACAGAAATCTCGACAAGCTCGTCGGGGATGAATCGTCCTCCCAGTGTAAATGGGCCCGAGAGAAAAAAAAAATGACACTTGAGTTTCTTATGGAGTTTCTCGCATGATTCTGATCCATTGAAGAACTCACTTCTTACACGATTCTGATGGAGTTTCTTGCATGATTCTGATTTGAGTTTTAAGGGAAGAGAGTGGACTTTTGCAATTAGGAAACATTTCAATTCCACTATAAGCTTAAAACCCTAGTCGAACAAAGAAATCTACATTTGATTTCTTTGTAGTAAACTCAACCACACAAGTGGAAATAGAATCAAATAATTTTATCCTCAATTTGTCGTGGTAACAAAAGTGTTTTAGTCGTAAGTAACATTCAAAGGAAATCGGGCGGTTTAGTCGTTATTAGCCGTTACTAATTTGAAATACTGTTAGCGTAAAGTTTGGACGTCGAATATACGGATCGACGATTCAACAAGTAGAAAATACATTATATATAGCACGGCGGGCAAGAATGTTAAAGCATTTTTAGCGCATCTTTTCTTCTTTAACATAGTTTTAAGTTCAGTTATTCATCTTAATTATTTCCGCAACGAAGATATATATCTCCATTATGCAAACAACATATACTGGAAAAACAGCAATCGCCACAATATATTACCTTAGAGATGTATACATGAACATGAACTGCAAAGTTCAAATAGGACATAGCAAAGCTAAGGTTAATGATTTACTGCAAGAAAAATCGAAAGATCTTAGGGTGGGTCGACCCAACACTTGAATCGATTCTCTTCCCTCTCAACCCAGCTTTGGTTGATAATATCTCCAATCATCCAAGAGAATGGAAAAGTATGTTTACCCTAAATTTCTTACCTTACTGAAAAGTATTTTATTGTTCCTCATCGACCCAAGAAGATCCGTTCTTGCAACATAAGACAAGTTACAGTGAGTCATTCGCCTAATGTTTTCATCTCCACCCATGGTTTACGCCATCTTCAACATTTTCTTCCACAATTTTAGCTCAAAATCATATTAATCTTACTCGATCTATATATTGGATGGGACAAATAATTCACATAGTAAAAATTGATGAAATAATACAATTAGAAAGCAATCCAGTGCAACACATATATCGCAATCAACACAGCAAATTGTTTTGAGATGGTATCACATTCGTACAGTCGTAATAGTTTTAAGGCATTAAACATTAATAATGGTAACAGTTCATTGCAAAAAACAATATTCTTGCCTCAACTGTAAAACACTGTCATTCAAATATCGAAAGGTCCTGGGGCGGCTCGACCCAACACTTGAACCTGTCCCCTTCCTCCCATTTATAGCCTTCCTTTCCCGGATAATGTTTGCAATCATCCAGAGAATACGAAAAGCAGCGTCTTCCAAAGTATCTTATCTTGGTGAAGTAGACGCTGTTGTTCCTCATTGATCGAGGAAGATTCCTTCTCAAGACACATGACAAGGAAGAGACAAACAAAGACATCCCGCCTAGTGTTTTCTTCTCCTCCCACGCCCTTTATCTTTTGTTCAGCTTATACACCATAGGATCGAGAGGAACACTACTGTCTATGATGTAGATATCCCCATTCTGCTCCGTCACGTGCTTGCCTTCCAAAGCACTATCTGCAATAAAATTTTCAGGAAGTGGGAAGTAGGAAGAAGTCCAAGTCCTTTTATCAGTGCTGCGAAGCTTCAGCAGACGCGTCGCGGTCAAGCAATAAAAGGAACTATCATTACTGCACGGAACGATCTTTAAGCATTCTCTACGAAAGGTAGGACAGTCACCGCACATACCATAAGTCCATTCACTATCTCCTGGATGACAGCTACTGATTGGTATCTCAGTATCGTAGAATGGCCCGACTGTAAAGACCATGCAACTTGGAGTCGTTGGAGCAGAAGTAAAAGCAGCTAATTGGCCTCCTAACTCCAACCTCGGCAAGTCAATTATTTCACTAGTATAAAGATGATAGAAGAACACAGTTAGGGTCGTCCGTCTGTAAAGCAGCAACCAACCATCCTTAGCATAACAAACCCTCGAACCGTTAAGCTCAGGCAGATTGAGCGAATAAGTTTTGCGAGATAAAGGGTCATAGAGTTCATATGTGTCCTTAATAGGTTTGGAGAACAAAATCCATGGAGGTTTTTCTTCTCTTTGGACGGAGTTTGCAACGGTTTTCCATTGTTTGCAGACCGCTGATGCACGAATATTATCTTTAAGGGACAGCTGAGATATTATTACTCGTACTAGTTCATCTGGGAGTTCGGAATGCCTCTGTCGCTTACTCGCTTCGTCATTTGATGATTTGTTCGTCCTCTCTGCTAATCTATTGCCATCAAATTGCACAAGGTCAACAGTTAATTATTAATCTAATTTATGTAGCAAAGAAACACAACAATGAAATCAAAGTAACAAATTTTGCATATGACATCAGCAGATTGATATGCAAATCTATATACAATTGAACCCAAGAACAGAAAAGAAACCCTAACTTTTTCTTTTTATATACGGGTCCGATGTTTTATCTGATTTCAATCACTTCAGACACTCGGATCTGGCTGCACACAATTCAACCCTAATCGATACAAAATTAATCCTTAATAATTTACCCTAAATTAAATTAATACACCTTGTGTTTTCACCCATTAAATTAAACATTTACAGAAAACGAATATTTCAACTCCACCAAAAGTTCAAAACCCTATTCAGTAAAAGAAATCTGTGTGTCGTACAAAGAAGAAAAAGGAGACAGAAACTTACGAATTAGATTTCTTCGTTTTCCGAGCTCTTCTACCATTTCCAGCCATGATTTAATTGTACCACAAGTTAGATCTAATTGAATTCTAGAAGGTATCAACGAAATGGTTCTTTGTGAATGTGTGAAAAAGAGCTGTGGCGTGGTTTTAAGGTTTTGTGTCTGAAAAAAGAGGTGCGTGAATTGAGGCGGTAAGAGGAAAGGGATGCCTCTGCTCACTTAAATAGACATACCTACTAGCTCTTTACGTTTGCTCAAGAAGATGTGTTTTTCCTCTTTTACCCTTCAATTTATATTTTTTAAATCAGCAAAGTCTATTTATTATTCAAGAAAAGAAAATTCAGAATGCATTAGTAACATTATAAAGGATCATTAGCTCGGTTTAGTTGTTACTAGCCGTTAGTAATTTGAAATTATGTTTCGTAAAACGTCCAATGTGGCGACGATTTAAAAGGTAAAAAATACATTCTATAAACAGTGCACAAACGACATACAATTTTATGGCATTTTGCCTCGTTTTTATTCTTTAAACTCGAACTGAAAACCCTTTGATTGAAAAATTGATAGATCGTGGGGCGGGATGACCTAACCCTTGAATCGATCCTCGTCCTCCCATTTATAACATTTCTTTCTCTGATAATGCATTTTTTCAGTGCATTTTTCAGTGCATTTTTCTTCTTTAGCAAAGTTTTAATTAGTTCTATCATCTTTATCATTTCTCCTACAACTTTGTGCTTCATAATAAGCTCATCTTTTCAATAAAAACTCGTGCGAGTTTGGCCGTAGTATATATCACATATGGTTCACAAAGGAACGGGTGTATACGAGGAAGATATCCATCATGGAAGCAATAGATCCATCATGATATTCATTATTTTCTAATCAAACTTAGATATTTATCAATATGTATACGTATTAAGTCACCATGTCATATACTATTTGAAAAAATATGCGTCCTTTTGAAAAGTAAATAACGTTTTTAGGAAATATAATTTCATCACCTATCAATTATAAACTTATGGTATTACACAGTAGATTTTGGGGCTGGTCGACCAAACACTTGAACCGATCCTCTTCCTACCATTAATAACATTGCTTTCTCAAATACAAAAATCAGTGTTTGCCTAAATATCTTATCTTAGTAAAGTAGATACAGTTGTTCCTCATACGAAAATCAGTGTTTTCCAAAATATCTTATCTTCGTAAAGTAGATAACGTTGTACCTCATTGACCGTGTAAGATTCATTCTCATAACACAAGGCAAGGAAGAAGCAAGTGTTTATGATGAAGATAACCCCATTTTGCTTGGCCATGACTTGCCTTTCGTCGCACTATCGGAGATGAAATTCTCAGCTTGAAGTCATTGGAGCAGACTCATTTTAGCGCCGACGGGCTTCTAGCACAATTTAAGCGCTGACGGGCTTCTAGGAAAATTTTAGCGCATTCTCATTTTTATCTGACACGATATATATACACGCACACGTACGGATGAAAAAAAAATTTACATTATTCAAATTGATTTAAATTCACAGGAAGTGGGAAGTAGGAAAAAGACCAAGTCCTTTTATCAGTGCCGTGAAACCCCATCAGACCCGTGGCGCTCAAACAATAAAAGGCATCATCGTTTCTGCACGGCACGATCTTCAAGCATTGGTTACCAAGCAAGGCCGGATTGTGAAGGTTGAGTACCATAGTCCATCGACTATCTCCAGGTTGACAGCTAGTTATTGCTATCACAGTTCCACCAATGGGCCTGACCGTAAAGACCATGCAGCTTGGAGTCGTTGGAGCAGACTCATTTTAGCGCCAACGGGCTTCTATAGCACAATTCAAGCGCTGGTCCCGGCTTCTAGCAGAGTTTTAGACATATGCAAGTCAATTATTTCTCTATAAGGATAATAGAAGAACACAGTTAGGGTTATAGGTCTGTAAAGCAGCAAACAGCCTTCCTTAGCATAACAAACTTTCGAACCGTGAAGCTCAGACAGCTTGAGCCAATAACTTTTGCGCGTGAAGGGGTCCTAGATACATACATGTCCTTGAAAGGTTTGGAGAACAAAATCCATGGAGGTTTTTCTGCTCTTCGGATGGAGTTCGCAACGGCTTTCCATTGTTTGCAGACAGCCGATGCACGAATCTTGTTTCTCAAAGACAGCCGAAATATTATTACTTGTAATAGCTCATTTGGGAGTTCGGACTGCCTCCGTTGCTGACGTGCTTCATCGTTTGGTGATTTGTACTTTTCGTTGTTGATCCTCTCTTCTATATATTGCCATCAAATCGCACAAGGTCAACGATTAATTACTTGTCTAATTTATGTAACAAGAAATACAACAAAATCGTCGAATATCCAGATCGAAGATTCAATAAGTGGATATTACACAGCACAGCGCGCAAAAAAATTTCATGCATTTTCAGCGCCATTTTTTCTTCTTCAACAAAGTTTTTATGTTCTATTGTTCATCTTAATTATTTTGCTTGCGTGCATATTCATCATTTGATGATGTGTTCTTTTCGCCGTTGATCCGCTCTAATAATATATTGCCATCAAATCGCACAAGTTCAACAATTAATTATTTATCAATTTTATGTAACAAGAAATACAACAATGAGATCATCGAATATACAGATCGACGATTCAACAAGTGAAAAATACATTATAAATAGCGCAACGCGCAAAACATTTTCAAGCATTTTCAGCAAAAAAAAATTCTTTAACTAAGTTTTTAAGTTCTATTATTCATCTTAATTCTTTCTGCTATAACCTTCCCGCTTCGTAAGTTTTGTGAAGCTTATATATCACATGGTTCACAGAGGAAGAGGAACGATCGTTTACGAGGAAGATATCCATCACGAAAATAGTAGATCCATCATAATATTCATTATTTCCTAATAGAATATAGATATGTAAACGTATGAAGTCACCATGTCATATACTATTTAGACGAAAAATATATGCGTCTTTTTGAAACATAAATATTTTTTATAGTATACTCAGGTTTTTAGGAAATATAATTTCATCACATATCAATTATAAACTTATGGTATTAGATATATATAAGCAGATTTTATACGGTGTAAAATGCAAGCTCATCGAGTATTATTATTTAAACTGATAATTGCATACAGAAACACGAGCAAAGAGTATGATAATTTAAACTGATAATTGTACAGAAACATGACAACAAAGTATCATCAAGTATGATCATTGAAGTACGACATAGTAGCTACGCTAATGCTAATGATTCATTAAAAGAAAAAAAAATTCTAGCTTAAACCGATCCTCTTCCTCCCATTTATAGTTTTCCTTTCTCAAATAATGTTGGCAATCATTCAGAGAATACGAAAAGCAGCGTCCTCCAGCGTATCTTACCTTAGCAAAGTAAATACTCTTGTTCCGCTCATTGATCGAGGAAGATCCGTTATCGCTGCACAAGGCAAGGAAATCGTAGTCATTAGCGGAAGTTTAGTCGTTATTAGTCGTTACTAATTTGAATACTGTTAGCGTAATGTTTGGACGTCAAATATATGGATCGACGATTCAACAAGTAGAAAATACATAATAAATAGTGCGGCGTGCATGAAAGTTTCAAGCTTGTTAGCGCATTTTTTCTTCTTTAATGAAGTTTTAAGTTCTGTTGTTTATCTTAGTTATTTCTGTGACGAAGCTATCTGCATTATGCAAACTTCTTACCATAGAGAAGTATACGTAAACATGCAGCAATTTCAAATAGGACATATTATGCAAACATCTTTTACACGGAAAACAGTGGTTGCCACGATATCTTACCATAGAGAAAGTATACGTAAACATGCAGCAAGTTCAAATAGGACATATTAGCAATGCTAAGGATAATGATTTATTGCAAGAAAATCGAAAGATCTTAGGGTGGATCGACCCAACAGTTGAATAAATCATCTTCCCTCTCAACCCTGCTTTTCTTAGATAATATCTACAATCATCGAGAGAATGGAAAAGCACATTTACCACAATTTCTTAACTTACTGAAAAATTATTTATTGTTCCTCATCGACCCAAGAAGATCGGTTCTTATGACAGAAGACAAGTTACAATGAGTCACGCGCCTAATGTTTTGATCTCCACCCACGGTTTGCACCATCTTTAACATTTTTTACCACAATTTTAGCTCGAATCATATTAATCTTACTCGATCTATATATTGGATGGGACAAATTCACATAATAAAAATTGATGAAATATTACAATTAGAAAGCAATCCAGTGCAACAAATACATCACAATCAACCACTGCAAATTGTTTTGAGATGGCCGTCTCACATTAGTACAGTTGTAATACCCTGTAATAATACCCAGGCATTATTAAACATTAATATAATGCTAATGATTCATTGCGAGAAAACAATATTCTAGCCTAAACTATAAAACCCCGTCGTTGAAAATTTGATAGGTCTTGGGGCGGGTCGACCCAACACTTGTACCTGTCCTCTTCCTCCCATTTGTAACCTTCCTTTCTCGGATAATGTTCGCAATCATCCAGAGGATAAGAAAAGCAGCATCTGCCAAAGTATCTTATCTTGGTAAAGTAGATACTGTTATTCCTCATTGATCGAGCAAGATCCATCCTCGTAACACAAGACAAGGAAGACACAAACAGAGACATCCCATCTAGTGTTTTCATCTCCTCCACACTTTTTTTTTTTAAATACTATTAGCGTAGTGTTTGGACATCGAATTTACAGAGCGACAATTCAACAAGTAGAAAATACATTATAAATAGCGCAGTGCGCAAGAAATATTTAAGCATTTTTAGCGCATTTTCACCTCCTCCTTTGCTTTTTTTTATTTTCTCCAGATTATGTACCATAGGACAGCAGCGAAAGAGTTCAGACTGCCTCCGTTGCTCGCTTGCTTCGTCGTTTGATGATGTGTTCTTGTCGTCTTTGATCCTCTGCTAATCTATTGCCAATCAAATCGCACACGGTCAACTGTCAAATGTTAATCTAATTTATGTATCAAAGAATTACAACAATGAAATCGAAGAAACGAAGTTGTTGGGGCAGACTCATTTTAGCGCCAACGGGCTTCTAGCACAATTTTAGCGCAAACTCATTTTATTTTACTCGATTTATATACACACGGATGTGAAAAATGTAGCTTTTTACTCGATATATAGACAACAATCAAATCTATTTAATTAAACAGTAACATTGACAATTATAACTTGGTGCTCATATTTTTTATCAATACGTAAATGGTAAAAAGTTAGAGGCTTCTCTAATAAAATAATTGATTTGCATATTAGCTAAACTCAATAAGTTTAAACTCAGATTATTAGAAACTTTTAGGATATTAAGCCACTAAATGGACTAAAACAGTTGATTAAAAACAACCCTTAAACTCAAACCTAATTAATTTTTACATTGCTGCATGCTAAATAAAAACATTAACATTGCCGTATCCATTAGATGCGATGAAATAACCCCTATTATATTAATAACCTTTATTTTAAACCTATTTAATAAAACTCTATGGCAAAATTGCTCGTTTTATTTAAAAAATAGAAGTTTATTAAGCTTAGGTCATCGTTAACATTTTCTACATAATTTTAGCGCAAAATTGTATTCTTACTCGATATATATATACTACTGCGACAAGTCCACATAATACAAATTAATATTTGGATGATATATCACAAATTCAATGCCGACCAAAAATTACAAATAAATGGCATTGTTCTAAATCTTCTTTTTTTTGGGATAAAATCCTTCAAATTGGATGTTTTCTAAAACTAGTTGATTTTGCTAACCTAATGCTCATGGTATAATTAAATACCACAGTGGTTTGCCAGAAGATCTTGGAATTTAATAGCTTCTGTGGCGTAAAGGAACGGAGAATTCATGTGTGTGCGCGTACACGCTTAATACGTCGACTAATGAATAGCATTAGTATTTTGAAGACTTTGTTCTTGCAATGCCGGTAAGCAATGATAAGGATTTGGGCCCAATGTTAGGCTTACGAGACTAGAAACCAGAGGGCCTTTTACTGCAGCTGAAGAATGTAGCAAAAAAGAAAGAGGTTGAAATTGAGGAGCTTTGCAAGCTTCACTGCGAGGAGTTCATCGACGCAGTTGATGAGCTGCGTGATGACTTGGCTGATGCTGAGAGCTGAAAAGCAGGCTTTCGAGTGATAGTTCAGTGTGCAAGATGTGGGCAGTGCTTTGCTTGTGAAACTCGAGGCGTCACTCAATTCGGTTAGAAAGAATGTTACAAAAGCTATCAAGATGTCTGATAAGTTATGATTTTATGTAATATTTATACCCATAAACTTGCAATTTTTATCGTTACACGTCTAAATACCCTTGAATATCCTATCTTTATGTACTTTTCATGTTTTATAGGTTTCAAGGTAAAACGAACCGAAAAAGAGAAGTCCAGACAAGAAAACTAGAAGATGCTGAATTCAAGCAAGGTTCCACGGCCGTGGAAGATATGACACGAGGCCGTGGTACATCACATCGAAGCTGCCCAAGTTCAGCCACTCCCCATGGCCATGAATGGCCTTAGCACGAGGCCGTGGAGCATGTTCCGAACGCTGCCGAATTGAAGCTCATTACCACGGCCGTGGAAGAGAAAGCAAGAGGCCGTGGAGAATCAATGAGACGCTTCCAGGTTTTGCCAAGACTCCACGGCCGTGGAACTTAGTACACTAGGCCATGGAGAATTCATGAAAAGCGATAGTCTGGATCCCGACATCCTCACGGTCGTGAAGGTGCCTGACCGAGGCCATAGACGCGCAGAATCTTTCCAAATCTTGGCAAATTTGCTACCAAAAAATAGTGGGATTCGAGCTCTTTCAAATCCTAACCTTAAAAGGGACGAAAATACACTAAGACGTGGGACTTTTGACGTCCAAGAAGACTAGAGAAAGCTAAGAACACAATCTGAGGATCTGCCAAGGCGTTTTCTCATCGGTAACACGACGGGAGATATGGGGCGAAGTGTGACTACTATAGACCGTGAGGGGTGGATTTTCTATCTTTCTTTAGCGTTTTCAATTATGTTTCCCTTAGATTCGTTGTTGATTTCGTTCTTTAGGATGCTAATTTAAGTTCTTTTGTGATTAAGACTGTGTTAGGCCGAATTATGTCTACGTATTAATGTTATTCTTATTCTATTAACCGTATGAATAAAGTTGTGTTTTTTGTTAGAGTTAAATGTTTGTGTGCTTGATCAGCATATGCCTGATCATTTATTGGTTTATGAGACAAACAAAGTTATCAGACCGGTTAGAAAAATAAACTTCGAACACCAATACGTAAGACATGGAATTTGGTTTTGTATATGTGATTTCCAAGATCCTATGTACGAAAAATGTCTGAACTCGAGGAGTTTCATAGAGATTGAATGTGTGCATAGAAACTACAGTCATATAGACAGAGATGGATTGATTCTCTATCTCATAAGGATCGCTATTGCGAGACAAACAAATAGTGATTATCTTAGAAAATTTTACCTCAACTAAGATTCATATTGATTATATCGATTGATTTCATGAAGACGTAGGATTGATTCATGCCAAGCATGTGTCTTGATCATGTTTTCGTTAATTGATTCAACTCTGTTATCTTACTTGCGGTTATCTATTTTCTGCATTTTTATTTAGTTCTTCTTAAATCAAACCTTTAAAATCATAAAAACAACCTTAATCTAAATTAGAATTAAGAATAATTTCTTAGAATTAATCGAGTTGTCCCTTTATATCAATACTTTGACTTACGTCCATTTTACTACTTACACAACTTAGTATTCGAAGTGTCAATGTCAAAGAGTTGTGTTCAGGTCTTGGATCTTTGCTTTAAGTGTTATAATCATATCTCAGATGATCATTTCTATCTTGCGTCAAAAGCTCTCAATCTGATGGAGAAGAGTGACTTCCAGAACATTCCTGTTACGATGCAGACTGTAATAGATCAGAATCCCTTTGCTGAAATTGCATACGAAAGAAGAGTTTGTAGTGAAGTTAACCAATGGATTTGAAGACTTTATTTGTTGTTCAATGACCACATCACTTAAAAGCTTGAAGAAAGTGTATCATATTTTAATTTTATATATTTTATTTCCAATACGCCACATTCCCACGTCTAGGCTGATTTAATTCTTATATAATTTTAGACGTTATATTTTCTTTTAATGGGTGATTGCAAGGACTCGTATAATACCATGTTGAATGATCATTTCACCTAAAAGTCTAAGTTTGAAGAGAGTGTATTATATTTTAATTTTATATATTGTATTTCCAACACTTTAGATGTTGAGGAGATCAATGAGAATTCTTACATTTACAACTGTCTGAGGATCCAAGAATGGTTTCGTGAGTGTCATTACAGAAATTGGTTTCTGCAGCTTAAGTCAGATCAAAAGATATCCTCAGGACAACCTTTTCTTCAATCCCATCAAACCTTTTTTGGCACAAATCGCTGGTTCTTTCATAGCCGAAGATTGTGTCGTAAGAAATAGTGGGGGGCTACTCTCACCATTCCAGTTATAGTTAATGTGGGAAACAACTCTTGCTAAGGTTAAAGCTCTCATGGAAGAACAATTTTTTTTTCCCATATGGACACAACTAGACTTCTCATAGGTTGTGTTTTGTATAAAGATTTCGATGAAAGAAAAGGAAATGTGTAATGGTACGACAATCGAAACGTAACGTATCATTGCTGACACTAACATTATTTTTCTTTTTCTTTTTCACACAGAAATGCCGCGTACCAAACTGAACATTAAGGTTAAAGGACTACATATCACTTTCTGGGGGCAACTCTAAGACAATACGGTTACGAAATGGCGTCGACTCTTGAAATCTTAAACAACAGTCGTCATGATAGTATCACAAGCTTCTTTTAGCAGAGTGCATGGACCATATCTCAGATGTTGATTAGATAAGATTTTAGGTAACTTTTATACTCGTAAAAATGTGTTATCGATCATTATTTATTCAAGTTTCCTCGTATATTCTACTTCTACATGAAAATCCCATATTTGGCAGATATTAGATCGAAAGGAATCGGAAATGGAAAGATTTGGACGGGGAAAGAGGCCGAAGAAGTTGAAGCCGGACTGGCGCAGAACAACCATACGATCGCATAACACATGTACATAGGATTGCATGCCCCCACTCAATCGCCCGGCATTCAAAGAGAAAAATTCAATGTTTATTTTACACATACGCAATTGTGTGTTCCTGGATCGACCCAGTAGGTTTGAAGTTCTATTTAAAGGATGTGGGACGAGAAGATAAATATATACATCATTTAGGCCTTGTTTGGTTTATGAGTTTAAAATTTTTATATGTCTGTTTATAACAAGTTGATGCATTTGGTATGTGGGTTCATATAAAATATGAGTTACTATATCACTACTCAAAAATACATGTATACGGGTTTAGATAAACACACCTCTCAAGTGAGATATTATAAACTCACTAACAAAACACATATTTTATTTATATCCATTAATTAGTTTATATAAACCTTAAGAGTTTGTTTGGTTCATAAGTTTAAGATTTTTAAAGGCTGGTTTAAGACATCTTGATGTGTTTGGTACGAATGTTTATATCAAATATGAGTTTATATATAACAACTATAAATTCATGTATACGATTTTAGATAAACCCACACTCTCAGGTGGGTTTTTGTAAACCTACTAACCAAATATACATTTTCTTTTATACTCATTAATTAATTTTATAAAAATCTTAATAATTTAAACCCTCTTATATATAACCGACGTACCAAACATGCACTAATAATTTAAATTCTCTCAAATATAAATCGACGTACCAAACAAGCCATTATTGGTCACAGTATGCCATTTTTCTTATATAACCAAAATACATACACACATATATACATACACACACCCCAAATTGGCCGCCGATTTGGACAATTAAACCTGAAACATGATAAAAATCTTATTTGATTCCGGTTTGAACAAATGTATTAATCATTGTATTAACTTGATTTCATTAATTTTAATATATTTACTATTATTTTTATATGTAACGGTTTTAGTCCGATTTTTTTCTGTTTAAACTATTAAATCTTAAATCAGTAAATTTTTTGATCAAATTTGAAACTTCTGTTTACAAAACTTTTACCAAGCAGTTCGCCTTAAACATTTTTCTCTAGAAATATCACAATGAATGCATGCAATTTAATTATTTGCAATATATTCAAAATCAAATCACATGTGATAAATATCGTGCAAAAACTTGTTGAATCTTATCCAAATATAATGTCCAATTGGACTATTTTCAAAGGAAAGTTCCTACTGAAAAGAATAGCGTTTTCTTGAAGAACCCGCTTTTACGGCAAATAAAAGCCTTTTTCCTCTCTAGGGTTTGGAAGTAGTGACTAGTGTGTGCTTTCGCCTCAAGCCTCGATAGCTCCTCGATTTCGTTAGCTGCTGTTGCATACGTTTCGAAAGTATGACTCAATCGCAAGAAGAGTTGTTGGCTCAGCATCTCGAGCAGCAGAAGATTGATGTACGTTATTCAACACTAAAATGATACGTTTTGATTAAAGATTTCATCTTGTGATGTTTTGGGCATAGCTTTCTGTTTTATTATCGGTAATTGAGCTCCTTTTTGCTGGGTTTTATTTTTTCTCTGAGATTTTGTTGATAATTTTCATCGAGTGAGATGATTTCTTTTTTCTTTTTCTTTGGTTAATTTACTAGTCATGCGATTTGTGTTTTTCCCTTTTTTTTAATTGAGACGCTCTGAAGCTATTTATAATGTTTATGTTTGCATTAGTAAGCTCGATTTACTATGTGCAGCATGATGAGCCCTTGGTCGAAGATGAAGATGATGAAGACGAAGATGATGAAGGGGATGAAGATGAAGCTGAAGGTATTGAACGATAATTTACTTGTTCATATTACTAACTTATTGATTCTCTTTCGATTTTGATATTTTCGAGCGAAGGATTCAAATTAATATGCTATCTTTGCTGTTCGTCAATAAATCATGTCTTGAATATGGATTTTGATATTTTCGAGCGAAGGATTCAAATTAATTTGCTATGTTTGCTGTTTGTCAATAAATAATGTCTTGAAGATGGTTTACAATGTGTGCGTATAAATTTTTCCCAGTATGTGGCTTCAGTGCACCCTCGACCCAGTGAAAGCTGAATATATTATTTTATGTTTATGAACCCACTTATGTTATGCAGTATTTGAAGCATGTGTTTGTCGAAAAAAAAAAAAATGAAATAATTTCTCTTGATTGGGTACGAATGATATAAAAATCAAGTCTTGCAGTATTCTTCTACCTCATTTATCATAGGTTGTAAATGATGTGATTTTTGGTTGTATATAATAATCTAGGACAGCAAACTGGTTTGTAGTAAGCTGTCTAAGTGGAACAAATTAAAATGGAAATCATGTTAAATATACTGTGGTCGTCCGTTTCTCAGGGCAAGACGATGCCAGTGGCAGGTCAAAGCAGAGCCGAAGCGAGAAGAAGAGTCGCAAAGCAATTCAGAAGCTCGGAATGAAGGCCATTCCAGGGGTCAGCCGAGTCACTGTCAAGAAAAGCAAAAACGTCGGTGTTTTTTTCTTTACAACCTCAAAACACACTTAAATATCGAAATAAAATCGTCTCTCCTTGATTAACTATTTTCTTAAACACTGTGTTACTGCAGATACTCTTTGTCATCTCGAAGCCAGATGTCTTCAAGAGCCCAAATTCAGACACCTACGTAATCTTCGGAGAGGCAAAGATCGAGGACTTGAGCTCGCAGCTACAGACCCAAGCTGCGGAGCAATTCAAAGCTCCAAATCTTGCTGACATGGCACCAAAGGCAGAGCCTTCAACTGTCCCTCAGGACGATGAAGAAGTAGACGAGAGCGGCGTAGAGCCCAAGGACATAGAACTTGTCATGACTCAAGCTGGGGTCTCGAGAGCCAGGGCAGTTAAGGCTCTCAAGGATGCTGATGGTGACATTGTATCTGCCATTATGGAGCTGACGAACTAGGTCCAAAGTCGGCGATGGTAAGAATGTTTCTTTTTCATGTTTGCAACTTAAATCGAAGTTCGTCGCATTGGACCCTTTTCAATGTTGCCTTGTTTTCTTCTATGTCGGAGTTTATATGTTATGAGTGTAACTTAAACCTGCCTTTGATGCAACATTAATAACTCTTAGCCATTGCTTCCTTAATTATCCTCAAAGCCTTCATGTCTGTGTTATTACTTTGTGGCTTTGGGTTTTTGTCGGGTATACTACATGGATCTATGGATGGATTCATGTCGGGCCAGACGCAGACGCCCAGCCGGCCGAATTACCCCTTAGGATATATCGGCTACAACCTACGGCAGAGGCCAGGGCGGGCTTGGAGGGTCTAGGTCCGCGCCTTTGTCGGGCTTACTATAAGCCATAGGGATTCATAAATGGAAATAAGACAAAGGACTCAAATAACCAATCAAAGCATTCACATCCATAGATTCTCATTACCAATAAGAACAAAGGCACCATGGATACTCTTCTTCATGTACTTCACAAACAATAAATTACAATCACTCCACAGTGATCCAAGAAAAAGGGTCCTTTTTAATAGATTTTTCCTCCACAATAAATATATTGGTAAAGTAAAACCATAGCTAGAGAGGGCAATCAATATATATTGTGTAATCACTTGGCCATCATAACCTTGACGAACTCCTCGTAGTTAATCTGGCCATCGCCATCCACATCGGCCTCTCTGATCATCTCATCGACCTCCTCGTCGGTGAGCTTCTCACCGAGGTTCGTCATCACGTGGCGGAGCTCAGCAGCCGAGATGAAGCCGTTCTGGTCCTTGTCGAAGACACGGAAGGCCTCTTTCAGTTCTTCCTCCGAGTCAGTGTCCTTCATCTTACGAGCCATGAGGTTGAGGAACTCAGGGAAGTCGATGGTTCCATTACCATCCGCGTCCACCTCGTTGATCATGTCCTGAAGCTCTGCCTCGGTCGGGTTTTGCCCGAGCGATCTCATCACGGTTCCAAGCTCCTTCGTCGTGATGCAACCTGAGGAGGACGAGAGGAAGTTCTATAAAGATGGATTGAGACTAGCTTATTACATCCATAGGCTTTTTCAACATTGGGGGAAGAAGAATAATCAAGCAATATCGACGGTGTATTGATTTCTCAGAATCTTATATGGATTCTATTCAAGAACCGTCAAGAGTCGAAAGACGAACAAACGCAGTCCATTAGAAGAAACACAAGGCGAACAATGACTCATCGGCCCATCAATGCAACGACAGTAACTAATTTGCAACATAAGGAGAAGAACTAAATAAAAGAGCCATCTTTCTTGAGAAATCAATTGGATAAAAATCCCATCTTTAATACGATGTTCTCGAACAAGCGATATTAATGGTGGATTGATTTTGCTTTTTACCTATAAAAAATAGAATGAACCCTTCATCTCTGATCTCCTTATCAAGAACAAAACAATAAGAACTGTATTTCATCCAAGAACCAACGAAGACTACCATAAAGATTGCATTTTTTTTCAACTTTCGAAGCAAGAAAAACCCAAACGGATCTATTACATTAACACAAAACCCAACCCAAAAATACAAATTTCAATACATATACAAGAAATTTTTTATTACATATTCGAATGAATCCTTCATCTCTGACCTCCTTATTAAGAACAAATCAATAAGAACATATATCATCCAGTAACTAACGAAGACTACCATAAAGATTGCTTCTTCTTTTTTTCAACTTTTGAAGCAAGAAAAAGCCAAACGGATCTAATACATATAAACAAAACCCAAACCGAAAATGCAGAAAAGCAATGCATATACACATCCAAGACATGTAATTTATGCACAAAAAAAAAATTACACAAATGAATCATTAAGAGATCTCACCATCTCCATCCTTATCAAACAGGCTGAAAGCCTCCTTAAACTCAGAGATCTGATCATCTGTCAACTGATCTGCCATTTCTCAAGATCTTCCCAACCTTAACTCGTTTCTGTTTATTGGTTTTGTGGGCTTTTTCCAATTTAAAGAAATGACAGAGATAGGGATGGTTAGGGATAATAAATGAGATGGGTCATAGAAGTAATACAAGACAGCGTTATATATAAGCTAAACTATTGGACTAAGCAAGTGTTGTCTTTTCAATGGTCCAGATGAATGTTTGTTAACGTTGAGAAACCGTTGTTATCCGCTGATTTCCTCTTTTGTACATCTCATCTTCGGGGGTATAAATGTCATAACGCAAATGATATTTCGAGATATTTGTGTTTTTTTTTTTTTTTTTTTTTTTTTTTTAAGAAACTGACGTTGAAAACGACAAAGGCTCTTGACCATACGATAAGTTACTTTGGCCATTGTTCTATCTAGAAAACGCGTTTTACTGGGTAAAATGCATTTTAGGTCCCTGTAAATTTGTCATGTTATGATTTTACCCTTAATAGTTCTTATGGACCAAAAAAGTTATGGGTTTTATCATAGAATAATTGTCTTTTAATTAATTTGGTATGTCATTTATAATTATCATTTTAGCATTAACCTTTTTAATTTATTCTAATTATATCCTAATCAATCAACTAAATTAAATTTAAATTATAATTTCATAAATTTTAAATTAAAATAACATGTTAAACATAAAGTAATATTATATATATTTATATATTAAAAGCACATACATCGAATGTCTAAATTGCCCCAAAGACCAATGTGGGCTTTCATATAATTTGGTCGTGATGTTGTGGCTTTTTTTTTAAATTACATTATTTTTGTAACAATCTCATTAAAACGTCACATATAATTTGAAAATATCCTTATTGATACTTTAATTATGATATATATATATATATATATATATTGATATCAATGTCAATATGGTAATTTGTTTGAAAATGATTGTTAATAAAAAAAATAGGTAAAAATGTTAATAGTACAAATGAATACTTGGGCTATCTTTTTTCATATCCTTTAAAAAAAAATTAAACATACTAATTCATGAACTTGCAATTAAAATTCCACGACAAAATAATGTGAAAAATATCGTTTACAATGAGTTTATCATGCGATATGTTAGACTACACGTGTTTCAATATCATCGAAACATAGTGCAATTGAACAAATTGAAAAATACATGGCAATAATTAATATTATTATTGTTGTTATTATATATTATTGCCCATTTATTACATGGATAACGTCGAATTTGGATTGAATCCTTACCACACCTACCGCTTTTGCACGTGAGCTTTGGGGTTTTGCCAACTAACACGCAGCGATCTAACTAAACCCTTTCTTCTTTTCGTGCCATTTCGAATGAATAACATATTTTTTGCTTCTTCAAATATTCTAGAAGTGTTACTCAGACCGAAAATAAATCATAAAACTTGGTAAGAACTTGTTCTAAGATTTATTGAATATCGCAAGAAAGAGGCTATTTAATTAAATAAAGCTTGTGTAGTGACTGACATAATATAATATAATATAATATTTGATGTGCTTTTCAATTGTGTCATGCGATGATTCAGGCACGTTTTACTTCGATGGTGTTAGGTGGAAATTGCAGTATGTTTTGTGTGCCTATATTCCACCTTACCCCTTCATTTGTCAACTATGCTTCTTCCTCTCTCTGAGCTAACCTAACCTATAATGGTAATAAACGCCTTCAATCTCTCTCTCTCTCTCTCTCTCTCTCGACCAATAGCAATTGTGTGGTGTGAGAAAACTTGTGGAACTGAAGAAGATCCCTGAAACGAAGTCAAGAATCACTTTTTCTTCTGTAAGTTGACTTAGGTTGTATTTCTTTCCTTAATCCTGACGATGAATTATTGGTAATAATAACTCAAAAAGTCCTTAACCGTGAAGAATTAGCAGCAGTAAAGCTTTTGTTCTATGCTTCAACTCTTTGGCTTCTTTCTTCAATACTTTATGCAGAATCAGATAGTTATTTGAGGTTAACAAGAATTCAATAGACTCTCTCAGTATCTTCATTATTACATTATTTGTAGTCTTTGGTAATTATTTTTACTTTATAAAGTGCACTTAGGGTCATATGTTACTTTATTGAAGTGCACTTGGGATAAATGTTAGGCAGAGATAAACAAGTCTCCACAAGTCACACGTCTTTGTTTCGTGTGGAAGTGATATATATTGCAAGGTTTATCTTTTTTTATTTTTCTATCTGCCTTTTGAAAAAAAAAAAGCCCCACTTTGGAAAAGTTTGGTCCGAATATCATTTATTTCCTTGCAACTTCCATTTTCTATTTAATTTGATCATTAACTGCCACTTCTATTACATCTTCTCTTGATATAGTTTGAATGTATTTGTATCATATAACACAGATCATTAGCCATGGACAACAATGGCGTCCAAGATAAACTGTTAGTTCCATCAGATTCCAACGACTTAAAAAGACGAGTTTTGGAGGAGTCTCGTAAGATATGGAACGTAGCCCTTCCTGGAATCATCGCAAGAGTCGCTTCGTTCGGCACCATAATCGTGACTCAGTCGTTCATTGGACATATAAGTTCGGTCGATCTCGCGGGTTATGCCCTCGTTCAGACGCTCACCGTTCGTCTCGCAAACGGCGTACTTGTAAGAAAAGAAACATATATCTCTATGTATAATGTTAGGAATAATATTCTTTTTCTCGCATCGAAAATGAGAGAACGAAGAAGATAGCTTTGAGGCGTGAAAATTTCAATTTTTCTAATGATAATATATATATATTGCCTTCAGATTGGGATAAATTTCAGAGACAATTTTCTTCGGGATAAAACAAAGCAAAATATTCTTTTATGGCGAACTTAGAAGTCTTGTGTACTGTGATTTCTGGATATTGTCTAGGACTTGAAACTAAAAGACATAACATTTCTGAAAGGTTTACAATCTTTGAGAGATACTTTTTTGAATGTTGCAACTTTTGATTACATTTCTTCTGCCAAAAGTTTGTAACTTTGTAATCATACCATAAATTCAAATATTTTTATTTATTTTCTTTTATTACTTTTTTCTTATAATTTATAGGGTTGATTTTCATGTATGATACCATATTTAACCCTATTCGCCGCGTAAACAATCACACAGATAGGAATGTCGAGCGCGACCGAGACGTTATGCGGCCAAGCCTACGGAGCGAGGCAATACCACATGATGGGAATCTACCTCCAAAGATCGTGGATCGTCGATTTCCTAATCCTAACCCTACTACTCCCTCTCTTCATCTTCGGGGCACCCATGTTCAAGCTCTTAGGACAAGACTCTGACATTGCCGAGTCGGCCGGCTACATCTCTTGGTGGTTCATTCCCATGATCTACAACTTTGTCTTCACTCTTACCATGCAAATGTACCTTCAAGCCCAGCAAAAGAATAGCATCGTCGCATGGATATCTTTGGGCCAGCTCTTGGTCCACGTCCCACTCTCGTGGCTGTTTGTCTCGGTCCTTCAGTGGGGGACCGACGGTGCGATGGGGGCGCTTTGCATATCGTCTTGGCTGGTTGTTTTCGCGGAGTTGGCGTATATTATGGGAGGTTGGTGCCCTCTTACATGGACGGGCTTTAGTAGCGCGGCTTTTAAGGATTTGTTGCCCGTGATAAAGCTGTCCATATCCTCCGGCGTTATGGTTTGGTAATAATTTCTCGATCTTCTTGCGTTGTCACTCGCCTTATTTAGTTGACGTAATGGTAACGCCGTCGTGACTTTCATTCTCCAGCTTGGAGTTGTGGTACAACTCGGTGCTCGTTTTATTGGCGGGCTACATGAACAACGCCGAAGTTGCGATATCCGCCTTCTCTATTTGGTAAGAATTTTTTTCCTAGCTAAAACATATTTTTCCATGTCTTGCCGTATTGACCAATTGATCTTTATTGCAGCCTTAACATCAATGGTTGGGAATTCATGATCTGCCTCGGTTTTCTTGGCGCCGCATGGTATGCAGAAGGATGTAATAATTTATTTATTTTCTCGCGCACTTTATTTTGCGCCTTTCATTATTTTATTTGAATGCAGCGTGAGGATTGCGAACGAGCTTGGTAGAGGAGACGCTAAGGCGACGAGATTCTCCATCAAAGTGTTGGTAATAACTTCGATCGCGATCGGAGTGTTCTTTACCGTTCTGTGCTTGGCCTTCGGTAATAACATCGGTTACTTCTTCACGGACGATGTTGAAGTCGCAACGGCCGTGTCGAACCTCTCTCTCCTTCTCGCTCTCTCCGTCTTGCTTAATAGCATTTACCCAGTACTCTCAGGTTAGTTATTTTTACTCTCATGCATGCATTACTAGAAGTCGCAAAATGGGTCGGGTCGAACGAGCTGACGGGTCGCTAGCTATAAATATAATACCACGGCCACGACTAAAAAGTATCTTCGGATTGTAGGTGTGGCCGTAGGGGCGGGTTTGCAAGGAACAGTTGCGATAATCAATCTTTGCTGCTATTACTTGATCGGTATTCCACTAGGGGCTCTACTCGGCTACGTCGCGCATCTTCAAGTTGATGTAAGTAAAAGCTAAAAAATAGTAATTACTACGAAATTCTCGATGGGGTTCATGTAAGAACGAAGAACGATTTGTTTCTCCTTGCGAAGGGCATATGGATCGGAATGTGCTTGGGAGTTTTGACTCAGTCGGTGGCGCTTAGTTACATGGCGTGGAAAACGGACTGGGACGAACAGGTCAGGATCGCCGCGGAACGGCTCAGTCGATGGAACCTCAAGTCGGATTCTAACAACGGCCATGCTTGAGAATCGGACCGTATCGAACCCAAAGGACTTGGTTTTTGTTTCTGTTGCTTATGATCTTATTTTGTCCAAGAATTTACTAATTTTGGCGACGCTTTATATTTTTCATCTGAGGTCAACAGAAACAGAATATATCCAACAAGAAAGGCATCATATATATATATATATATATTATATCCAAAAAATTGAAAATTTTATTATTACGTTAAAAAAAAAAAGAGACTCATAATTTATTAAGTTTCGACCTTATAATATTCTTTTCACCCGAGAAATGGAAACGCTAATGTGGCCTAGAATTCAATCCGTCGCTCTATGACTGCAACATCAAGCTCATAGGCACGGTGTGCTTTTTCTGATGAATCCATCTCATAGACTATGGTTGATGTGAACCACCACAGCAAGCACCTCGGGCTCATGACAGCCGCTGGTGCGGCCCAACGAGCCCATTTGGCAATTTATAGGGTTTGTTCTTTAGAAGATTGCCATGGTAGCATCATTCGACGATGCAATAGAAAATGGAGAATAATAAATTATTTTCTTTCTCCAGACTGAAAGTCTGAAATGCACAAATGGATCGACCACCCTCCACCAAGACCGGAATTATTTTCTTCTCCCAAAATTATTTTCTGCATTTTCAGATTTTTTTTATTTTTCAGCCATGTAAGTTCGGTTTTTAACCGGAAAAAACCGAAAAAAATTCGGTTTAACCAAAACCGAACCGATTAAGTTCGGTTCGGTTTTCGGTTCTTAAAATAAAAAAACCGAAATTTTCGGTAACCGAAAACTCGGTTCGGTTCGGTTCGGTTTTTACCGAATGAACAGTCCTACTCTTAAGTATATCATATTTTAATTTTATATATTTATTTCTAATATGTTTCTCACGTTTAGGATGATTTCTTTTCTTATGTAACCTTAAACGTGAATTTTTCTTCTACCCTCTGTTTGGTACGCGAAATTTTGTGCGTGGAAAAGACGGAAAAAAAAACTAAGCTAGCGCATCGAACAATGATACGTTACGCTTCAAGTGTCGTACCATTACACCTTTCTTTTTCTCTTCCACACTTAAACCAAACTGAGCCAAGGTCAGTTGTTGAGGATTTCTCTTTCTCTATCCCTCAAACACTGCGACATATACCCCAACTAATTGTTGATAAGCTAGATTTTTAAAATGTTAATCTTTACCTAAAAATGTGCATTTGAAAATGTGGTCACATAGACACAAAGAGCTCCTTTGACAATCCGCTGAATTTCTTACATATACCTTTACCTTAGAACCTATGCAAAGCCTTTGCATTGGCGATGGTAATGAAGGCATAATTGGTCATTGTATTGTATTGTAATAGCCGCAAAATAATAGAAAAAGATTGGTACTCACATACCGCATTCATTATAAAACCCAACATTCATTGTTTGTCATTGCTACTTAGTAAGCACTCAGTCTCCGTCTTATTCTTATCTTACATAAACTGATAAAACCCAAGAACACAGCAATAAAACTGCCACTTAACTAGTAAAAGGAGTAATAACTACAAAGCATGACAATTGCATCTTCAAGATTCTCAGAAGGTTACTGAGCTCGCCTTACGCAGTCGACCCTTAGGCTCCGCTGGTGCTTGCATAGCCGGCGAAACGTTTTCCCACTTCTACCTGAGAAAAACGAGCGAAAAATATATGATATCGATGATGACGAAGATGATGTCTTTTTTTTTTTTTTTACCTGCTGTTGTATCTTGAGCCTCTTAAGTTCTTCCTCCAGGAATGAAACCTTGTTCTCCAGCTCATTCATATACGCCTGCACAGAACAAAAAGAGAAGCATATAACGCACTACAATTGGCGTCGAATAAAGTTCTTACAAATATATAGATACTGCGATAATGATTTTTTCGACCTGTTGTGTCTTGAGCAACATGTTTTCTTCCTCAAGGCTTGCAATCTTGTTCTCCAGCTCAATCGTATATGCCTGCAAAAGAACAAACGGTGAAGCATGCATAACACATTACAGGCGAGAGCTTCGAATCAAGTTCTTATTACCTGCTTCCTCGCCCGTGATCGGGCAGCAGATTCCCTATTCTTGATCATTCTTTTCTGTCTTCTTTGAACGCTCTTTTCAGCTAACATGTCGGCGGACATCCTATTCCCTCGGGATGTTTGGGTGTCAGATAAAGCAGCATTATGCGCCATTGTCACCTCATTCTCAGTGTAATTAGAAACTGGCACATAAACTGGAACCACAGCTGGCTGTTGTTGAGGATAGCTCACGCTCCACTGAGGCGCCCCGGCATGAGCCTGAGCCCGCGGGGTCATCACGAACGGGTCGACCCGAACCGGGATTTCCATTATGTTTCGGTTCAACCGTGTTGGGTCGGGCTCGGCGACGATCCCGGCCTTAACCAAGAAATCCTCGAAGGAGATGGTTCCTAGGGTTTCTTTTCGACCGTGGGCGCTGCTGACCTGGTTTTGCCCTCGCTGAATACCTCTCCACACCTCGTCTACGGTTTTCTTGCTCAAGTCGGAATGTGCGTTTAGTGAGTAACCGCCCATAGCGGGTCGCTGCTGTTGGGTCGACCCGAGATCGATCCCCTCGGCTAAGTACACGCTCATGAGGATTTCGTTGAGGTTCATGCTGCTGAGAGGTTTATCCAGGTCTCTGAATAGCATGGCTTTTAGCTCGTCGAGGGTCCGACTGCGTATGGATCCTTGTCGACCCAGTGGGTTCGGGTCGTGGGCTCGGATGGTGGTGTGGGCGACATTACCGTGAACTTGAGATTCCATGCTCTGAGCAAAAGCCATTCAACGTCCTAAAGTTTAAACCTTTCTGAGAGTTTCGTTTACAGTCTTTAACAACACAGTTGGTATTAAGTTGCTACTTCCTCAAGATAATAAGTGACCTGCAAATAAGCTCATAATCAGCAGCAAAACACAACCAACAAATAAGAGATTCAATGATAATGATAAAAAATCAAGATAAAAGAAACCCCAGAAATATAAAAAATCAAGATAAATGAAACCCCAGTAAGAAAAGTCTGCGGCAATTACTATGATATCCCGGAAATTAAAAACTCGGATCAAAATAAGAAGATAGTGTAATATTGAAAATCAAAGCAGAAATTAGAGGCTAGTTAATTTTATTGCATTGTCGCGGAACAGTCGCATCCGTTCCACCACTTTCCTCGTTAGATCTAAGTACCCAAAGCCTTGATTTTGACGATAATGGAATTTGTGAGGAATCCAATAATCATTTTTGAATCTGCGTAGTCATATGCGCAAAAATATTTGGTGGTTTCTTCCTAAACCGAGATGCTCATTTAATTCCAACTATCTTCCTAAAGGCGCAGTCGAATATTGCCGTCCCGGCCGATCCATGCGTATGATTCGGCCGTCCGGCCGCGACAGTAAAAAGCGCATCGAACTCGCAAACTTTGGCACGGAGGCCGCCGTTCCGGCGAACCATGGTTAAGACTAAGAAACAAACTCACCATGAGAAAATTGAAGAGAGGGAGGGAGCAAGAAGGCACTTACGCACTAAGATTTCAGCTTGCATGCAGCTGAGATGAATTTTCAGACATTTCTTTGTAAGAGAAAACTCAGAAGCTCCATGCTGCTAAATCCGAGCTTTAAAATGAAAAGTTAGAATAGAAGTGGCCAAGATAATAAATAAGAGAGAGGGTGAGTGAGAGAGAGAAAGAGATTCATCTCATAGAACTGAGGCCCACGGCATTCTTACAAGAAGTTTAGTAACAAAAAGAGCATACTCCTATGTTTTGTACTGTAATGGGAGAAAGATAGGAATACTACAAAGGAGTTACGACTTGTAATAAAATTGAATATAAAAATAAAGACTATGAAATTAAATAAAAAAAAATGGTACTCGTGCTGAAATTTTATATCAACTATTCTGTCTTTTCTTCATTCAAAACCAAAGAAAATGAAGCAAGCAAACGAATAATAGGAAAAAGAAAATGCTAAAAACAAGAAAAAAAATAAGAGCCATGACGAAAGGGAAAACAAAAGAAAAGAAAAAGAATCGGTGAAGTGTCATTAATTGAAGTTGTAGTATTAAACGTCATCTTTTGGATGTTATTAAACGTCGTTGTAAGAAAAGCTTTAAATGTTCAAATCAGGCTTTTAAGAATTTTTAGGCCTTTATTTAAATTAATACAAGTTTTTTTTATTATTATTATTAACAAAAATAGGTTTTTTCGAGCGTCTAATTGCTGCGATGTTTTTGTCGAACCTAATTTTTGTCCAAGATGTGGGCTTTCGGCCCATATAATTTTAATGCGTTTATTAAATGCGACGTCGTTAGTGACAATATTATTTATGTACGATTGCGACGTTTCATTCATGCGATTCTCGTGAACTGATTGCAACGTATCATTCACGTGGTTTGTTGGACTTGCAATAAAGCTGATTGTTTGTTTATGGACCATGACGTCGTTTTTATTAAGCACGACGAATTTCATTATACAACGAATGCATCTTCTACTACCTCTTTTGCTGCAATAGTTCTATATCATCTGTCAAATTTTTGGAAAATAAAGTTTTTATCTATTTTGGAGGGGTTAAACTATCCATCAATCAAGGGCGGTGTGGCAGCGGCATGGACACGGAGCGTCCATTGATTGCGACGAATCTAAAAAGAATTTATTAAATGGGCCAAAAAAAACCCTTAGCCACGAATAGTCACGAAGTCGCCTCGCCACTAATGGACGAGGCCAGCCACGAAAAGTCCTATTTTATTAATACAAAGTTATATTTTATTAATTAGACAAATAAAAAGAAAAAAACTTCAAATGTTAAAAAAAAAAGCCCTCAAATAGCATGTAAATGAGTCATAATACTTCGTAGTCGTCTTACATCGAATGATTCATCAAACTATCTTTATCATCTCGTGATAAATCAAATCATATACTATCTAAACAATAAATTACAACCCTATTTATAATCTATAATGGCGGATAAGGAGATCATGAATAGGATTTTGATGAGCATAAACA
Organism: Lindernia subracemosa; assembly: GCA_028392965.1. Lineage (NCBI taxonomy): Eukaryota > Viridiplantae > Streptophyta > Magnoliopsida > Lamiales > Linderniaceae > Vandellia > Vandellia subracemosa. Next base: position 883,801 of record JAQPCC010000084.1, on the reverse strand, counting down.
CAATCCATGATTGTTCCTCTGCTTAAGCTCTCTTCCTTGTTTCCTTCACGCTGCTTATTAGAAATCGAGGGTTTTTAATCCTAAAACCAATTGGTGATAGGTGAAGTTGTTTATTGGATATATTAGGTGAGTCGGGTGAGGAGAACTATCCGATGTGGGATATAATAGAAATCTCAACACTGCTACAAATTCAACAATATGCACAATCAACGTTACTAATATTAAGAATACTAGACTAGTGGTATAATAATACTAGACTAGTGCATCATATATGTGATTGAGAATACTGGCATATATACATCATTCGAATAAAAAATAATAATAATGATAGCCATATATATTAAGCTAGAGTAATAGTCTGTCAACTAAGCTAACCACGTAATTCCGAGCAAGTCCATGTTTGACAGTTTCACTTAAGATATTTGTGATAGTAAAAAATATTTAATCATGTGATCTCCTCCCAAGAGACCTTGAGGCTTAGACCACTTAAGTCAAGACCCCATCGGGCAACATTAAAACACTTAAAATCGAATCAACTTCAAGGATATTTTTTTTATTTTTTTTATTTTGGTAACAAGTTTTAACTTTTTAAAGATCTCTTAAATAATCAATTACAACCATATAAAATTTTGTATATATATCTTCTCTATTGACAAAAAAAAATCAATTATATTTAGCACAAAAAAATCTCGATCAAGCCTCTCATTCATGGGCGTAGCCACCCCAAATGCTGGGGTGGGCTATAGCCCGGTCTTGATTCTGGCCCAGTAGTAGTAATCAGCCATAATTCGTTTCTTCCTCACAAAACAAACGAACCCTAAATAAAAAATTAAAACCCCAATCGCTTCCTCACCACCCGCTCGTTGCCATTCCTCGGCAGTCGCCGCCCGTTCGTTGCCGACTTGCCGTTACCCGCCGATCGCCGTCCAATCTCGCTGCTCATCCCGCGCCGTTGAAGGCTCTCCCAGGAGCGTTCGCTGATCGTCGCTCCGCCTCCGGTCTCGGCGCTCCAGCAAGGTCGCTCCGCCTCCGGTCTCGGCGCTCCAGCAATGTCGCTCCACCTCCGGTCTCGGCGTCGTTCGCCACTGCCACGCAAGCCCGAGGTAAGTACGTTGCTTTGCTTGTTAAGATTTGTTTAGCTTGTGTCGTTTATCTCTCCCGAAGTTGTAGAGAGTCATGTTTTGCTGACAGGTTGTTGCCCGTGGCTCGTTACCCTTTGCTCGCTGCCCCGTTCCGCTGCCAGTGTTGTCCGGTTGCTGCCCCTGTTGCTCAAATAAACCCTCGCTGCCTGCTCCCGTTGCTCGCTGATTATTGTCGTTGCCTGTTATCTATCGTTGTTGCTCGGTAAAGATGTTATTATATATTGTGTAGCCCATGTTCGAATATTTTCTTGGCTACGCCCCTGCTCTCATTAATCAGGCATAATCACACAAGCCATAGATACAATACTGACCGGCCAAGCACGTGTTATTACATCGACCACAATGTCTCTTATCATACGCAGTATCCACACACTCACCTCTGCAGCAAACCTGCGTGAACAAACACTTCTTCTCGCACGAGCCGCATTTGTTAGAATCGTACCCCACTTCGACGCACTTGTTGTTGCAGCACGTCGCGTTCTTATAACCATTCGAACTGCCGCAAACTTCGTGGCCGTCCTTGTGGCAATGGTCGGCTGCTCCTCTAGGGTTTTTCACGTAATGATGATGACCTTCATTGCCTTTATTCTGCTCGAGGAATCTGCTGACCCTTTTCGCTAATGGTGGCTTTCGATCGAGTGAGGAGGAAGGTGGTTTGTTGGGGTTGTATTCTGATGTGAAGAGTATGGTTAGGGCAATGGCGGCGGCTATGGCCATGATGGTGAAGGTTGCTTTGATGATGATCATAGCTGTTTGTAGACCTGGTGGTGGTGGTGGTGGTGGCGGCGGCGGTGGTGGTGGTGGCTTTGTTTCTCTTTTTTATGTGTTTATTTACTACGATTTATAGAGGTTGAGTTGAAGCAAGAATGAAGTGAAATGATGGTAAAGTAGAGGCTTAACGTGATATTGCATGGGAGTGTGTTATACTCCAGGGGTAGAATGGTGATTGCATTGGGAAATATATTTAATTTATTAACAAGCTGAAACTATACCATTTGTCCATTGTTGAAGCAAAGGAATATATACAATATTAAAAAATATAAATAACAGTTGAATTTTTAGGAAGTAATCAGTCGGTTGATCTTCCTTTTGTTATATTCAAGAAATTAACTTACTGAATTTGATTGAGGGTTAAGTTCAACGGATTAATGACGCGTTTCATGTCGCATATAATTCTTGCAAGTAATATTACAGTCTTTTCTTTTCTTAAAGTCAACGGGAATATATTTTTATAATTCGTAGAAAAGTCAACCATGAATTTATTAAAGTACATTCCATTTATCAGATGAAAAAAAGCTTTGAGGGGCGTTGTTCGTGCATTTCCACAAACAAAAATTAGCATCAAATCAAATTTGGATATATATATATATATATACACATCAATTTCTGCATCATCAAATGTAAAAGATTAGGGGGATTAGTCCCGCCGGAAAGTAAAGTTGTCCTTAGGAGGTTAGTCTTAGTGGAAGTTATCACCGTCACATACCCAATAATAAAGTTCATATCGACTCGAACTTAGTACTGGCGTTGTGTGGTAGTGTGGAATGCCTCCTATTTTTTTTAAAAAAAAATGAATTGATGATTTATTTGGTTTCCTCCCTCTAACGTGTGATGGTTTAGAACTATTTCCATATTTATTGAAAATACAACGATTTTACCTATTACGACAAATAATTTTGATTTTAAAAGCGTACAACAATGACATTATATAGCATACATCATATATAAATTAAAATTTCCTATTACATTACGAGGAATTTTATGGTGAGCACCACACACATAACCATAATTAATGTATGCTGACGTGGCATTAATAATGTGAGAGAATGCGAGTGGTGCTCACACATGATGCTCACAATAGATGAGCACAATAAGATTTCTCATGACATATATATCTATAAGTTTTTCTAAAATTTCTCATAAAAGAAACATTAAACTTTGATTTCCCGAAGTAATCTATAAGATATACGATTAGTAATGATATAACATACAACAAAAGATCAAAAGTGTCCAAACAAAATTTGATTGTGATAAATGGCAGCTCCATGTCACCATTTCTTGTATATATATATATAGCTGAGATTTCTTATTGAACAGAGATATATATTTCAACCAAATGGTAATCAAATCATAGTACAGAAACGAGCCCGATACCTAATTCTTCGGCAAGCTCATCCCATACGGGAAGCAGCGTCATTGCTACGAGTACGATCCCCATGACCACGACGGCTTTTCGCCATGTTCCGACTTCTGTTACATCGTTCAAGCACGGTTTCTCTGGAGCCCTCTGCATAATATAGAGCCCAGCAACATTTTCTTTTTTATATATTTATTTTTTTTTCGTGTCGAAATTGGAAGATAAAGAGCCACGGTTTTCTGAATTTAGATTCACCTGACATATCAGCACGTATAATCCCCAAGGAAGCGACAACGGTCCACCGAGCTGAGATGGAAAAGGCAGAGGTGTTATTACAAATGTTAACGTTGAGATTCTTACAAGAAAATGAAAGTTCCAGACCTACCACTCCTAACCCGAGTAAGGTGTAAGTAGCCAAGCCAGATGCAACTAGTGCATTTTTGCCGAAAGCACCCTGGCATGTCAAGCAAATGTAATTTCATCTTTGAGAAGCAGCTGTTTAATCACAAATTAGGACTGTTTTCCATGATTGGATATTGCAGGGAGCTTCTTTAGTAAACAGTGATTTTGTAAGATTGTATTCTTAAGTGTATTGAAAATAGAAGTGGGTGAAAACATGGAGATGTAAGAGATCTACCTGCATAGCACGGCCACCATCAAGACATCCAACGGGTAGCATATTGAAAGCTGATGTTGTCAAACCACACCTATGAACCAAGACACTTGATGATAAAGCATATGGGGATTAAAAAAAAAGAAAAAAGAAATTTTGTATTAATATAAATACGTCACCAGCCGGCAATCACCAGAGGATGGATTGAAACGGATGCTGCATGCATAGCCCTGTGATAAACATGATCCATGACCAAAAAAAACAATTAAATTTCAGTGTCTGAACAGTCTGGTGCAGGTGAACTTATTCAGCAGAAAACCTAATATTTTAACTTACCCATAACCTAGAACAGCTCTACTAATGAGCCCAAGAAGCAAAGAGCCTTGAAAAAGAGAGCTTGGTACTTGGACCAAATCCGCTGCTGAGATTGGGTTTGAGGAAAGAAGTAGTCCAACGGTAAACATTGAGAAAGACAAGGCTGCTCCAGCAAAGGGTCCAGCCAATGAGATATCTACCTTTGCTTTACGATCGGGGAGAATGGATTTGAACTACATAAGGTAAGTAAGAGTTCAGAAATATGCATTACCCAAAAGTTTATATTCCAAGTTTCAGAATCGTTTCACTTGAACAAAATGCATATCAAACAACAGGGGTAGCTCTTCCACAACCCAGGGATGCTTCAAAAATGAACTAGCGCCTTTCCAGATACAAAGCTGGTGAAAATGTTACCTGAGTGATTGCTCCAAAACTCCCGAGTGTGATGTTAGGAATAAAAAAGGGTATACTTAGTTTCACTTTCCGTGGAAAAGCAGCAAGAAAATGTCCAACTTCCTGCAGAAATGAACTCCTCCATTTAGAAATTAATAGATACATAAGCAAGGTCACCTAGATACTAGTTAAAAACAAAACCATAAGCTCATATGCTTCAGATGCATTTATACAGATACTGTACTTTCATCAAACTAAAAGAACAACAAGGCTTAAGGTTGAGAACTGGTACAACTATGTTCCTTACTATTTAATTGAACATCCTTTACAAAAATTACAATTCGTAAGTTTACCAACTTATGTGAAATAATTATAAGAGAATCTTCATATTTTATTGTGCTTCACTTTTGTAGGTATTTGAGCGTTATGAATGGTGTGAATTACTTTTTTGTCTTCTTTCCTTAGGACCACAATCACCTCGTGTATACAGCCGACAATCAGTAAACAAGAGCTTGGTTGAATTGCAATTCCACTTACATGGACGAAGAAATAATGCTTACATGAAATAGCTGAAGACCCAATACACCATAAGCCAGGGGTAGGGCAGACTCCACAAATGGAAGTAGAAGCTGCATATCCGGTGGCTCAACAGCATTCGGGTCTGTGAAATATTTAACTACCTCTGGAGGAAGTCTATTTATCTGATGGACAGAAATCAGAGAAGTTTGGATTTTCAAATAGTCATCAATGTTCTCAAACACGTGCTAGCCGTCAAGTGAAAATATCGAACCAGATTAGTTCACCTGTGATGCTATCCCTAGTTCCACGGAGGACCCAATTGTTAGAAGAAACAGTATAAGGGCAATTACATATTGCCAAAGAGTGGTCTGTGCTGGCTCTGACACTTCTTTCGGCAGCATGCCAAAGCTAACACGAGGCCCACCACGGGGGTCTTCTCCTTCTGAATCTGGTTCCTCCACCATAAATAGGTTATACTTATCTCCCATTATCTCTGCTAGCTGACTCTGAAGTTTGGCAAACACATCCTCCCTTTTTCCCCGAAGATTGCCAAGGAAGAGAACACCTTCTCCTAGATCACCAAATGGCTCTTCCCTAGTTACCCAAAAAGTTGAATAGCCAAAAAGCTTTTCCTTGATAACCTTGACATCAGCAGGATCAACCTTCTCTGGACCCAGCAGTTCCATCAATTTGAAAGAATCTATCTGGAAATTACTATAAGGTGTTCCAATCTGCGAGATAGTTTGTGGCTGAGGAAATAAAAGGATTTACTATTTAGTTATTCAAAGTTTCATTTATCATCCACTTGTTAAGTGATGACTGCTGAAAGTAACATGTTACACACAATTCACATCTTTGAATCACACCCTTGACGACTACTGTGGTTATATTGCATATTGCCAGTAAATTAATAAACATGCAATGCCACGGTTAAAAACATGCATAACAGTTTTATTTATTTGACAGAAATTCCTCTGAACATTTTGATATGAATCCAACAACATTTGTTATCTATGTTTTCGTTCGGAATAAGTCATAGGGTCATGGCTGTGCCTCCTGGTAAACCCATGGTCATGCTCAGGACCCGAAGCTGAGTCAAATGGAAAACAAATATTCACAAACTATGGTTCTAAAGGAATTGCTTTGGTTGAAAAAGCTAAACTTAACAGTTCACAACAGGTTAGTTCTTTATCTCATGATTCATCTTACGTTATTTTATGAATCATCTAACTCCTTAACTTTCACTTCAAAATCTGTTCTTCTCAAACTAACAGTGGGCATCTAACACTTAAACACAGAAGATAAACTTCCTCACTCCACAAACTTTGAATAGATATACTCAGACTTATCTGTTTAATTCTTCAAGTGCTTCATGACAAAGAAACCTCTCAATCATATCAATAATTAACTCATTCAAATCAAGCAAGGACCTACTCAACGATTCAAGTCAATGTTTAATTTCTTGTCTAACTAACTACATAAATGGAGGAACTACAAAATTTGATCTGCATAATACAATTTCACAACACAACATACAACGAACAATTTTGCATTCATACTTTATACATGAACAAGAATTAAATCAGGAACCCCTAAACACACAGTAACAAGTGCCAGCGCGACTCAATCGTGACTTATCCACCCACACACGCTAATATTCATCCCTCAATCACCGACGTTAATGCTATACGTAAGCAAATCAAACAAGAGCGCACTTCTATCTGATATCCGCAAATCCTCACTGTACCATCTAATCGACATCAATTATTCAAGAACTGATTAGAAATGCAAAACTAAGCATGGATCAGTAATAGTCGCCAAAAGCTTCAACACACTCTACAACAAAAATCAGTAAAGCAACTTAAATCGCACCTACAAGAGAAAGAATTAAAACGAAAAGACGCAAACTGACAAATCAATCGATAAATGTGCTCACCCTATCACCAGACTTGTTCTCGTCCTTCGTCATCGTGGCCAAGTTAGACTTTTCCTTATTTTCTCTTTCACTAACACTCTCGTCGTTCCGATTAGCACTTTCGCCGTCATTATTGTCAAATTTATCGTTGTAGCAAGACCTAATTACGACGCTCAGCCTCCTCGAACTCAATCTGCGACTCCTGAGCAAAAAGTCTCCGCACAAAAAGCATTTACTGGAATTCCGAGCGAAATGAAACGAATTGGGAGAGATTACACTGAAGCTACACGTGGTAGCCATGCTACTACCCATCATCTTTCACCGTGATTTTAGCTATATGGTCGCCTCGTTGTTCTCCGTTCGCTTTGCTTCGGCGTTCTACTTCGCATACGTGTAGTGTATCTATAGGTGTCTTCGTCAGTGTTTAGGATAATTCTCAACAATGAGATATTTTGAATCGGAAGAAGAAAATTCGATGAATATCCAATATTAATCAATGTATAAAAGAAATGAAATGCTCATTGTCTTTATTATTATCTTGATATTGATAATATTATTAATATCTTCAAATTTTCTAATATTTATATATATAAATATATTTGGATATTAGGCTCGACAATAAGACAATAAGAGTAGGGGATTATTCATTTCCCATGGAAATTTGACGTATCTATCCTCCCGTTCAGGACTGAGGAGTGGGAATAGGCTTGGCAATGAGACGATGATTCTCCATTCTCTGCTTAGATTCCGCCCGAATGGCAATGGGGAATATTTGCTCTCTGTTGGCGAGATTGGTATTTGGAGATTCGATTTGTAAAACTATTAAATTATTCTTTTTAAACAGTGATATTTCTTATTATTTTTAGCTTTCTTCACGACTGTCACAAATTTTTATAATCATATTTTGCAACTTTTCTTCATTCGCAGCAATTTATGAAAGTGTCGCCACAATTTTTTCTCCATTGAATTCAATACAACTTTTCTCCATTGAATTCAATACACTGAATTATTAAATTCTCTTAATCTAAATTTTATAATTATGTTTTTATTTATGTTTTATCGTAATTTTGTCAAATAAATTTTATATTTATTATTGTTTAACTTAGTATATCGGAAAACCAGAAAAATTTCTACTTAAAAAATGTCGACCGAAAATTCCCCGCAATGGCTCGACAAATTTCTGCAGAGTAGGGGACGGAGAAAAATTTCTTCGGATTTACTCATCGGGACCGATCAGAGATTCTCCAAAAAGTGTCGAGGTATGGGCATTAGTCACCCACCCCGCCCGATTGTCGAGTCTAGGTCCATCCGACGACGAAAATATGGATAGGGTAATTACACATTCAACCATGAATTAGACAAAATTTGCATTTTGCATCCTCGAATTACTTTGTCTACAGTGTTATTTTTTATTTATATTTTTTAAAATAAAAATTAAAAAACGTTTCCACGTTCTCGACTCGAATGAAACAATATTCAGATAATAGCATTATCTTCATCGTCAATTGTGACTCGTGTGTCTACGCCCTACCGCAAGAAATTTAAAGACTTTCACCTCATTTCCTTCGTACCACGCAATCTTTTCTATCAGAACCCAAAATCCCTCTTCAATTTCTGCAAAAAAACCCTGCAAAACGAGCGCCAATTACTCCCTGCACTCACAATCGGCGTTCAACTGCCTCCGATTTCGATGGGTTGAGGAGAAAAGGGTTCGATTAGCTGGAAATAATGGAGTGGGACAGTAATTCCGAATCCGATGTGAGCAGCGCGGAAGAGGAAGAAGATAATGATGATGGATTGGGGCTAGGGTTTTTGCTGAGGAAAAGCGGGACTGGGCAATTGCCTTTTCCAGTTGAGACGCTCTTGCAGCCTTCGCCTTGTGGGTTTGTGGTTTCGGATGCTTTGGAGCCCGACCAACCGATTATTTATGTTAATTCCGTGTTTGAGATGGCCACTGGATACAGAGCTGAGGAGGTCCTTGGTTGTAATTGGTTAGTGGCTTTCTTGGAATATGGTTTTAGAATTTTCCTTTGTGTCGCGATTTGGCTATGGTTTTATGGTTTTGCACAATTGTTGGATTGGATGTGTGAGTGTGTGTTTGTATGCCCTATGTTTGTTATGGGCAATGTTAGCTAATGGTATCTGTCGGTGTGCTGGCATCTTTGCAGTAGTAGCTAAAGGGTTAGATTGTCAGTGCTTGTTGGAAGTTAGGAATATGTATTTGTATGTTGTGGTGCCTAATCATATCCGCTGGACATCACATGTACCTTATTATTAAGATTTGAGCTTGGGGGTTTTTATGGAACTATGGTGGCTTTGTTTGCTAGGCATGGTGGACCAATTTTGTCAAGTTGGCGCCTATTGTGGTTGATAGGAACACTAGTGTACTGATTTGTCACATACGGTATAGATGAATGCAATAGAGCAGGTGCCAGTGTCAGATAGTAAATAATTATGTGTATTCTATTTTGGAATTCTGTAGATTGCTCTATGGCTATGTAAAAGCATCCTCTTGGTGTATTCATGGTTTCAAAGCAGATATCTTGCAGTTTGTTTGTACTCTTTGTTGCATGAGGAGTCAAATAACCTGGTAAAACTAATGTGTGTGCTTGTATATATGATTCTGCTTGTTAAATTGTTTTGTAACAACAAACCTAAGACCGTTGAAGGCAGGTGTCATGGTGATTGAATTTGTTTGTTCTAGGTGAATTTTGGGATGCGTTGAATTTTCTTGATATTTCAATGGATGCAAAAATTTGATCTTTTGGTTTATCTACTCTGGGTTCTGAGTATTGGTACCTGTAAGTGAAGTAATCCTTGTTTGCTAGCTCAATGCTTCATCCCTTAAGGCCAGATTCATTTTGCACTCTTCCACTAGGTTTAATGTAATGTTTTGACCTCAACCATGGCTTCAAAAGTTTTAGCAAACATAATCAAACTCCAGCACTCTAATTAAGTGCAGCGCAGTGGTTGTCCAACTTATCTATATCTTAGTCAGTGTCATCGGAGTCCAAGGATATTTGGCAATAGTATACCTTCTCTTTTAGGCAGCAACATCTTCAAGTAATCTACTTTCTCTATGCTTGACTCTGCTCACTCAGCAACTCAATTTATACTATGCATTTCGGCTTCACGTTTCCTATACCATTTAAAAAGGAGCTTTCCCATACACGTGTTCATAGCAATGCAAGAGTTAAGAAGCTTGTTTTTAGCGGAGCATGAATCCCATGTTTTTAGTAGTTTATCTAGCATGTAATTGCTCATGGTTATTTTCTGTTCACTGAACTTTACGCACTTGCTTGAATCTTGAGCATTGATTTCCATCTTGGGATAATTGGTGTGTATGAATTCTCTCTTTTTTCTCATTTTCCAACAATAGGGCTTGTTTAGTAGATAAAATAACCACTTACGATGAGGTTTATATGACCTTGTGTTAGATTTGGCCTTATTCTTGACATATTTTTTACATGTTACTTTGTTTTCCTAACCAAACCATGTACTCTTTTTATAAGGCTGGCATCGCCGTCGATGCTGTGCTTTATGTGTTTATGTTCTGCAGTAATTTTTTATTTTGGAATTTTGCAGCCGCTTCTTGCAATGTAGAGGTCCATATGCAAAGCGAAGACATCCTCTTGTAAACCCATCAATAGTTGCAAAAATAAGAAGATGCCTTGATGAAGGCGTCGAGTTTCAAGGGGAATTATTAAATTTTAAAAAAGATGGATCTCCACTAATGAATAGATTACGCATGATCCCGATATACGGTGATGACGAAACAATAACACATTTCATTGGCATACAATCTTTCAAGGAAGCAACTCTTGATCTAGGTCCACTTCCGGGCTCAAAGGAATCTTCTAGAATATCCGATAGGCTTAGGTCCAGTTTTTCCTTTAGTGGAGCAGCACCATCCGAAGGCAGTCGGAACATGGCTCGTGGGGTTTGTGGAATATTGCAGTTAAGCGATGAAGTAATTGCTCTGAAGATTCTCTCACGACTCACACCTCGAGATATTGCATCCATTGGCTCCGTCTGCCTCCGTTTCTACGAGCTAACGAAGAACGAAGATCTCTGGAGAATGGTCTGCCAAAATGCATGGGGTAGTGAAACCACTAGAGTGTTAGAGACCGTGCCAGCTACTAAAAGATTAGGATGGGGAAGATTAGCAAGAGAACTCACCACTCTTGAAGCTGCTACTTGGAGAAGGCTAACAGTTGGAGGCGTAGTCGAACCCTCTCGATGCAACTTCAGTGCATGCGCTGTTGGAAACCGTGTTGTTGTTTTCGGCGGTGAAGGTGTTAACATGCAACCTCTGAACGACACCTTCGTTCTTGACCTAAACTCGACCAATCCCGAGTGGCAGCATGTGAAGGTCAGCTCTCCACCTCCTGGTCGGTGGGGTCACACCCTTTCGTGCGTCAATGGTTCCCATCTAGTTATCTTTGGTGGCTGTGGAAGGCAGGGCTTGCTGAACGACGTCTTCATACTAGACTTGGACGCAAAACACCCCACCTGGCGGGAAATCTCGAGCTTGGCTCCGCCGCTCCCCAGGTCTTGGCATAGCTCGTGCACCCTCGATGGAACCAAGCTGATAGTCTCGGGTGGATGTGCTGATTCGGGAGTTCTTTTGAGCGATACCTTCCTGCTCGATCTATCCATGGAGAAGCCCATTTGGCGAGAGATTCCCGCGGCGTGGACCCCACCCTCACGGCTGGGCCATACGTTATCTGTCTACGGCGGGAGGAAAATCTTGATGTTCGGCGGTTTGGCCAAGAGTGGCCCCCTGAGGTTTCGGTCGAGCGATGTGTTCACTATGGATTTGAGCGAGGACGAACCGTGCTGGAGATGTGTGACTGGAAATGGCATGCCTGGTGCTGGAAATCCCGGCGGTGTTGCTCCGCCTCCGCGGCTCGACCACGTGGCGGTGAGCCTCCCCGGTGGTAGGATACTTGTCTTTGGTGGCTCGGTGGCTGGGCTGCACTCTGCTTCGCAGCTTTATATTCTCGATCCTACCGAAGAGAAACCCACCTGGAGGATCTTAAACGTACCGGGCAGGCCTCCGAGGTTTGCCTGGGGACATAGTACATGTATTGTGGGAGGGACGAGGGCTATAGTATTGGGTGGGCAGACCGGCGAGGAGTGGATGCTCGGCGAGCTTCATGAACTGTCTCTCGCAAGCTTGATGTATGAATAATGAAAAGAGGCGTGTTCGACGAAGCTTTCGCGGGTTTATGCATGGAAAAAAATTAGAAAAAAAAAGTATGAGGATGATTCTTTTTTCGATTCAAGCAATTCGAAGTTAACTGAGCTGAGAGCTATACCATCTGATGGAAGCAACTGAAAACACATGGCGGAGGTGGACTGATCTCACTATGAATGTGCCTGGCCATCATCATCTTCTTTGGTGGTAATGTTTCATCTGAGAAATGCCCAGATTTGGTAGAAATGTAGGGTAAGCTTTATATATAATAGATATATATATGTAATATTAAGTTATATTGTATTATGTTTGTTGTCTGTTGGCCCCTTCAAGTTCTGTAAGTTGAAACTTGGGAATTTAACTAACACGCACGGACTTCCAATGAATTTTAAAGGAAAGAAAGGGAAACAAAAAAAAGAGGGAAGACATTGGGAAAATTGTGTATGATTTCCAATGGTTTTGGTGTTTCGTTTTGTCAAATATTTTATTATACAGTTGCCATTTCTATATGTTGACAAAATGAAGCTAATATGGACTTTATAGTGGTACAGTGTATGCCTTCTCTGTGGTTGTAGGCATCATACTTATATCAGGTCCTCTTTACTGTTTTCCTACCTTAGTTATAAATCAAATGACTTGGTAAATATATGTTGTTGTAACTTGGAGATAATCCATTTAACATTGATGATGGCTATGTAAATGGACGAAAAATATCTACTTTTTTTTATTACATATTAATCAAAATAGTTTGATAATGGCCTTTGAATTAAACTGGTATCCATAGTCCAGTAATATGTAAGGTGAAAACGACTATCGATCAAATGGTTATGTCACGACATCTTTAAAGCTCCGTTTGGTGTAGGAATTTGCTAAGGAAAAGAATACGAAATGTGTAGATGTATAACGGTCGAAGCGCGAAGTACAATCGTTTGATGCGCTAATTTAGTTTTCCATCGTGTTTTCCACACACGAATTCCGCATACCAAACGCACCCTAAAAGATTATGTGTTCGATTTCACTTGGACTTTTTGACTATTATAGTTTATGCGAATTTGGGATGGTATAGCATGGAAAATCCAGCTGAAAGGCGAGAACGTCTTATAGTATGCAATGTGATTTAAATTCGTTTTGGTTTGAATTTAGTCGAAGTGTGGATACTACTGTGTGGGATGAAATACCACCCGGGACAAGTAAAAAAGGAAGTACTAGTATCCATAATCTCAAATTAAATCTCTCGTATGCAATAATATTTTTGTTAGGGAAGTTAACTGTTGTGATTATTTTTCGGATTTGTCTTGCCTACCCACTTGGGTAATACCCAAGTCCAATCAAATTATGACATGTGGCACTTTATACCTATCCTACACATGTTGGTACAGCAACAACCTCGTAAGATTTATATAGTGTGCTACATGTCAAATTATGAATGGAGTTGGGTTATACCCAACTTGGTAGGATAGAATAAACCTTATTTTTCCCACATCGAAAAATTAAATTCATCAGCCTCATATATAAATCAAAGACGCCTTTTCTCCTTATTATCGATTGATTTAGGATGGAACCTTCACGCTAATATTGTATCAAAGTGGATTCGATCTGCGTGTTATTACCCTTGTTTGGCTCATTGCCACCCGATTTAATATGTCCACGTGTTAGGCTTTAAATCGCTCCACACGTAAAGGGGTGTGCTGAGATTATTTATCACATCTAAGGAACTAACTTCATCCGACTCTATATAAATAAAAAAAGACTTCTCCTCCCATCACCAATTAGTTTTAAGATGGACCTTACTTTATCACCATAATATATGTAATAATTATAGGGAGAAAACCCAAAATGGTCCCCGATGTTTACCCTATGAACCAATTTAGTCCCTAATATTTCGCGTGCACTAATTTAGTCCCTGATGTTCTTGAAAATGAACCAAATTGGTCCCTCCGTTAGTATGTCCGTTAATTTGGATGGAAAAGGACACGTGTCGACACGTGATTCGTCAGAATTAAAAATAATAAAATTAACATAAAAAATGATAAAAAAGAAAAAGAAAAATACAATAAATTAAAATAAAATAAAAGATTAAAAATAAAGAACAAATAAAAATATAGTAAAAAATAATAAATAAAATAAAAATAAAAAATAAAAAATAAAGAGAAGTGAATAAAAATATAAAAAATAGATAATAATAAATATATAAAAAAAAATATATAAATAAATATAAATAAAAAATATATTTATTTATTTTGTTTTATTTAATTATAAAAAAAATTCCAAAAAAAAAAGAGTGAAAAGCGTGTCGTTACGTATTTAGGGACGGGGACGATCGTCCCCGTTAACTTGGCAGGGGGACGGGGATGACGATTTTTAGTAAACTTCCAGTGGTGTTTTTTACTCTTTTTTTTAATTTTTTTTTGAAATTTTTTTATAAATAAATAAAACAAAATATTTATATTTATTTATATATTTTTTTAAATATTTATTATTATTATCTATTTTTTATATTTTTATTCACTTCTCTTTATTTTATTTTTTTTTATTTATTATTTTTTACTATATTTTTATTTGTTCTTTATTTTTAATCTTTTATTTTATTTTAATTTATTGTATTTTCTTTTTATTTTTTATCCTTTTTTATGTTAATTTTATTATTTTTAATTCTGACGAATCACGTGTCGACACGTGTCCTTTTCCATCCAAATTAACGAACATACTAACGGAGGGACCAATTTGGTTCATTTTCAAGAACATCAGGGACTAAATTAGTGCACGTGAAACATTAGGGACTGAATTGGTTCATGGAGTAAACATCAGGGACCATTTTGGGTTTTCTCCCAATAATTATATCATGCAACTTTTTAGTAAAGTTGACATAACCTATAAACGAATAAGAAGGGAAACCATATAGTAAATTTGTCAGTTTATGATATTTCCTATCTTCTAAAAGTCATTAGTTCATTAATTAAATATAAGTACATACATCTACGTGCTATGAACATTAGCCTTATCACGTCATAAATTGGAGTTACGTGACATTAGACAAGAGTTTACCGCAGCCTCATCCGAGGACGGCTGACTATTAATTATTCGATTTTTTTTTTTTAGTAGGAATATATTGGAGAAGATTTGACATTTCTTGGTAATTCAAGTACTAAGTTGATGACTTCATATTAAATAAAAAACCTAAAATCTTGTACATATATAGTGTGATATAGAGGCTTATATGAGTTTGACAAATTATTGTGCCCACAGTTTTGATTAAATTATTAGTACCAATTTTTTTTTTTATTATTATTATTATAACGTCACAAGATAAATTAATCATAGATAATTCATTTATTAATTATGGATGTTAATTTAATAACTACTCCATATTTTTCAGAAAAGAAATCGATTAGTTTTTATAATTGCAAATAAATACATACTTTGCTAGTCAATATTAATTAGTAAATCTATGGTCTATATTTACGTTCCTTTCACATTATTAACACATAAAGCATTAGTGTTTTTTAAGGTGTCAAAGAGGTATTCCACACAACGCCATCGTAGTAGCCCTCAAACTCCGACTTATAAGTTCAATCTAAATAAATTCGAACCTCATTGTCGACTATGAGACGACCCCGATCCGACTTATAAGTTCAATCTAAATAAATTCGAACCTCATTGTCGACTATGAGACGACCTCGATTTTCAGCGGGACTAATCCTTCCGGTCTATGTATACTGTCCCAAACCATAACAAAAATCATTAGTCAAGACGACCATTTAACCCAACCCTATTACGACAATTTTACACTAAAACATAAGATCGAGGAGGTCTTTTTCGTCAATTCGCCGCCGTTTTGGACGGAGGAGGTTCATCTAGCTAGCAAGAGTAGCTTTAATAATAGAATGAGAATACACAGACGCATGCATAATTAAGTCTACTTCAAGCTCAAACATACATGCATATTTTACAATAACCTAAAATCTCAATTATTTACAAAGGCATAGATAGATAGGTGTCGTAGCTGTGCGAAGCGAACACTTTGAGCCGTTCATCTTCTTCAAAGAAACAATATAAATAGCGAGGCGG
Source organism: Lindernia subracemosa (assembly GCA_028392965.1). Lineage (NCBI taxonomy): Eukaryota > Viridiplantae > Streptophyta > Magnoliopsida > Lamiales > Linderniaceae > Vandellia > Vandellia subracemosa. Next base: position 867,499 of record JAQPCC010000084.1, on the reverse strand, counting down.
CAACCATCGAAGCATGCACTCGTGGACGAAAGAGTCGCACTTGCTAACAAGCGCTTCTCGTAAAATAACCTTATAGCCTATTAGCCAAAAGCGTCGATTGATCGAAAGATTGTTTTCCGTGAACGAAGAGCTTGAAAGAAGACTAATCTTCGATCATGGGCGTCGACAGCGCTCTAAGTCTCGAGCAAATCAAGAACGAGACCGTCGATCTGGTAATAAAAATAGTTTTTCATTGATTTCTCAGATGTTCTACGCTGTTTTCTTGGTGGGATTTACCTTATAGGGTTTTTCTGTCGATTGCTCGTATTTATTGTGCATGCATGAGATTGTATCGAAGTTGGTAATAAAACATGATCGATCTTTGAAGATGTGCGTGTAATAAAAAGTCGATTAACAACAGTCTTTGTTTTCTGAAACAACGGCAGGAAAAGGCTCCGATAGAGGAAGTGTTCGAGCAGTTGAAATGCACGCAAGAGGGCTTGAGCTCGGAGGAAGGAGCAAGCAGGATTCAGATCTTTGGCCCCAACAAGTTGGAAGAGAAAAAGGTACCTAAAAGCGCAACTCTATACGCTATTCGTTAATTTCTCGGGAAATATCAGCGTTCTAAAATGCGACTTTTCGAAATATTTTTTATGATAGGAAAGCAAAGTCCTCAAGTTCCTCGGGTTCATGTGGAATCCGCTCTCATGGGTTATGGAATCCGCCGCCATTATGGCCATAGCCCTGGCCAATGGGGGCGGTATGCCGCCGGACTGGCAAGACTTTGTTGGGATATTCGCTTTGCTGGTCATTAACTCCACCATCAGTTTCATTGAAGAGAATAATGCTGGTAATGCCGCCGCTGCACTTATGGCCGGCCTCGCCCCTAAAACGAAGGTATATACATATATGTATATATATATAAGGTTGATTGCCGTAAACTACGTGATTTCGGTCGATTTGCAATTACTTCATGGACTTTAAATTTGTTGGTCATAGTTCCGGCGTTTGTGGCTGGCATGGCAACCGAAAATAATACGTGATATTGATCGGTCCTAAATTTTAACAAGCGCCGTGTGTGATTTTCGACCGCCACGTTTAGCCACGGATTATCTTGAAAAAGTTTAGTTTCCCAAATTTCTAGTTCTTAAAGCAATCTGCAAGTCGGCAAAGAGCTATTGTATTGCGACAACTAACCGTGTGCGCGAGATATGGGCAGTCACATGGAAACAGTTGATTGACCACTTCACCTAAAAGTTGAAGTTTGAATGGAGTGTATCATATTTTAATTTCATATCCTTTATTTCCACACGCCCCTTAGACTGATTTGTTTCTTATCTAGCCTTATACGTGTACCTTTTTTAAATGGGCAATCGTGAGGATCTGTGATATCTCTCGGACGCTCTGATACCATATTAAATTGTCACTTTACCTAAAACTTTAAACTTGGACAAATAGTGAAGGGCTATTTTATTGCTAAACTATCATAGGTACTCAGAGACGGAAAATGGAGCGAGCAAGAAGCCGCCATACTAGTCCCGGGGGACATCATAAGCATCAAGCTTGGAGACATCATCCCGGCCGACGCCCGCCTGCTCGAGGGCGACCCGTTAAAGATCGACCAGTCCGCGCTCACCGGCGAGTCCCTGCCCGTCACCAAAAACCCCTCCGACGAGGTCTTCTCCGGCTCGACATGCAAGCAGGGCGAGATCGAGGCCGTGGTGATAGCCACCGGCGTACACACCTTCTTCGGCAAAGCCGCCCACCTCGTCGACAGCACCCACCAGGTGGGCCACTTCCAGAAGGTCCTCACGGCCATCGGGAACTTCTGCATATGCTCGATCGTCCTTGGGATGCTCGTCGAGATCGTCGTCATGTACCCTATCCAGCATAGGAAGTACCGCGATGGGATCAACAACCTCCTCGTCCTTCTCATCGGCGGCATACCCATCGCCATGCCGACGGTTTTGTCAGTGACGATGGCCATCGGGTCCCACAGGCTGTCTCAGCAGGGGGCTATTACGAAGAGGATGACCGCCATCGAAGAGATGGCCGGCATGGACGTGCTGTGTAGCGATAAGACGGGGACTTTGACCCTCAACAAGCTGAACGTCGACAAGAATTTGATCGAGGTTTTCGCTAGGGGGGTCGAGCCCGACTATGTCCTTCTTTTGGCCGCTAGGGCTTCGAGGACCGAGAATCAAGATGCTATCGATGGCGCTATTGTCGGGACGCTCGCTGATCCTAAAGAGGTTCGATTCTTACTACTCATGGTAACCTTAGTACGCTGTCTGAATCTCTTGTTTCTAAGTGTGAAATTTAAATGGATGTTAAAACTAGGCAAGGGCTGGTATTAAGGAGGTTCATTTCTTCCCTTTCAATCCCGTGGATAAGAGAACGGCTTTGACTTACATCGACGAGAAAGGAAACTGGCATCGAGCTAGCAAGGGAGCGCCCGAGCAGGTGACCTTTTTCTTTCTTTTTCTTTGAGGTTTTCGATATGTTTCTGACTTCGTCAACTAAGGAAGTATGCGGTCGAATCAGATTTTGACGCTCTGCGGATGCAAAGAAGACTTCAAGAAGAAGGTCCACGGCGTTATCGAGAAGTTTGCCGAGCGTGGCCTACGGTCTTTGGCCGTTGCTAGACAGGTTTGTCTGCATGTGGTTAAATACGATGTCTAGCCGATGATGTAATAATAGTACGATCGATCTCTTACATGCATGCATGGTTATTATCGTTCAGCAAGTACCAGAGAAAACGAAGGAGAGCCCCGGCGGTCCGTGGGAGTTCGTCGGGCTGTTGTCCCTTTTCGATCCTCCGAGGCACGATAGTGGAGAGACGATTAGAAGAGCTCTTAATCTTGGAGTTAATGTCAAGATGATCACTGGTAATAATTGAAATTTGAAAGTTATATATCCTTTTGAACCAAAAAATATATATTCAATAACAATTTCTTTCGTCGCTTGTCTAGGCGATCAGCTCGCCATTGCTAAGGAGACAGGCCGCAGGCTCGGGATGGGGGTTAACATGTATCCGTCGGCTTCTTTATACGGTCAGCATAAGGACCCGACTATCGCTGGACTCGACATCGATGAACTGATAGAGAAAGCAGATGGTTTCGCCGGAGTTTTCCCAGGTAAAATCGATCTTTGTTTTTCCTTTAAAAAAAAAAAAAAAGAAACGCTTCGATTTAACTTATTTTCTTACCCCGTCTAATGAACAGAGCACAAGTACGAAATAGTGAAGAAGCTGCAAGAAATGAAGCACATAGTAGGGATGACGGGCGATGGCGTCAACGATGCCCCCGCTCTAAAGAAGGCAGACATCGGTATAGCTGTTGCTGATGCTACGGATGCTGCCCGAGGTGCTTCTGACATCGTCCTGACCGAGCCCGGGCTAAGCGTCATTATCAGCGCTGTCTTGACTAGTCGAGCTATCTTCCAGAGAATGAAGAACTACACTGTGAGCAATAGTCGCACTGTCCAAAATCTCTTTCTCGAAAGCTAATTACGTTCACCATGTTTGAGACGTCTGTTTTCTGACTTTCTTCTACAGATTTACGCTGTCTCCATCACCATCCGTATAGTGGTACGCTTATCGCAACGTTTTTTTCCGAAACGAATTATCGTTTGCTTTTTTTTTTTCTTATAGTACTTATAATTTACGGCTGCAGCTCGGTTTCATGCTCATCGCTCTTATCTGGAAATTCGACTTCTCTCCTTTCATGGTTCTGATCATCGCCATACTCAACGACGGTAACATCTCTCGCTCAGTGTATCGTTAGCAACTGTCGTAATATTGCAAGGAAAGTTTGATCGAAAGCGATATATAATATACATTTTCCGTTTCTTATTAGGTACGATTATGACGATTTCGAAGGATAGAGTGAAGCCATCTCCATTGCCAGACAGCTGGAAGCTAAAAGAAATCTTCGCCACAGGCGTGATAATCGGAGCCTACCTCGCGCTCATGACGGTCATATTCTTCTGGCTGATGCATAAAACCACATTTTTCCCCGTAAGCAATAGCGCCAAACTTATTACATTTCAATATTTTTAATCCGCCATCGCAATTTTCCTCCGAACACTCTGTAATCCTACGACAGGATAAGTTCGGCGTCAAAGACATCAGCTACAACGAGGGCGAAATGATGGCCGCTCTATATCTACAAGTCAGCATCGTCAGCCAAGCCCTAATCTTCGTCATGAGGTCGCGGAGCTGGTCGTACATCGAACGCCCCGGCCTTTTACTTCTAACAGCTTTCGTCATCGCCCAGCTGGTAAAAAATAAAAAATAAAAAATCCCGATCGATTTTCTTACATCATCGCAGCGCCTTAAAGTACTAAAAAGATTGCGTTTAAGGTCGCTACATTGATCGCGGTCTACGCCGACTGGGGTTTCGCAAGAATCAAAGGCTGCGGATGGGGATGGGCCGGCATCATATGGATCTACAGCGTCGTATTCTACGTCCCCCTCGATCCAATGAAGTTCGCCATTCGCTACATCCTCAGCGGGAATGCGTGGAAGAACTTGTACGACAATAAGGTAATATTATTACTCAAAACACAATATCTCAATTCTTGTAATAAAGCTTCATATACATCATCTTCATCGTTACGAAAACCCTAGTTCTAAGATCATCCCTGCCATGCCATGCATGTATTTCCCAACGCATGCAGACCGCTTTCACGACGAAGAAAGACTACGGAAAAGAAGAGCGAGAGGCGCAGTGGGCCCTCGCCCAGAGGACACTGCACGGCCTGCAGAACCCCGAGACTGCCAACGGCATCAACGAGAAGGGCAACTATAGGGAGCTGTCTGAAATAGCCGAACAAGCCAAGCGAAGGGCTGAGATTGCAAGGTAACTGTCTTAATTGTAATGATGTATGTAAGAAATATATATATATATATATATAAATATATTCTGAACAGTTCTGTGTTTCTGCTGGTAAACTAGGCTGAGAGAGCTGCATACGCTCAAAGGCCACGTTGACTCCGTGGTGAAGCTGAAAGGGCTGGATATCGACACTATCCAGCAGCACTACACTGTTTAAATAATTAAAAGACAAAAGAGGGGTTTTTTTTTTTTTTTTTTTTTTTTTCTTACAAGGCTTTTCTTCTAATTCCCTTTGCTTGGAAGCATAGCATAAATGGGAACAAAAAACACTGTTTTTATTATTTTCTGTGTGCTCCCCCATTCAAGGGATTGGCTTATGTCTGATATATATGTATGTGATATATATATCTTCCACTATATATTTACAACGTGCATGGCAAGGAAATTAATTTAAGGTGAATATATACGATGATATAATTAAAAAAAATTAGAAAAAAAAACAAAAACAAAAACAAAAAACAAAAGTGACGCTGGCTATTCGAGATAGATTGGCTACTCGGGATAAACCCTGGATTGCTGCGAAGGCCCACTCACATGCGTGTTTACTATGTGACACATCCGATGATGTCGAGACAGTTACTCATCTGATCGTAGATGCATGACTTTGTTACGCAGGAAGATTGGATTTCGGTGGCCGTATCGCAAGTGGAATCTTGGCATAGGTTTGGCGAGGCAAGCATCTACTCCACCTAGCGAACCGCTACGTCCTGGGGTCTATCGTCTATCACATCTGGATAGAGAGAAACCGTCGATGGAGGGAGAATATACAGCGTATTCCCGAGCGTGTGGTGGAAAAAGTGATTGGGGGTTTTAGTCTTCGTTTGGTCTCTGTGTCACCCCGACATAGTTTACAATTATGTGCGTTGCGTCGTATGTGGCGAATTGCGCGGCCTTTGTGATGATCTGATTGCATGTTACTAGTAGATATAATCTGGTAGCATGTTATCAGTTAATATTTCTCTTGTACTCTTATAATTTTTATATATATATATATATATATATAAGTGAAAATTCCCAAAAAAAAAAAACAAAAGTGACCACAAGTTTATAGCAGCTAGAGAGGGTACGTGGTTTGAATTGAATGGACCGCGTTGCGTCTTTCCCCCTTCAAGACAAGAATTCAATAGTATTATATATTTATGTATTTAATATGTAAGCTGCTATAAATGCTTAATAATAATACAATTTAAGGGTCAAGAAAAAAGAAACCAAAACCCTTCACAGCTATAAAAACGGCTACAAATATTAGAATTACTATCAAATTGTATTTAGATGCCATTAGGCTTGGCAATAGACCGAGCCGAGTGGGGCTGTCTAAAAGGGCTAATCTCAATCCCTCATTTTAACACTTATCGGAAAATCTCCGTTTATGAATAAGCAAACCGAGAAAAATTTCTTTGGTCCCTATCCTCGCGGGAATTCTCTAGTGTATAATATTTTTCTATTACAATAATTTGAACAATAACAAAAAATGACCATAAAAAAATAAAAATATAGGTACGCTCGTATTAAGCCTTAGTAGTAAGGTACATACTATAATCATATGAAATTTAGTAATTCAGTGTACCGCGTCCCAACAAAAAACAAGACAGAAGTCGCTGTCCTCGCCGACGATGAGAAAATTTCCTTCGTTTTCATTCTATGAGGAGAAAGGGAGGAAATCTATGCCCCGATTGGAACGGAGTTCGCAGTAAAGAACATGAATTCTCGTCTTATTGCCAAGCCTATGTGCCACACTTCAATAACTTAGTAAATATTTTAGCACCAACTTAAAAAATAGGCATTAATTAGAGCAATAAATATTATTTCTGGAAAAAGCCGTCCATATGAAATGAGATATTTTAGTTGACTTGATGAAATACGTTATATTCGTGATTTAATCTTTATTGTTTTTTAGCATTTGTTACAAAAATAATATAAAAAATTAAACCCTAGAAAAGTTTTATTTATGGCAATGGCTTAACCAATGTTAGCGGCTAACCCATGTTAGGTGAGAGAGAGAGAGAGAGATTGTGTGTGTGTGTATATGTCTTAAAATTTTCATTGGAATTCTCAGCAAATCCAAGAAAGGCCATCCATATACATACTAATCGATTAAAAAGAGAGAGAGAGAGAGAGAGAGAGAGAGAGAGAGACCCTCATAATCCCTGGTGCAGTGCCCCACCAACCTTTCTCTCTAAATTATTTGAGAAAGATCAGACGACAGCTGACAAAAGTCATGGAACCCACCGGAGAAAAGCTCTCGCCCTTTGAATTGATCGCGGCCGTCTTGAAAGGCTCGAAGATAGAGGGTTTAGACGGTTCTGCGGATCAGTCTGCTCTACTAACGATGCTTCAGGAGAAGAGGGACTTGGTGATGGTTCTTACCACGTCCGTGGCGGTGCTGATTGGCTGCGTGGTGGTGCTGTTGTGGAGGAGGGTCGCCGGATCTGCAGGGAAGAAGGCGGTGGAGCCGCCGAAGGCCATGGTGCCCAAGCCCAAGGCTTTGGAGGAAGAAGTCGACGATGGGAAGAAGAAAGTTACCATCTTTTTTGGGACGCAGACTGGTACAGCTGAAGGGTTTGCGAAGGTGAAATTTGGGAAAAGAATAGTTAAAGAATTTGTCTTCTTTTTATCTGATTGCTTCTGCTGAGATTTGTAATGATTTGAATTGGAAGTTGAGAGGTGGGTCTTGGGCTACTTGTACCCTTTCGTGAATTACGAGGTTTTTGGATCTGAGGGTTGAGTTCTTATCTCAAGTGTTTTGGGTGTGTTGGGAGAGTCGCTATAAGTCGAATAGGGGGTTTTACTATTGCTTATATGGTTCGATTTGTTTGGATTTGCCTAGTGAGTTTAAGAGTCATTAGGCGGTGTGATTTTACTTATATAGGTTTTTCACTGGTAAAATGTTGATTTTTCTTGATGTTTAGGCACTCGCCGAGGAAGCGAAAGCTAGATATCCACAAGCAAACTTCAAAATAGTTGACTTGGTAAGTATATATTTTACTGAGACTGATATATTTTTAAAATTGTCATATTTTGGACATTGGTTCGGTGAATACCTTAGTGATGATCATTTTTGTGATCCTTTTATGATGATGATGATAGGATGATTACGCTGCGGATGATGATGAATATGAGGAGAAGTTTCAGAAGGAGCCTTTTGCTCTATTCTTCCTGGCCACGTAGGTTTATTATTTTGTTGATCCCCCACGTCCTCAGAATTGCATGGTTCAGAATTTATTCTGAAATTGCCTCATGTCATATATTGAGTTGGTTGAGGGTTGTTTTGTTGCAGATATGGAGACGGTGAGCCCACTGATAATGCTGCGCGGTTCTACAAGTGGTTTACTGAGGTGAAAATATATTATTAATAAGTGTTTTTGTTGAGTTTCTCACAAACGATTGAGATTTTGAGGGCTGCTTTCATTGGGACAGGGAAATGAAAGAGGAGAATGGCTTAAGAATCTTCAGTTTGCTGTATTTGGCCTTGGAAATCGGCAGTATGAGCATTTCAACAAGGTATATTTCTCTAATCTTGGTAATCCAGATTGTGATTTATGCTTTTTCACTTTGTACTTTTGGTTGTTTTTAAATTGATTGCTTGAATAACAGATTGCGAAAGTGGTCGACGACCTTCTTGCTGAGCAAGGTAATTTGACTTTCGTTGTTTATGCCTGCAAACTAGTAAGGTTTATCATCTGGTTAAGAACCATTCGAGGAATTTATCCTAAATATTCCATATTGGTTCATTCAACAAGGACTTCCTTTCAGTACCCATTTCTTACCTTGAATTATGTCCAAACATAGGTGGAAATAGACTTGTCCAAGTTGGTCTTGGAGACGATGACCAATGCATCGAAGATGACTTTACGGCATGGTAAAGATTCATGATAGTTAGTGAAACATGTGAATACTTTTTATTTATTATATCTGCAAACACTCGAGATTTGTTGATGATCCTTTTGCTGACTCAGGCGTGAAATGTTGTGGCCCGAGCTGGATAAAGTTCTTCGTGATGACGATGATACAACTGTTGCTACCCCATATACCGCTGCAGTTTTGGAGTACCGTGTTGTGTTCCATGACAAGATAGACGAATCGGTGTTGGAGAATGGATCTGCCAATGGTTACGCTAATGGCAATGCAGTTTATGATTCTCAGCATCCATGCAAGTATGAGTTTGCTTTAGTTTTCCTTTCAGACTCATTATATGCACTGGGTAAATGCCTTTGTAAAAAACGTTTCTTTCTTTTTGTAGAGTAAACGTGGCAGTGAAAAGAGAGCTCCACACTTCTGCATCTGATCGTTCTTGCACTCACTTGGAATTCGACATATCTGGCACTGGGCTATTGTAAGTACATAATATTACGTAATTAGGGGCTTATCCATATTCTGAACTTCAAAAGGCTGTATTAACTAGCTTTTTGTTTAATCTGGGATTTGTGATCGAATTATATTACAGACTTTGATTTTTTGTTTCTTTCAGGTATGAAACAGGAGACCATTGCGGTGTATACTGCGAGAATTTGAGCGAAACTGTTGAAGAAGCTGAAAGATTACTAAACATACCTCCACAAACTTACTTTTCGCTTCACACCGATAAAGAGGATGGTACTCCACTCGGAAATTCCTTGCCACCTCCGTTCCCTCCTTGTTCTTTGAGAACAGCGCTTACTCGATATGCCGATCTTTTAAGTGCTCCCAAGAAGGTATCATTATGTTCATATTCATTCCACTTGTTTATTGCATTTTACCATGAAGTTATAATCTATTATCTCTTACAACTTTATGCAGTCTGCTTTAATCGCCTTGGCGGCTTATGCTTCTGACCCAAATGAAGCTGATCGGCTCAAACATCTGGCATCTCCTGATGGAAAGGTTTGTTTGTCTGGACATTTTATGCTTTTGTAGAACTTTTCTCTTATGATTAAAATGTGTTTATTGTTATTCTTTTTTCGTTATCATCAGGAGGAATATGCACAGTATGTGGTTGCTAGTCAAAGAAGCTTACTCGAGGTGATGGCTGATTTCCCATCAGCCAAGCCTCCATTGGGTGTCTTCTTTGCTTCACTCGCCCCTCGTTTGCAGCCCAGATTCTATTCTATTTCATCGTCTCCAAAGTGAGTCTTGTTATTACGACACAACTTTTTTTCAAACAGAATCTGCGAAGAACACAACTACTTTTTGTATTATTTGTGAAACTGTTACCTTCTAGTACTCAAACGTCTGAATCATCTCTACCCAGGATTGCACCTACGAGGATACATGTGACTTGTGCTTTGGTTTACGAAAAGACTCCAACTGGAAGAATCCACAAAGGCATCTGCTCTACGTGGATGAAGGTATTTACTTTAAGTGCCAATTTTCTTGTCGATGACAATCTTAGTACATGTTATGAACCGAAAAAAATATCTAGAATTATTATAGCTCTATGATAATCTGAATGACCCTTTGAGTAACCTTTTGCGATTCTTCTTAGAATGCCGTGCCTTTGGAGGAAAGTTCCCATTGCAGTTCGGCTCCTATTTTTGTGAGGACGTCTAATTTCAGACTCCCATCTGATCCTAAAGTGCCGATCCTAATGATCGGCCCTGGCACTGGTTTGGCCCCGTTCAGGGGTTTCCTTCAGGTTGGCCCCAAAAAAGAATTATAAACTATTATTATTTCATCGCTCATTACTATCTTCGACGAAGACGATGATTTTCAATTCATATATATATTCAGGAAAGATTGGCCCTGAAAGAATCTGGGGCTGAACTCGGCCCTGCCATGCTGTTCTTCGGATGCAGAAACCGTAAAATGGTTGGTCAATTTAGTTCCTTACGAAGCACACTGCAAGAATTTCGAATAAATTTGCTAATTTTTTTTTTGTATTCGCAGGACTTTATTTACGAAGAGGAGTTGAACAGCTTCGTCGAGGCTGGGGCCATCTCCGAGCTCGTCCTTGCTTTCTCACGCGAGGGGCCGACTAAAGAGTACGTCCAGCACAAGATGATGCAGAAGGTATGTACCCTTTTCCCCGAACCCCGAGTACTCCGAGAGCAGTTTTTTAAAGTTCCCAAATAATCTTTTTAAACGTTCTTGATTTTACGATCTTTTTAAAAAAAAAAAAAAACTGAAAATCGATAAATCTCATTAAAAATTGCAGGCTTCCGACGTTTGGAGCATCATCTCCGGCGGAGGCTACATTTACGTCTGCGGCGATGCCAAAAGCATGGCTCGTGACGTCCATAGAACCCTCCACACCATCGTTCAAGAACAGGTCTCTCTCTCTCTTTGTGATTACTACGTGTTTGGTCTGAACAAGGTTGTCTTGTCTCTTTTGCGTCCACTCTTTCTACTGAACTTTTGCGTAGTGATGGCGATGGCTAATTTATCATATATCACCAAAACATATATATATGGTGGACCATAGTCATATTTCATATAATCCAAAATCATTGCATATTTAAAGATTATAAACGTCATACGTACTGATAATATTAAATATTATGATTTAAAAGTTTTTTTTTTTTTTTTTTTTTTTTGTAATGGCTCAGGGATCTCTCAACAGCTCACAAACAGAGAGCATGGTGAAGAATCTGCAAATGAGTGGAAAATATCTGCGTGACGTTTGGTAATGATTTAATATTATATGATTCAATTCAACGACAAAGCCAAGATTGTATATTTGCATCGCCGGACAAATATGATATGAATGATTAAATAAATGTTACTATTTAATTTATCAAGTTGAATAGAAGACGAGCGACAGACTTTTTATGTTGTAGTAGTATTGTTTAGATGTTTGGTGATTTTTTTTTTTTTTAGTTTGTCAAGGGATTTTTTTTATTTTTTTTTTGGGTTCGTGTAATTTATACATATATTAAAAAAACATAATAATATTGTTATTTATGATGTAAACTATAGTTCCCATAACCCCTTTCATTACAGAGCTTGGCCTTATATTCATACATATTCCCACTGTTTGAATAATTGCTCAAAATTAGCCAAGAAAAGAGAAAAACACGTCAGCATTCAGATGAATTTCGTAATTATTTAGAAATTTGGAATAATTGTTTGTTGTTTTATAGTTCACAAAATAAAAATTGGATTTTGGCATATGGGCTTCATTTCTTTTGCTCTTCATCATGCTTGAAAAGCAAGAACAAAGAAGATTTGCAGCAAAATCAAATAATGTCCCACATTTCAATAAACCATGTAAATCACACCACAGACTTCTTCGCAAGTTCAAAACTTTGCATTGTCTAACATGCAATCACTCCATGAGATGCTATATAGCTAGCTATAGAGGCCGACCGAACAAAGCCTTTTCGGCCTCGGCTCTCTTTTGTGCCTCTCTCTTACCTATCCTTTGAGCTTCCTTGGTGGCAGCATCTTCCTCGACCTTCTCCATGACCGTGCCGAAGCCCGGAATTGTTCTCTCCAGTTTGCTGTATGTCTGAACGCTCAAGTTGTGGAAAATCTCAAACAGTTTCTGTAGGGGTGAAGAGGAATTGTAAGAACATTAGCTGTGAATCGAAGATCTAATGAAGTATGAGCATTTCATGACAGAAATTACCATGACATCTTTGTTCCATTCAGCAATATACGGAGGCCCAGTTGTGTAAGAACCGAGTGGCTCGCGGTACCATTCGCCGCCGAATGTAATCTGTTCCATGGCTTGTTCGATGCTGAGAACCTCCCACGGTCTCAAGCCGGGGATAATCTTGGCCAGTTGGAGCCTATTTTGCAAGAAATTTCAATCACAAGAGCGTACATACGACGATCCAGGAAATAATTTGTACATATGAAAAACGTACCTAAGATCTTTCGGGATGTATTTGTTGGGCATATGATCTTCTTCGAGAAGAGTTGTCAACTCAGACCCGCCGGCCCAGAGAAACAGAGCATGACTAGGAATTCTCACGCCAGGCCAGACACCATCGTTAGCCTCCAGCACTGCTAAGTCATGCCTCTTGCTCTCGTACGCTTCTTCTTGGAGCTGTTTATAGGTTTTGTCTTCGTGTCCCTTGAGCGGGACCCAAGGCGGTATTCCTTTCTGTAGCTTGTGGAGAAAGGCTGTGGCAGCAGCGCCAAATCTAACTGAAAAATTAGTAAACGAAAAAGAAAAATTCAATTTGGGATTTTGAAGTAGTCTTTCTTCAACATGCATTCGAATGAGAGCTAATAAGTACAAACCTTCCCAAGTGGCAATTGCACGTTCCATGCCGTACACCATGCTTATGGGTGCCCATTCGTCCATATCCTCGCCCCATATGAATGTGTGCTTATCAATTACTCCCGCGCCCCATGCGGTTTTGAGCTGTATCAGTTCCATCGGCCCTCTCGTGCGACCCAATCGATCCTTGTACCACCACCCACCGCTCCTCATGATAACTATCACGCGAGAGTGAAAAATCAATGAAAGACCTTAAAAGAATTGTAAATCTGTCGTATAGTAATAGACGAGAGCAGCTATAGGACTTGCAAACTATGTATAAACTACGATGTAATGCTTGCTCATACAAGAAGCTTTAGAAAACACTTTTCAGCTATAGATTCACATCAGTACTCCAGATGGCACTGCTCATTAAAGAGAATATTCAAGAACTAATTCTCAGCAAGATAGGAGTGTCACATATCCAAGGCTATAATACTGACCAAAATACAATATTCAAATAAATGCTAACTAAAAGATTGGCAAAAGAGATACAATCTAAATTATGAAGAAAAATGCAATGCAGATCGTCTTACACTTCACTGTTCGAAAGAGAGAAACATACAGGCTTACCGTATCCAAGTTAATCCAACACATAAGAAGGAACACATATAAACAAATGCCATTGCCAACATAAACTTACAGTCATAGTAACGCTTCTCCAGCTTCTTATACCCTATAGCCTGCGCGACATCGATGGGCCTCCCCGGCGGATACGGCCTCTGTCTGAATCCCCAAAGCCCGAAAAAAAACTGCTTTGTAAAATCCCAGAACTTATCATCCGACTCCCTCTTTGTTCTTATAGCTTTCCTCGGCATCGGCCTACCATCCAAACCAATCACATTCGGCACTGCCTTCACAAAACACAATTCAAAACATCCACAACACGTTAACAATCAAAACAACGCACTATCTCTGCTCATACTATTCACTAACTACGATCGAAGCTCAAGAAACAAAAAAGGTAAGACCACAAAACAAACAAACACAGGCCAATTATACCTGCCACAATTTCTTATCCTCACGCCTATAGGGAGCCGAATTTTCCTTAAGCTCCATCTCATTGAGCTTATCCGCAATATCCTCAGCCTGGGCCAGGAACTGAACAACTGGGTTGGCCCGAAACTCGGCCCACCACTTCTCATTCTCTTCAATCTCTTCTTTCGTTGGGTTTTCCTTCTTTTCCACCACAGCGTCGTCCTGCAGAATCTTGTCCACCTCAGGGGTATTCCGATAATCCGGCAAATTCTCGCACTCCCAGTAGAACTGCTCCAGCATTTGGGTGTACTTCCCGGGTTTTTTCTCTTGGGGCCGGCTTTTAGGCTTTCTGGAAAAAGGGTTTGATATGGAGGCGAAGTTCGGGCCTTTGCCTTGAGGTCTGAAGACTGTGGTTAGGAGGTTTAAGGGTTGCATTAGAAAGGGGTTTTTGCGTGGGTTTTTGAACCAGCTGTCGTTGAATGGGTTGAAGTTTATCGACGCCATTTTTCATACAAGATTACTTCCCAAGTCTGATCGATATGAATAATCGAGGAAAGAGAGAGAAGAAAACTTAGAAGTGCGAGTGTGAAGAACTGCGAGAAACGAAGAGGATGAGATGGTCGAGACGGAGAAAAACGAAATATGGGCCTATGATGGGCCAATTAGAAAGAACATATTATCTAAATGGGCCAATAAAATGTTTCAAAAGTTAATTTTAAAAATCACAATGTAATTTATAATCTTATGCAAACTTTTTTTTTTTTTGGATAAGTCGTTGAATCGAATCTCCCCTCCCACAATTTCAAGAGTAGTCTTCATGAGATTTATTTTTCATGACTATCGTTGTCAGATAGTTTTGGAACGTATTAATCTGACCACGGGGATTAGTCCCACCACTGGAGGGTGTGGCGCAATTAAACCTCCGTCATGTCTCTGGAACGTAATAATTTTCTTTCATTATTTGACTTTTCTTTTTGATTTTTTATTTTTAGAGATTTCTTTCCTATTGCATCATCGATTGAAAGAAAAAAATATTTTTGACTATTTAGCCTCTTGTAAATTCAGAACCTTTTCATTAGTTTTATCAACATGTTTGAAAACTTTAAAGAATGACTACACTACAACTTGAAATGTAATCCCACCAATTGAAAATATATATATATATATGTGTGTGTGTGTGCAATGCAATCCAACCAATTGATAATAATAATAAAAAAAATTACTAAAGTTCCAAATTTTACTCCACATGAATTGTGATAGGGTCGAGCGAGTGGTCATATCATGATATCTCCATAAGGAGGTCACGAATTCGATCCGCTTAATCACCATGACCATCGATGTTTGTTGTGACTTGTGATAGTAGACAGATAAGAACGATTAGTCCAACAGAAAATTGGAGTGATCGCATAACCGAAAATAAAATTCAGATTCGATTCAGACTGAACTCAGTCTGAGTGTGAGGCTATATGATGATGATGTTGTGTAGGAATATGTCGGTCAAAGTTAGAAAAAAAAAATGTAAGCATACTCAATGCTCACTCTAAGTCTCCACCAACCTCATTTAATGAGATAGAAGTAGAGTGGGAATTTGGTAAAGGATTTATTACATCGAATTTTTCAGAACTAAGGATAAGTATCTTAGAAAAGAAAAAATAAAGGAAAAAAAAAGTAATAAAAAAGGAAAAACATTACTTCTCTCCATGAAGGAAAAGCAAAACTAAAGAGCGAAAGACAGACCGTATAAATAACGCCCGAATATTTAACGAGGAGTTTCATAGCCTCTAAAACCATTAAGCTTAAAGAGAGAAGCAAGCAAGCAAATGGGGTCTCGAAGGACTGCATTTTCTTGTTTTCTTACACTGATTCTGGCGGCAGAACTTCATGCATCGTCGACACCGCCGGCGGCGTCGGCGGAGGCAGCAGCAAGTGATTTTTCCGACAAGGTTAACTTGTCTCTGTACTACGAATCCCTTTGCCCATATTGTGCAGACTTCATTGTCAATCATCTGGCCAATATTTTCGAGACAGATCTCATCACCATCGTCAACCTCAGGCTTGTCCCCTGGGGAAACACACAGATCTCAAGCAATAATACGTGGATTTGCCAGGTTGAATATGGGGCTGGCTGGACAGTAAATAATTAGTGGGCAGAGAGTTGTTATAATCTTTTAACACTGTTCTTTCTTGCTGTGCAGCATGGTAAGGACGAGTGCAGATTGGATACTGTGGAAGCTTGCGCAATAAAAACATGGCCCACAGTGGTAATTAATTAACCATGTTATTACATACCTTATGATGCTTCTTTTTTTCCTTTTTCCTGAGAATTGTCCGTAGAATCTTTGCCAAGAAAATGGGTTTTTTAGGAGACGCATTTCGAGTTTATATACTGCGTGGAATGGCTGCATTTGATGAACAGACACGGCGAGTGGCAATCTTGTTTTCGAACCGCCGGCTTGGACCCAAATCCTGTTAGAACCTGCTATAGCAATGGACAAGGCTACAAGGTTAGTCTTATCTATGGCTCGATCATTACATTGAATTGATATGATATCTTTATTACAATGCAGATTGAGAAAGGATATGGCGACGAGACGTTGAATCTGAGGCCTCGCCACAGATTCGTGCCGTGGGTGGTTGTCAATGGCTATCCTCTTCAAGAAGTAAGCAGACCAAACCATTCATTACCATCTTATACCTTTTTTTCCCAGCAAGGAAATAACAGAATCATATATAACAGATGCTTTCCTTTTCGTAGGATTATCAGAACTTTATAGCATATGTCTGCAGAGCTTACAGAGGTAGTAGCATGCCCAAGGCCTGTTCATGAGGTTTTCCTTCGAAATGATAAGAGGACGTATTTTCGGTTGAACTTCGTTTAAGTAGAATCATGCCTAATGTTTACTTCCACACCATCCTAAATGTAAGATAAAACTTCGAATGAGCACACGCATTTGAAGGTGTAATTTCTACGGCGAGATCCGTGGATATCATATGAGTCTGCAACTGCAAGTATTCCTCGATACAAAAACTATGAACACCATAGCCATAAAGAGACAGTAAAGAATCCCATCCAGGGATAGAAATAAGACATTATAGTAAGCAAGCTTGTTGACTGACTTAATTAAGACATCACAGTACAGAATGGCAATAAACTCTCCAGTTATCACGGATCGCCACAAATAGATCAAGAAAGCGTAAAAGTTGAAGCCTTTTGAAGTTCCTACGCCAAAATCGGCAAAAACAAATGCGATAAATCTACGAAGGCAATGGTCTTCTTGACATCTGTTTATTGAAATCTCCCGCCAAACAAACAATTCCAATCGGGACTAGCTGAAATGCTCCCAGTTCTGAGTCACATTCGTAGAAGATGTCGTAGAACTATAAAACGATTCGGGAGAATCCGAAGAAGTTGTTGACATAAGAGACGAAGTTGTTGACATGAAAGGATTGAACAGAGGTGCAGGCGAAGCAGCATGGTAGGGCATAGGTGAAGGAACGTAGTAGTGCGACATGTCCAAATGGGCATAGGGCGATGGATCCACGCTAGGGTAATAATACGAAATGTCAGAAGAGGTGTTGTAATGTTGAAATGTATAAGAAGGAAACTGGGGTACAAATGAAGGAACATATTGTGGCAGAGCCTCGTGAATAGGTAGGGGATAAGTGTCGTGAGGAAAAGAAGGTACTTGCGAAGGAGACGAATCAATAGGGTGAGCAGACTCAAAGCTTTCATGGCCATGATGAACGCTGGTCTCTAATGGAGAGTTAACGGGCTTTTGAGTTTCAGGCTTAGCTTCAAGGGTATGTTTTGGGGTAGATAGAGACCTCGTCTGAGGCGTGGTTGCCGGCACGCTTCTTCTTGTGTTGCCGGAGATATTTGAGTTTTTTGACTTTAGAACGTCGAGTGTCTCCAATAAGCTCTGGATCCTACGTACCTGTAAAAGAATCATTTCGCTATAAATGCAATCTGGAAAAAGTACGTACACGGAAGGAACGAAATGGCTAACCAAGACAAATGATGGTCGAGCTAAATATTCGAACAATCGGCCAATATTGAAAGGACAGTCAAATTCGTCATGACCAATGAAGTTAGAAGAAAAACTAACTGATGTCTTAAACTTTTTCTTGTAATAGAGCCAAGAATGTCTATATGGCGAAATGAGAAGAGATTACAAACCTCTGCTCTCCGCTGAACTCTCCCTTCTCCCTCGGCTTCGACGCCGTCCAACTTAAGCAACTGCCTCATAAGCATCTCGGATAAAAAGATAATCTGCTTGTCGTCTACATGGGTTCCAGCATCTACAACCGCTTGCAGTGAATAGACCTAACATCGAATAATCATATTCCAAGCCAAGGAGAAGTAAGCAACAAATTCGAATTACAAAATGGAGCTCGAGAAAGAAATAATAGCAGCAATTACGTAAAAGGGAGTAAAAGAGATCAACCTGCTGTGAGAAATTATCAACCTCTTTTCTTATTTCAGCAACAGCTTCAGACCCTTTTGAGCTCTCAACAGTTTGATGAACTTCTTCTGAAGTTTCTTGGTAAGATGGGGAATTCTCCATGAGAACGACCTCAGAGTTGTTGACTACGCCGGCCGTCTGAAGATTTTCACTGTCGATTTTGACTTCACCTTCGAAAACTAGCTTAAGTTCCTCAGGGCTCACACCAATTTCTTGAGCAACAACGTACTTGAGATGACCTAAATCATGCCAAACGAATCATACCAAAAAGTGATCTTCCCCATAAAATTTCTTAGCCAAAGCTCTTCGTGCAAATGCAGACTACCAAAAAAAAAACACACACACACACAATCTGACCCTATGAGAAAAGGAATATAAACTATCAGCATATTCGTACATCGCAATTAATGAATTGAAAATGCAAAATCCCTCGACCCACCCCATAGAAAGGGAAGTAATACCGAAATTGGAATCAGATGGAACGGCGACATCGTATTGATGAACCCCACGAGAGACTTTCACGTTAATCATCGCTGGGTTATTATGATCGGCCACCAAACCCATACAAAACACGCCATTTCTCCGACAATTTTCTGCGCTTGGATTCAAACTCTTCATCGAGACAAAAACCTACAACCTTTTCCACAAACTTCGATTATTGGATGAATTCGAGTCGAAGAAATGTTATTCGGTTTGGGCGTTGAATTTGGAGCTGTTCGTCTGGTTGACTTTGGCAACAAATAATTAATTATTTCCAATTATAAAAATAAACAAGAAAAAAAAAAGGAAAAAAGAGGAATAGCGTGATTGTGCCACTTCATTCTTTAATTAATGTTTACTGAAGTTTAAGTATATATCTTGATATATTATAAATTAATGCAACTCATAATTTAATTTCCTTATTTGAATATGGCTTAGAATATTTAAAGTTTAGTAGATCATTATTAAAAGAGATAAATATTATAATAGATAATTTTCTTAAAAATAAAAATAAAATTGGTTACGAGTAATTCGATTGAATCGAATCTGAACCTCATTGTCAGTTACGGAACATAGACTGATACCATGGTATATGTGTTCTCGTCTTAAGTCCACACAGACTACGATAATCAAGGAGTCGGAGTGAAATTGAGCTCATGACTTCTGATTGGAGATGTCATGACCCGATCACTTGACGTTGACTTATTTCTTTGAAACTATTGCATATAATATTAACGATGGTGAACGATGGCTGATGGGTTGGTCTAGTGATAAAACCATCCTTTGTTTCAAGAGAAGATCTTTGGTCCGATTTTTATCTTTATCATGAAATAAGAATTGACCGACATTTATGTCTGAGCACTTTAGGAGTTTGTTAAGGCTAACTCATGAATATCTTCTCTGATTTCACATGAACTTGTCATACATGGCTTGTCTAGGATGATTTACCTATCACTGGGATTTGCAGGCTATTGGGGTGGGCATGTTCTCGGCTTTACTCCAAAAAATTAGAGTATTTTTGTTGCAATTATTATTTTCTCCCATGTTATATTGTTTGATACTCTTGCATTTATACGGAATTATAAAATAAATAAATAAATAAAATGAGTATATGTGTACTTGCATGGATAAAAAAAAAAGGAAAAGACGAAATGGTTATGGAAAAGAAGAATGAACTGTTTGGGACGGCTAGGAATTGAAAGGAGGGGCCAAAATATTTATTGCATGTCCCCTTTTAAATTAATATAGTATGATCTTGAAATTTAATATCTCGTTAGAGAATTTTGTGTCTAAAGCATTTATTTACTAGCAAGCGACCAAAATTTGGACGGCAAATAAATTATATAAATAAACTCAATCCACTCATTTAGGGTTTATTTGCACCTATATACGTTTATTTCCTAAATAACAAATATATTAATCACTTCTTTCCTTTCATTTCAAATAATTCTATTTGAATTTTTTTTCCATATTACTTGTGTATTATGTTATTAGTAAAACATATTTCGAATAAGTAAATATGTAAGTATTTTGTGATAAATATTTGCAGAAAATATAGGGAGAAAATTGAAGATGGGACTATGCATGAGGCATACGCACATGAATATTTCGTAGAGTTTGACTTTAGAGAAAACCCTAATTATGGTTTCTTGTTCTAAACTATTACATTAATGTCTTTCTCGATCAAATCATATGATCATATCAATCAGTAAATTAGGGGGAAAAAAAGATGTAATAACTGTACATGGTGTCATCTTGAGAGTACTAAATCTAATGTTCGTTCGTCATTTTTATCAGACTATTTTTATAGGCTACATCTACAACGTGTTTAAATTATTATTCTTTTTCGTACTTTTAGTTATTTAATCACAATATTAATTTATTGTTGCCAAAAATAATGGAAATGCAATAATATATATACATATTTATGTCTAATGATATGGATTTACGATCAACAAGTGAGGTCTTGATATCTGAACTAGGAGGTCATGAATTCGATTTCACTTAAACGTCTTGATTATTGATGTTTATTGTGGCTTGAGACACTACGCACAGATCATCAAGATTAGTTTCGCTTGAATCAAGAATCATTCCACGTTCAATAATAAAGTTGAGATTTTATTCAATCTGAATTTAATCGTATGGACTACATCCAATATTGATGAGAAGTGAAAAAAGAAAAACATTTACATGACATATGTAATATATATATATATATATATCACGTGCCATGTATCAAACCCTACGTTCTTAGGTTTAACATTCAAATCTAAGACAGAGATTGCTTTGACCTAAAATTACGGATACCATAAACATGGATTTCACTGTGTCAGAGTGTTCACATATCATTTACTTCAGTGCAACTAACATATCCAACATTCTCCAACTGTCCCTCAATCTATAAAATATATATATATATATATATATATATAATGCATGCATGTATATATTATTTATAGTACTGATCATTTATTTATATATTAGCACGAATCTCTCTTATGACTGCAAAGAAAAAACAACACAAATGAATTCCTCGAGGGTCGTCTCTAACACCTCTTCATCATCAACCTCCACTGCATGCAAGGCCACGAAGAAGAATAAGACGACGAACAAGAAAGAGAACGGCCGCAGAGGCGGCGGCGGAGGTGTCAAACTGTCGACCCACCCCCAAGGCGTGGCGGCGCGCCACCGGCGCCACCGCATCAGCGAAAGGTTCAAGATCCTGAAGAGCCTCGTCCCAGGCGGTTCGAAGATGGACACTGTGTCCATGCTCGAAGAAGCTGCGCACTATGTGAAGTTCCTCAAGGCTCAGATATGGCTCCACCATGCTGTGATTGGCCTCGCCGATCACAGTTATTATTACAGTGTCAACAACCATTATGATAATCATCATCTTGTGCAAGAGTCCATCATGCCTTTTGATGGTCATGATCATCATCTGCAGCGCTGCCATGAGAGTACTGCTGCTACGGCGGCGGAAGGGTTTGAAGCTTCTTTGTTTCATGGCGGCGGAGGAGACATTGGGCCTTTTTGAGGATTTCATTACTAAAACTACATAACATTATTGTAACTCCTCGTACTGTGTGTATTATATGTAAGACTAGTGCTGCTATGTATTGTCTCAGTTCCAATGATGTATTTTTTTGAACTAAACTGTTTTAATTAACTTAGGTAATAATTCCTATATATATATTATATTTGCTATGGTGCGCAATTATTATAAGCAACTAGCGGGAGCACTCCATCTTTTCGCTCCAAAACAAAAATTTTAGTCGAATATTAACATTATCTCCCTTACACAACAAGTTGATGGTATAAAATAAATCCATCTTCATAAAAAAACGGAGAAGATGAATTAAAATATTTCTTTTAATTTCTTAGATAAATCACAGTATTTTGTGCGTTTTTTTTTTTAATAAAGATGGATTTATTATTTTTTTTTATGAAGATGGATTAAAAAATTAAACGATGGTCTTGATTGGCTAGTTTCCAAAAAAAAATACCGACTACCATTTTTATACGTTTTTTGTTTTTATTTTTAAAAAATACTAAAAATAAATTAAGAATAAACTTTTTAAAATATCGTTTTTTATCGGCTACCTTCATTAAAAACAAAAAACAAAAACTGACGACTCACCGTTTCAGATCTGATAAATCAACTGTAAAACCCTAACTGTTCGATTATGATTCGAACCCTATTTTTTCAATTGGGTTGCCTATGTCTATTCCTTTTTGTTTCAAGTATTTCCACGCAATCGACTATGGGCTTGCGCCACACACTTCAAGAATGATAGTTATCTCTTTAAAGAAGATGAGCATGTCACACTCTCCACCAAACAAGATAGTCAGACTCAATAGTGAAATTCGAATACATCACAATTGATAATCCGCAAACCCAATAACTAGGTCGCCAACCAATATCTTTCTATTCCACATTGAATGATTTCAAATATTTTTTTTATTTATTTTTTATATATTTATGATTAACAAAACAGCTTGTAAGTACTACAATAGAGCAAACATTACAATATAAAACTAAATAAATATAGAATCTTCGACATAATACGACTTTTCATCTTCTATTAGGATATACGTAATTAACTCGGCGCCCTGGAAATTTCTGCTTCAGAAAACGATCCACTCGCACCTCATATAGTCGTCGACATCGCCTGCAGAAGATAAAAGGAGCCACCATTGATGCTACTCCAACCACATAGCCCGAACCTATCATTATGAGCTGCCAATTCAATTCAATTTTGTCGACGATCGCCGGATTTCCTGCTGATTCGTCTGGTTTGCAGCTTTTTGGCAGAGGAGGTCCGCAGAGGGCCGCGTTACCGTCGTAGCTAGCCGGAGGAAACGATTGGAGCTGGGTACCTGTCGGGATCATACCGTATAGTTTGTTGTAAGCTAGATTCAAGACTGAGAGGAATGTGATACTTGCGAGCTCTTGTGGTATCTCCCCTGTCAGCTGATTCGAAGATAGGTCTAAGGATCCGAGCTGCTTCAGCTTTCCAATTGATTTAGGGATTTGGCCGGAGAGAGCGTTGTGTGATAAGTTGAGAACGTAAAGTGCACTGAGATCTCCGATTGTCTGGGGTATTGTCCCGTGAAAATTATTGCTTGAGAAGTCAATCGAGGTAAAGATTGTCAATATCTTGACAAGCTCCACTATGAGCCCTTTCATCGTTACGGTGACCCTATCCTGGTAATAGAAGTTGTTAAAAGCCGAGAAATAAAAGGCAAGGTGGTCCTGCTGCTTTTCTTCCCCGTTTCCTATTGTCATCCCCTTCCAACCAGCAATCCAGCTTGGGTGTATGGAGCCATCAAAGTTGTTGGATGCTATGTCAATGATTTGAAGATTTGCCCACTTTCCTCTGAAGCCATCACATGCAATGCCTCCACGAAATCTGTTGTTCCGCAAAACCAGAATGCGGAGGCTCGATAAATTTGTCAGCGTACAGGGAAATCCATCCTCGATTCCGTTGTTTCCAACATTCAAGATTTCCAAAGAGCTGCAGTTGGGCAAGGAAGCTGGCATTTTCCCTCCTAGATTGTTTCTGCTTAGGTCTAGAGTTTTCAGGCCACAACTAGCAGGAAATGTATCAGGAATATCACCACTAATGTTGTTTCTCCCAAGATTCAATACTCCGATATTCTTACTGTTTTGAAGAAGGCAGGCGGGTAAGTCCCCAGTGAGGTTGTTGCCTGATAAGTCTAGAACTTGAAGGGACATTGTGTTGCAAAGAGATACAGGGATTTTTCCGCTAATGATGTTATTAGCTATAGAAAAGAAGATAGCAAAAGTAAGGGACTCTCCAATGTCTTGAGGAATAGGATTTCCAAAGTAATTGCTAGAGTAGTCTATGTAGATTGCTGGTGCTACCGGGAATTCACCCTGGAGCTTGTTCGAGTGCAAATCTATAACATTAAGACTACTCGAAATCTTGTAAGGCTTTTGGAATTCCTCTAGCTGATTAGAAGAGAGATTCAAGTGTAGGAGATTCCCATCTCCAATACCCCAAATCCAGTTAGGTATGTCTCCCTTTATGTTGTTGTCAGAGAGGTCTAAAAAGGTCAATCCAGATAGGTTTCTCAGATCAGGAAAACTGAATAGATTGCAAGAAGCTAGACTTAGCCTTCTTAGCAGTAGTAAGGGGGATGGCATTGGGAGCGTGTCGTCCACGACAACTGACAAATTGTTGTATGCAAGCTCCAGTCGAGTAAGATTGCTTAGCATATAGAACTTCTCCAACTTCACGGTGCCATTGAATTTGTTGTACGACAGTGATAAAACATTAAGGCTTTCGATTTGAAAGAAAAACTCGGGAATGGGACCTTCCAACTGGTTGCTGCTCAAATCTATGATATGAAGATAAAATGAACTCGAAATGGGAGCTTCAACTTGGCCACTGAAATTGTTGTTTGAGAGAATAACACTCCGGAGGAGTGGGAGGCCGAAGAGAGAAGGTGGAATCTTCTCCTCGAATGAATTGTGACTTAAATCCATATATGTAAGATTCGAGAGTCCTTTGAAGTGCATGGAGGAAAGCGAACCTGTGAGAAGATTACGACAGAGGATCATGTACTCGAGGTTCTTGGACATGAGAAAAAGTGGAATAGTGCCGGTGAAGCTGTTATTTGATAACCTCAGTTGAGACAGTTCAGTCATATTGCCTACCTCCGGTGGAATTGGTCCCTTGAACTCACAATCGGACAGGTCTATCACTGACAACATGCTGAGTTTGCTAATAGAGTTTGGTAATGTTCCTGAGAAGTTGGTGCCTCTAAGCACGAGTGTCCTTAAAGATCCCTTCTTGGGAAATTCGGGTATGGTTCCGCCGAGTAACCCATTTCCGGTTAAATCGAGATTCTCTAGAGTAGGTATCTGAAAGATCTTCGACGGAAATGTGCCTTGCAAATTGCAATAGCTGAGCGTCAGAGTTGTCAAATTCACGAAATCTGCGAAGTATCCTGGAACACTTGTGGACAGATTGTTGCTATCGAGGCGGAGAACAGAGAGAGACCTAAACTGTGATAGAGAAGTCTCAAAACGGCCCGACAGACCGCAGCCTCGCATACTCAAGTTTCTTAACTCGGCTGAAAACGAAGACTGAGCTTCCGCCCAACCACTTTCATGAGATGAGACATCAACACCATCAAGGTAGAGCTCTCTAAGACTTGTAAGATTCTCAACAAGCATCCCCAGATTAGGATTCTCAAGTTTGAGAGGCGAAATCCCTTCAAACATGCTGGATAGGTCGAGAACGACCAAGCTTTCCAACTTGGAGATTTCAATCGGTATCTGACCACTAAAGCCAGCATTTGACAGATTCAGGTATGCCAAACTGGTGAGATTTACAAGTCCCTTTGGAATCTCTGTGCTGTCGAAGTTGTTGAAAGCTAAGTTTAGCCTCTCGAGGTACCGAAGACCGAAGAGACTGCTCGAGTCTTCGAGACCCCCCGTGATTGATTCGTGGTGTAGCTCCAGGCTTGTGGCATGGCCCGACTGATCACATTCTATTCCAGCCCAGCTGCAGCAGTCGGCATTCTTATTCCAGGTTATGAGCTTCGTTGAATATGCCGATATTCCGAGGCTGTTCTTCAACTGAAGTAGGAGTGATCTTTGATCGTTTAGACACTGACATGAAACTTGTAAACAAATCAAGGGCTGGAACAGCGTTGTCATAAGAAGCCATGAAAGGATTGATATTCTCATTGGACTGAAATTTGCATGCAAGAAACTCCTTGTTAAAGATTAGATGGTTTTGACGTTTAACCTTGGAATTTGCAGGTTTAGGAAAGCCAAGTGAGGGCTTAAGGAGAAAACTATTTTAAGACTGAAGAAGATAAGACGCCTAGACTTGGGAATCTTCCTTCAAGGTTGGAGGTACTATCTTGACTTGCTTTGTATTGACTTTGAGGTCTCTATTTTGGAAAATTAAAGACCAAACAGAGAGCTTTTTCTGCCTTTTTTTATTGCAAAACTAGACTAGCAAACCACACTTGGTAATATGCAGGTTTGACTCGACAAGAATGATGGTCTCCCCATTTTATTTATTTATTTATGTATGGTATTGGTCTTTTTTCAGTCCATGAAACAGTTTTTCTAAGAGTGGGTTCCTACATCAAGTAACTGCTGAAGAAGCCAAGTCATCTCAACGTAAATTAGGATCCCATACGAAAAAATAATGGAATAAGATCATCTCCAACCGAGTCCTAAAATCTCAAACTATGGAGTAAAAGTATTTCAATGGTTCTTCATACTCAAAATGAGTTTTTCTGTTTCTCTCTCCAATTTTAGGTCCATTTTTGCGTTTCAACTCAAAAAATGAGTTTATAATATTGGAAAATTGCAACAAGTCCCTTATTTATTTTAATTATTAAAGTGATCATGTTAAAAAATAAAAATAAGTAAATAAAATATATAAAAAATAATTGAATGTTTTAATTACCAATAATACTCTATAAAAATACTAGTAATATTAACTTATTTATTTTTTATATTCTATTATATGTAATATAATAGTAAAATATATTTTTCAAAAATTATAAAATATGTGGATGATATTGAAAATTTGTAAAAGTTGATATTAAAGAAAATATTTCAGAAATATTTTTTTAAATTTGAGAATGTGTTTAACAATTAGATAAGAATTACTGCATTTTGAGTTTGAGAATAAATTTTTTGATTGAAAATGGTCTAAATACTAGATGTATTATTAGACTGGAAATTATTCCGGTTTGGATCCAAGTCTTTTAGGCCGGGAATGAGGTGTTGACTGTGAATTCCCGCCGCTGGAAAAAGCGAGGATGTGACCATGTCCCTGAACTAGGTTTGACAATAGGACGGGGATTCATATAGTTCTTTAATTACGTTCACGCCCCTATGACCGTTACTATTTTCCGACAGGTCCCAAATTCTATACTACAATTAAGTCTCATTCATATCTTGAAAAATAACAATCAGGAACAAATGGATCTCTGTTTACCTCAATTGCATCACATGAAACTCTCATGTCAAAGCCCTTATCTATGCCAACACTACAATCATGCCAAACCTTACACAATGAAAATGAAGAAGCGCACTGCACAAAAACTGTGTCCCCAAGCATCACTTGTTCTTGAATGACTGTAATAAACATGAAAAACAAGAAGTAAAGCACTAAATAAAGGAGAAAACCAGCCAAGCAAAGAAAGTAATGTTTAAATTAAAAATAAGAACCTCAAAGTTCTTGGAAACATCCTTTATTTGCTCGGCTAATTCTCTTTGCTTTTGGGCAGCTGCACAAGGCAAGGAAATAGATGCAAAGATGGTTATAAGCATTGGATTCATAGAAGGATCAATGGACATGAAAAGAAAAACAGAAAAACAGATGGATACCTATTTCGGATAGATCTTGCATCTTCCTTGATGTCCTCACTGCAAACCGCTGGAAGCTCGGACTGACACGAAACAGGTCATAAAAATGTCAGAAAAAAAAATAGAAAAGAAATCCATTCATGGTGCTATGTCCTGATAAAGATTAAAAACGATGCGATGACCAAGACGAAATCTCCACACCATGTTCGTGCAATTAAAATGGGCAGGAATGACACTAATTACTACAAACAAACCCTATCTGGAAAAAAAAAAGAACCAACTCGAAGCGAAAAAAAGATTATAAACAAGTATATGGAAAAGAATCAAGTCAATTGTCAGCAAAAGGAACCAGAAATCAAGTTAATGGATTCCGAAAATTTGAATGAAAAATAAAATAAAATAAGAGGATCATTGAGCAGTCGAAAAGCAGTTGTGGACAAAGGTGGAAGTTTCACAAGGAAATAAACATTACACATAGATTGCACAGATTGGAAATTTCCTAAACAATGGCACGGAAATAAAATTACTACAATATACCGTGTACATGGGTAATTCTTGCCTATCCAAAGGTTGTACTTCTATTACCTAGCTAAGAGAACTTTTCAATCGACAGACAGATGATTTGCCTCAGACCGATAAAATTAAAGCTTTTAAGCAAACGATCATCTCCGCGATCAGGACATTAATAGACATAACTCATCATCGGCATGATTCGATTTCCCGCATAGATAAATATACAATCAAAAGGGAACAAAAAACGTGGAGATTTCAATCAATCACCTGTTAGAGAGTCCATTCACGATGAGCTCATTGGCGACGTACGAAATAACTCTGTGTATGAAATTTCCGCCTCCAGCCATTGTTCGCGATCAAAGAAACAACGCGCGCTGAGAATCAAAGAACGTATATACAATCTATGGATAACTCACCTGAGCGAAAATCTCGGGTCAGATGAAAAACCTAGTTCTAGAAACTCCCAATGGAGTAAAGAACAAGCCAAGGATGTGAATGTGGAGCTGAAAATTGGGCCTGCATTTGGGCCTTTTATGATTGAACAATGGCGCATTAAACTTTCTTACATTTCTCTTATTGGGCTTGAAGTAATGAAAGCCCACTAATAGTCGATATAAGAAGTTGGCCCAGTCCAACGAGCTCTTCGCTGGAGCATCAATGGACATTGCTCTCTTCTCCCCGTCGTCGCTCTTCGCCGCCGACTCTGACGGCAACTCCTCAGGTAATCGTCTTTGATTTCTTTACAGAAGTGGCACTTGATTTTTCCTGCTTCTCTTTTTGCTCATCTATCTTGTCCAATTTTTGTTTTTGGGCAGAAGATGAAGCAAACGAGACCAATCAGAGCTTCGTCGAGAGAAGACACCAATTTCCAGGAATGGTACGTTTTTACTTCTTGTAGAGAATCCATAGATTCGTCTGAATTCGAACCATCTTGTTTCCTTTTTGTTGACTTAGTTACTGAAAAGTATGGCATCAGACGGCTGTACTGTACCTTCAATAAAGTTCGAGCGTTGTTGAAGCTCACTGTTGATTTCTATCTTACAACGTAGGAATTGACCATCAGAGAATTTTCTTTCCACCAATTGAATGCTAATCTGCTATGGCCTGGGACATTTTCATTTGCGGAATGGTTGGTTCAACACAAACAGTGGATTGAGGGAAGGAGGGTGCTAGAATTGGGCAGGTAATGCTTGTTTTCAAGATTTATCGATTCCTTTTTCTGTAATTCATATCCTAGCTCGTATTAATGCATGCATACTATGACATTTACCATGTTTTCTTGCATATTTCGTCGTTCAAAGAGTATGTGCTCTGAAACAGTTTAGTCTCATTGATCAAAGCAACTCGATTGAAGCTTCGAACATATCAGAAGCTATCTAACTTAACATCCCTTCGCTAGTTTCTGATGTTTACTTTCCTGAATTAATCGTAGTGGGACTGGTGCGTTGGCCATATTTCTCAAAAAATCACTTCAGCTCGACATTTCGACGTCAGATTACGATGACACGGAAATCAAAAGCAACATAGCTCATAACTGCACGGTAAATGGAATAACACCTGCTCTTCCTCATATAAGACGTAAGTCCCTTTCGTCTATGAACATATAGATTCTATCTGATTCTATATTCAAACTCTACGGCTTCATTACAGTTTAAGGTTTTAAATACGTATATAATCTTGATCTTCCTATGATCCCAGATTCATGGGGTGATGTCTTTCCCGTGCCTGACCCAGATTGGGACCTGATAATAGCAAGTGACATATTACTCTGTAAGCATACACTGTAACTTTAGTACACTCCAAACTCATAGGTCTTACTCTTTCTTCGATCTTTTTGTTCCGCAGATGTTAAGCAGTATGCTAACCTCATAAAGTCCTTGTCTTTCCTCCTTAACTCATACAAACCGAAACAATTTGCTCGGGGAGAAGATGAACGAGTTGGTAATATTCGGTTGGGATTTGATACTTTCTTGATTACGCATTGTGATTATTGATATCGTTGAAGCCCATTTATGCCACAGATGCACGCCATTTATCTCGGCCA
The DNA here is from genome assembly GCA_028392965.1 of Lindernia subracemosa. Classification (NCBI taxonomy): domain Eukaryota; kingdom Viridiplantae; phylum Streptophyta; class Magnoliopsida; order Lamiales; family Linderniaceae; genus Vandellia; species Vandellia subracemosa. The sequence continues at coordinate 837,099 of JAQPCC010000084.1, read as the reverse complement.
TCGTTCTTGATGAGCTGGAAACGCAGAATCGGGAAAGAAGACGAGGCCGTGTTCTTCGAAGGGTGCGAAGAAGCTGGGCTTGAGGTTGATCACCTGGGCTCTCGCGTGTATTCTATCAAAAGCAAATAAAGCTTCACAATCTTGAGATATGTAAGGTGTATTGAGGGCAATATGGACAAGACGATTAGATGGATTTTATTTTATTTTATGTTATTTTTATTTATTAATAAATGTAGATGGATGGATATGATATCATAGCACAGCTCATGCCATGAAAGTGTATGCGATTTACCAATTGTACCCTCTGAGATGATCCCAATTATTTATTGGGTAAATAGCATATAATTCACCTATGGTTTGAAAAATAAGCATGAAAACCTCTATGGTTCGAAAATAGCATAAAATTCTTTCCTTTTCATTTTTACCACATAATTGGGAGTATAATGCTAAGTTTTAGACAAAAAAAAAGGTAAGATGCTAAGTTTTAGATAATACAAGGGGTACAGTGCTAAGTTTAAACAATATCAGGGATATTTTGTTAAGTTTTAGACAACACGAGGGATTGTTGTACAATAAAAAAAACCATAGGATAGGATAATTTTGTACCTTTCGGTATAACCACGCATAATTTACCCTCATTTATTTGGCGAGAGTGGCATATTCGTAATTAACGTAAAAATCAGGTCCTTCAGTGAAAACCCTACCTCCCCCGCTCGCCACTATATAAGCCCACGACCGTCCCACATTCCAAAACCTCTGCTTTACGAGGGAGGGAGAGAGAATATACGAGATTGGTGAGAGAGATTCTGTTCATGCTTGGATGGATGCACAAATCAGTGATTACGCATAGAGACTTCTCCGATTGTTCATCTCGTCTGAGAATCGCCGCGGATTTGTCTTCTGAGGTTTGTTGTATTTTATGGGTAGATTAGGGTTTAGAACCGCGGTATACAGCGGCGATGTGTATTTGGGGGCGTTGGAGGCTGTTCCTGTGAAGAATGGAAGATTTCAGTTCCCTAACGATGAGATTAGGATCCATCGCTGTACTAGTAGGAGTGAAAGGTGCCTTCCTCTTTCTGTTTTTCGCACTATTTCGAACAGTTCTATGCTGTGCAAGCTGGAGCCTTGCTCTGTAGCTGATTTGAACTCTGATCCTGGGGATTCGCTTCTGAACAATCTCTATTGGTCTTTCTTGAAAGAGTTTAAGGTCGGTTACGCTTGCTTTTGATGTATTATTTGCATGAGATGTGTCAGATACTATGAATATTTATGGATGAACAGGGCGATTTGTAATGGTTTGCTGTACGATTCATTTTGTTGCTAGCGTTTGAGAATGCGGTAGTCTCTAATGTGATAATTTTGCATGTTCCGTAGTTGTATTTATGTTTTACTGGTTGCACTGGTTTTATTAAAACATATGTGTGGTTCGAGCAATTATGCGGTTTTTGTCTGCATTCTACCGGAAATAACGTACTTTCTAAATTTGATTTTAACTCACAGACTGCTGTTGCATTGCTTGGCAATGAGGAAATTCATATAGTTGCCATGCCTAGCAAACAGAACAAATATCCTTGTTTCTGGTGCTATTCACTACCATGTGGTTTGTATGATTCATGCTTATGGATGTTGAATAGTCGATGTTTGGCAATTGTGTTCGATCTTGATGAGACTCTTATTGTTGCAAATACGTTGAAATCGTTCGAGGACAGAATTGATACTTTGATGAATCGGGTTTCAGTTGAAACTGACCCTGTTAAGGAATCTGCAATGACTGCTGAGATGAAGAGATATATTGAGGATCGTGCAATTTTGAAGCAGTATGCGGAAACCGACAGCTTTGTGGATGATGGTAAAGTCTTTATGGCGCAGCAGGAGGAAGTTCCTGCTCCTCTGTTATCCAACGGCCGCGAACATGTTTTTCGGCCAGTAATAAGGTTGCAAGATAAATCCATCATTCTAACTCGTATCAACCCTGAGGTCAGATGAATGTGCTACTTTATTTCTTAGTATGTGTTCCTATTTTTGGAAGTTTGTCGTCGTTCTCCGTTTATTATATAACTTAAAGTTAGTTTATTGGTCATTAATTTGTTAGATATGTATTCAGTTACTTTGTTTTCATGGACATGCGATTATTAAAATGTGGGTGAAATTGATCAAAATGAGCTACCTTTTGCTACTTTAGAAAGCGACATACCAGATGGTGATACTTCATGTTAACTAATATGCATTCTATGGCTTCAAATGTGTGTGTAACTTCCATAATATCAGTCAAAGGTTCCATTTGGCTTTTAAAATTATTAACAGAATGAGCTACTTCGTCCACCATGTAAAGGCTCGTTGACTGGTTTCGTTCATTCTGTTGCTTTCTGACGAAGGATCTCTCTTGTATAGAATCGTGATACCAGCGTGTTAGTCAGGTTACGACCTGCCTGGGAAGATTTGAGAACTTATTTGACTGCAAAAGGGCGGAGAAGGTTTGAAGTTTTTGTTTGTACCATGGCTGAAAGAAACTATGCCCTCGAGATTTGGAGGTTGCTGGATCCTGAGTTGCACTTGATTCAATCAGAACATGTCTTGGACCGCATTAGATGTGTCAAATCAGGTATTTTTTGCGTCCTCCGATTGGCTAGGATCTGAGTAGGCAGTTCGAGAGATTGCTACATTGAATGTGTATGAAGTTTGAAGGTGTTAATAAAATTGGTGTTTTATTCATGCGAAAGGCACACATAGTCGTTTTCTTAGTTTCTGGTTGATTGAGTAGTTTTAAGAACATTACTACTTTCACCCTTTGAACTCCTATTCTTTTTTATGTTGTATCTCCTGTAGAGGATTTGTCATGTTTGGTGATTCGGTCTCATTATGATTCATTCTCTATCTACTCATTCTCCCCATTCACATAGATCTTTAATTTTAATTAAAGGAAACTTCTCCAGGGGCTAGAAAATCCTTGCTCAATGTTTTTCAGGATGGCATTTGCCATCCAAAAATGGCAATGGTTGTTGACGATCGTTTAAATGTGTGGGAAGACAAGGATCAACCTCATGTTCATGTTGTACCACCATTCACTCCATATTCTGCTCCACAGGCTGAGGTACCATGCTTATGTTTAGCTGTTCTCTAGTCAATCAGCAAATTGCCACGAGCTTAGTAATAAAAAATATATCTTTATGCAGAATGCAAATGCTGTTCCTGTCTTGTGTGTAGCCCGAAATGTTGCCTGCAATGTCAGAGCCTGTTTTTACAAGTGAGTTCAGCTACCTTTTTTTTTGTTGTTGTTGTTAAAGCTCGCAAACAGTAGATGCATTCGGTTTTCACCTTTTGTGTTTTGGCCCTTACTGCGTGATTCTCATGTTTGTGTTTAACAACCAGAGAGTTTGATGAAATTTTGCTAAGAAGAATACACGAAATCTCCCATGAAGATGAGGTGGCTATGTTGCCTTTGGCGCCTGACGTAACCAACTACTTGATGTCAGAGGTAAAACAGCTGATGCTTTTGGCTCTCAGCTGCTCGGAAGTTACTAAATATGCCTATATGCTTTAATGCAGGATGCAAGCTTTATCCCAAATGGAATTCTGAATTTTCCCGTACCTGACGGAATGAATGGTCCTGAAGTTGCTCAAAGATTGCATATTTCGGTATGTTCTAGTACCATAGATATCAATTATATAGCATGCCAGTGACATGGTAGTTTCTTTTATTCTTGGTTTCTCCCCTTACCTACTCTTCTATGATTGAGGTGTATACCGTATACTTCACAATGTGTAGCAGGATGAGCAGAATGTTTCCAGAGCAACTCCTGCCATGACCAATAATTCGGAAGCTAAAGCAGAAAGTTCCAGGCTTCCACTTGCATCTGCTTCAAGTACTGTTGCTCCATCATCCATGAAAACATTGCCACCTTCAGAAAGTAGGGAATTTTTTATTTTTTTTTAATTTTCGTTCATTGATGCTGTCGAATTGAACTTTTTTGTTGTGATGTCCATTAATTTCAGTTAAGTTTCATCTGTAGCTTGCTTTCAGGATTCAATACGAGTTTGAAACCTTATGTTGCTCTCTTCAATTGCCGTTGAGACCTTAATCATTTTTTCCCCCGTCCAGCTCATGCTATTGTTTTCTGTTTGGGCAGAGTTGACCCAATTACCACAGCCTGACAACGAAAATGTGGATGCATTCTCATCGTCATCCGTCGGGGTTCTCCAAGAGATTGGCAGGAGGTGTAGGTCAAAGGTAACCACCTTGCCCTTCAACAAGAAATAATTGCTTCTTCCACCTCTTACGTTATAATGTCAAGCGATTCTTTTATTCCTCAGGTTGAATTTAAGCAGATTTCGAATACCATCGGCGAATTGCAATTCTCTGTTGAGGTTGGTCTCTTTCTCTATTTACACCCCATTCGTTCAATCCCATGGTGAATTATTATCGTTGTGCGCAGGCATTTTTCGGGGGAGAAAAAGTTGGCTTTGGGACGGGGAAGAAGAGGAAGGACGCTCATCAGCACGCTGCTGCAAATGCACTTCATAACTTGGCCGGTAAGATTGAGAAACCCTTTTCCCTAGTCTTTCTCGTCATTCAATTCCATCCAATCAATTGCGCCAAACGGTATTTATGTAATAAAATTTTATTAACTTTTGTCTATCGCAGGTGATTATGTGTCTTACATGACGTCTTATTCCATAGCCACGGGCAACAACCGTCTTGATGGACAACATTCTACAGGGGAACCGAACGGTTTTGTCTCTGACGTAGCTACGCATACATCAGATGTTAGGAAATGAAAAATAGGATCACTTGCTGTTAGAACCGTCGACGTCCCAATTCATCGTTAGGAAGAAAGAAAGTTCGTTTTGGTTTTGCCATGTGATATTTTTGTTTTTTTTTTTTGACTCATCAAGTATATCATCTGACCTTTTCTTTTGTTTATTTTGCATAGATAATGTTATATTTCGTTATAAATGATATTTGTTAGAATTACAAGAGAGAGCAAAAATTGTTATATAAAGAAGGCACGCTGCCCCTTTGAACAGTTATTCTCAGTCTTTTCCCTCTCTCATAGCTTTAACCGTTTCTTGTTTCTTCTAAAGCCCCTAAACACAGGTGGGTTTCTTCTTCTTCTTCTTCATCTTTGTACTTACTTCTCTTCAGCCTATGGTCAAAAAATATCTTCTGCACTGATATAGTTTTCCTTTTATTTTTTCATTTCATCTTTGCAATCTAGCTTGGATAGTTGAAGAAACGGGCGGCGCAATGGGGAGATTGTTTTTAGAATATCTGGACGGAGAAGACACATACGCTTGCAAGAACTGCCACGTGGATCTTGGTCAGGGTGTTATACGCGCGGTTTAGTCTCTTCATCATCATCTCGCTATCATTTATTTCAATTTACTTCTTACGAAGCTGCCGAAGTATTGATAAAAATATGTATTGCTTTCACTGTTGTGATGCTGCTAACTTTCTTATTTTTTAGGGTTATTGCCCAAGTGATGGGATTTATTATCATTTTGAGAAAGTGTAAGTCCAATCTTTATTTACACACTCAAAGACTCATACTTCACTTACGGTTAAGTAAGAAAGATTCAGGACGGTTTAGGCAAATATTGTTTGTTGTCTGGTCCTATGTTACGATATTTAGCGTGAATGTCGTTCGTGCACCGAGAGACGATAATGGAATTGCTCCATTATACTGTGTGGGATGTGGCGCTCGGGTGGGATTTAGATTCGACCCTCTCCCTCAGGTGCCCATAGGCCATCTTATTCTTCACATCTTCACTTTTTTTTTAAGTAAATGTTTTCGTTGTAATCTTGCACTTCTCATTGGCAAATCCATTTCTTTTCTTTCTGTTTCTTTTTGGGTGCCAGGTTACTGTCCCGAGTCATGTTAAATGCTGGGTCGGGAAATGTGGCCTTGCAAGGTATGTACATATATATGGGTTTTTCATCTTATACTATGCGCATGCAAATCTACGAAATAATTTCTTTTCATCCATATAATGGCGACGAAGGTTTCAGCTGTTGGATTCTGTCGGTTGGAGTTACTCGGTCGATCAAGGCTTCTTCTACATGGCCGGCGATGATGCGTAGTAATCTGGCGGAGTTTCGTCGACGATCGGTAACTAAAAAAGATCAGTTTTTCTTGATTCGTTATGCAGCTTGAACGCATTTGTCTAGTAAAACAGATGACAGTGAATAAGTAATGATCAAGAAATCATCCATATTAATGGTCCCTCGATGAATTTGGTTGGTTTGTCAATACTCGATATCAGCCCGAGCCCGAGTCTATATAAATGGGTGCCTTTATAATATCTTCGACTGCAATCCCTTATTACATGGCTTATAGCATTAGAAGCAGGAAGCATTATCATTACGAGCCTTCATTATAGTTATATCCTAAATCATTCTCAGTCTAAACCCTAATCTTCATATCGTTTTCTCGGGCCTAAAAATGCGGACCGTAGAGCTTCTTGTCTCGAGGTCCGTGATGCCTAGGTTTTACGCGGAGGATGTTCATCCCAAGACATGGGAGATTTTTTGTTTCTTTAGGGAAGAGTTATATTATATCATTACAGAGCAAACCCTAGGATTATGGTGGATCACACTATGCAAAGAAACTATTTAGCTGCTTATATAAGGTTCTTGGGACTGAGTTTAGGGTGACTAAATCGGGTTATGCGACGGGCTTCTCGTCGAGAATAAGCCCGCCCGGGCGTGTTAGTGGGAGAACACAAGAGGATATGGCTATGGTGAAAGAGAGCTTTGGGACCAATGTGACCTATCTAGGGTTTCGGCGAAAGAGACGCTGGCCATGATTTTCATGTCATCGTTGAATATAGTATATCTCCAATTTATTATTTTTTTTTGATAAATTAGTACTCGATTATTTAATAAATTCTCTTAGATAATATTTTTTTAGTCGGTCCTAACTTGGGGTAGAGAGTTTTAAATTAATAATTCGCTAAAATTATAAGATTATATATTTTTTATAATTTCTATAGATTTTAGATAAAATATAAATTAATAATTACTTGTACTACCATTTTGTTTGTTTCTAAGCTCTAGATAAAGCCCATTATAAATTATTTATAAGAAAATCCAATATAAGTTCTCTCACCTATTTCACCAACTTTAGTTACGCTAAAACCCGTACTATTTTATCGGGCTTTCAAGAATATATTAAATCAAACACAATATAATGGGTTATTAGTTATGTTATTTGATTTAATATTAGACATCAAACGAGCCGTATATATATTACATGAATGAATTATCAAAATTTTGCAGTGTGCATGTTTTGTTTGTTTTAGCATATTTTTTATCTTGTATTTATATCGAAAATATTTTTAATGTACATAAAGTTAAACATTGAACATAACAAGCATAATAAGGTGTGCGATCCAAGTATTTTTTTCGAATTCAGTCATTCGTTTGATATACATATATATGATATAATAATTAAGTAAAAGTTTGAAAGATAATTGTAAATTGAGTATTTTACTATAAATCGATAAAATATTAACTAACATATAAATTCATTAATTATTAATATGTCAATTAATTAATAAATATTTGTGGTCCATAATTATGAATTTATTATAGTGTGTACTACAACTACAATGATATTAAAATCTAAAGTCTAGAGCTTATATAATAAATGCCCATGTGGAACCAACAGTTGCATTTAACATATAACAAACTGAAAATAAAATAAAAGTTTTATTTAAACAATAGAGCAGAGACAACTCGAAAAGGGGGTTCAAATCAATGGCTCTTAAAGCTCTTGTCTTTTAACTCGAATAGGCAAGTTGGTGGGTTGTACATAGTTTTCACTCTTTTGCCCAACTTTTATGCACATGATGCTCAACCACCTTATTAACTATTATTCTTAAATTAATTTAAGTATTTAATTAATAGGTCCTTTATAGACAGGTCGGAGGGCCCACTCCGACCCGTCCCTTAGAGCATACCGATAGCAACCCAGCCGCAACTATTCCTTCTATGCATAGTCCTGGAAGAATACAATTGGGGGTAGGAGCCAAAAACTTATTGTGCTTTATTTATATATATATATATATATTCGGGTCTATGATAAAATGGAGTATCCTAATCTTGGATTACATTCTAAGGAAGTGTTGAAAATAAATTATATAAAATTAAAATATAATACATTACGCCGAATCTTAAGCTTTTATAAGTGAAATGGTTAATCAATATGGTATCAGAACCATAAGTATGAATCCTTGTGATTGCTCATTTAAGAAAATTATACATATAATGTTATATAAAAAAGAAATCAGCTTAGACAGGAAATGTTGTATATATATATATATATATAAAGAAAGACTATCCAAGCAAATACTTTGAATAGTGAGAGTTTGAGAACCCCTTCTTCAGTCGGTGAAGCAAAATGCAATTCTAGAAGTTTCTCAAAGAGATAGAGAATAATGTAATGTAGCAGCAACCGTTTAAGAGTATCTTCTAATGATAAGATTTCTTACCACTCTTTAATGGAAGATATGATCCCTTCCCTTCAAGATAAGTAGACACAGAAGATCTAATAAGCATTAGATGCTTATATAGTCAATCATCAAACTTTTTGCAATAATATATAATATTATATCACATCGCCACGTCAGAATTTGTAACAAAAAAAAAAAACTGTGTTCAAACATATCGCATCTTCGTCATTCACATATGCATCTGAAAGTTCAAGCTCATACCTTCTTGAAACTGCGCCCGGCCGAACCCCATCATGACGGCCGAGAACCGTTCCGACTCGACCGTCAGGCTGGACTTCTCCGGCGAGCCCGCCGCCTTCTTCTCCGTCGTCGCGGAGGAGGAAGAGTTTGCGCCGCCGCCGTCGTGGAGGTCGACGGTCGTGATGTCGTGTATGCTCGACCTCCTCTTATCCTTCCCGCCCGAGAGCTGCCTCATGAAGTACTTCTGCGCGTGGCTCGCCACTTGCGTCGGCGTCCTCGTCGTCACGTAGTTGCGGGAAATATTCCTCCAATCTCCTTTTCCGTACTTCTTCAGTCCCAACAAGAATTGTCTTAACCCAAAAAAAAAAAAAAAAAATGCGATCAACTTAAACTTTTAAATGAAGCAGTCATTCAACATTCTAACAGATATATAAAAAAAAAAAAAAAAGAAATATGGTCCCCAAACCTATGCTCTTCTTCGGTCCAAGGGACGCCTTTCTTCCTCTGAGCGTCGACGCAATGAGCCGACGGGCCCCTAATATTAGTCCTCCCGTAGAACCGAGGCGGGCTGCTGCTAGTGCACCCGAACGAGCCGTCGTTCGCATACCCTGGAATCGGCACGAGCCCGGCCTCGATATAATTCACATCCTCGACCAATTCTCGGTACTGTTCGATCACGTCGCCCACGGTCTTCCCGGGGATCATGGAGGCGACGTTGAGCCACCGATCGGGCGTGTCCTTGTCGAACAAGGCCAGGGCGTCCTCGAACCTCTTGTTCTCCTTGCGGGTCCACTTTGCGGATTTAGGGTTTTCTTCTTCCCCGTAGAGCCAGCTCGCCGGAGGGGGCGGGAGGAACGTCGCCCCGCCGTTCATTTTAGACCTCTATCGCCTTTCTTTCTAGCAATGGAAAGGAGGAGAGGGTTATTAGTTAGTTAATGGCTTTCACTTGGATCTGAGGTTGTAAGATTGATGAAGACAATAAGGTAAAAAAAAAAGAGGAGGAAAAAATACTACGAGGGAAATGGTATAAATAAGGGAAGGGGAAGAAGATAAACAAGGATAGGTTTGATGTGCCTATGCAATAATTGGTTAGTGGGGCTTTGCATATGATTTATAAGACTGTTGTTTTCAATAGGGGTGGTAAAAACTAACCCGACCCGCCAACCCGACACGAACCGCACCCGAAAATAGCATGTTTGGGTTGGCGTTTTCGACCTGTTTAAGTAAATGGGTTAACCCGAACCCAACCCAATTATTAATTGGGTCAGGTTAGGGTTTGGATTTTGAACCCGAAATCAACCCGTTTATGAACCCATTAACCCATTTACATATTTAATTTTTAATTAATTCCCAGCATTAATTTAATTCTTAGTAATTAAACCCTAATTCCGCTTCACAAATCACACATTCGCCAGAGTTGGTTAACCTTTGGGCTGGCCCACTATTAGTATTTAGTAACTTGACGGTGTAATTTATTGCTTTTAACAAAGTTGTCTCTGGATATTATTAACTTGACGGTGTAATTTTTTCTTGCTGTTTTTTTTTTTTAACTTTAATGGGTTGACGGGTTAATAAGTTGAATTTGGGTTAAAGTAGGTCGGGTTTGGGTTCGGTATTTCAACCTGTTTAACTAAACAGGTCGGGTTAGGGTTGAAGTTTTCAACCCGTATATTAAACGGGTTGAACCCGAAACTTACCCAACCCGACCTGTTTACCTCCCCTAGTTTTCAAGGTGTTGGGCAAAAAAATTTGTCTCATCAAATTAAGAAATTGAAGAATATAAATAATTTTTTTTAAAAAAAAATTGGACAATCTGTCTGTCACCCTTTTTTTTTTTTTTTTAAGTATGAGTTTTATGTTGATGACAACATTAATTCTCTTGTAATGAAGCTTTGGCACATAAAGATTGATTAGTACTTATTTAAACCCCTTTGCCCATTCATTCTTTTGTGTCATGAGGTGTTTCCGTAAGTGGAAAGATTCTTGGGGTAGTAGTAAGAGTAGGTGTAAGAGGACACGTGGACAGTTTTTACAGGCTGGAAAAGCATAGCCCTTGATTTACCAATGGTTTTTTTTCTTGTCCCGATGTATCTCCACTCGGTCTGGCTATGGGCTAGTCCTTAAATACCGGCATGAGCTTGCGCCACACAGACCTGACGGAGGTTTAATTGCGTCACACAAGCCCTTAAATACCGGCGTGGGCTTGCGCCACACAGACCTGACGGATGCTTAATTGTGCCACACACTCCAGTGGTGAGACTAATCCCCGGGATCAGATGAATATGTCTCAAATCCACCTGACAACGATAGTCATGAGAAATAAATCTCATGGGGATGACTGAAGGAATTGTAGGAGGGGAGATTCGATCTCACGACCTAACCCACAAATCCTTAAGGCCTCCTCCTTAACCACTAGAGTAAGGCCCCATTGGCGATTTCATTGGCGATTTCCCAATAGTTTAACTTAAGTTTATCTCATGTGAATGCCAATGCCAAATGTTATTATACTACTCCAACGGATAAGTCAAAGTGCCTGAATCATATAAATTGAATTTCAATCGATTAAGATTGACTGACTATCGTAATTTGTGGACTAGGGATGAGACACATAGACAAGAGAATTAACTGACAGTGAAGTTTAGATTTTTTTTAACTGAACTTAACTGGAGTGTAAGAACTATTTTTAGGAAGAAAAAAAATACCGTTGTCAAGGTTTTATTTTCTTCCATTCCATTTGTTGAATCTATTGGGCCTTATGGGTTTATTTCCTTTCTCCGTTTATCAAATCTTTAGGCCCAATAGAAAGATAATGGGCCATTGGGCTCACAGTATATCTTAAAAGGCCAAGCTTAATTAGCCCATGTAGTGGTCCAGTAGAAATGGGATCAATAATGTATTTGTGTTTAATTCAAAATCAGTCCTCTAACTATATCGTATTTACAATTAGCACCCTTAAGGTACAATGACGGACACGGCACACCTAATGCTAATACCCCCCATTCATGAAAGAATTGAATGAATTATATAATAAATAAGATACCGTTGATGCGACTGTATTGTATGTTAAAGACAAACGGTATCTTTTTTCCGCCCTGTCGTGGATTGAATCTTGTGTAGATATGTCTAGTTGATCTATGAAATTGTTGCGGCGACGGCGATTCTTGTTAGTCTCCTAGGGGTTTTCCGGGTAATTGTGACGATTGTTAGAATACGCACAATTGTTAGGGTTTTAATTGCGTTTGTTTGGTCTTTATCACTTGCCTGTGAGTTTCTTTTTACGTCTAATTTTGTGATTTTTGTTATGAGATTTACTATTTGATTTTAGGGTTTAAAGGGGCGGGTAGTTGGTCCTTGTTAGCTATCCTTTTTTTTTTTTGGGCGAGGAAATAGTGCTTGAAATGAATTTGGACTTGCAAGGTTGGGTTGGTTGCTGCTTGGCTAGTTGATGATGATATTTGCTTGTCTGCTTTATTGTTTTGGTTTAGGTTATAATTTCCGAATATTTTTGTCAATTTCGTTTCATAGTAATAATTGCTACGGTGAAAATCAGGAAATGCTTCTTCTTGGGCTTGAATGACTGTCAGCATGGATTTGAACGTGTCTCCTGAACCAGAAGACGATGAAGTGTTCCCTGAACCGCAATCAGAGGAAGATATTGTGCCAGAGGAACATGCTCGTTACAGTAGCCATGGGGAGAGCGCTGTCGAGCTTTTGCGAAGGGTACTTTTTTTTCAATTTTTTTTTCATGAGTTTAACAAGTGGAATGGAACTGGGTTGTATTGCTCGTATTTTGAATAATTTGTTTTTTGGGTAAAGCTTCAGAATTATGCTGTTCTTTTTAAGTGTGAATTGTTGAGTGCAAATTTCATTGCAGCTGACTCGTCCTTGGTGACGAAACTGTCTATAGGTCATATGACAGTGCTAATAATTGCATCCACCACCCCTCCATGTCTATAGGTTATAGGTGTTCGTTATTGACTTGTTTTATACTTTCAATGAAGAAACTGTGGCAATTGATGATGTCTTCAAATATTTGTGTGTTTATTCCTATAAGTGAATGTTATTTCTCTTCTTGAACTGATATAAAATACTGTCTTGTTCCAGTCACTATTTCTAGTAACTTTATCATTCTTTTGGATCAGGAGCGTGAGGAAAGGATTCAACGGATGCGTAAACAACGTCCGGATGAAAGGCCATATCATGTTTATCAGACAACTAGTCGTGATGATGGGTTTCATCAAGCGAAAAGACAACGATCTGATGGTAGACTTCCTCCAGGTAAATTCTCATCCTTCAAATTTTTCCAGTTGACATCTCAATATGATTTGGGGACTTTTGTTGAAATTACTTGCCACATACAGTCATCATCTGATTTTCATTCCCAGTGACATGCGGTGTTATTTTTCAGATCCAGATATCTAGGATTCTAGAATAGTTATGATTTGTTTGTTAAATGGTTATTATACTGATATAATAAAATTGAAAGTGGTGAATAGCACATAGATTTCAGGATTGCGCCATCACAATATACAAATTACTATAGTTATGTTAAATGTTTTAAGACAATTGCATCTGGACTATCTCCTTTGGTGTTGTGTTTATTAGGGATATTCTGTATCTCATGTTACAGGTTGGCTGGAATGCCCGGCTGCTGGTCAGGAGATAAATGGTCTGATCCCTTCAAAGGTCCCTTTGGGCGAAGCATTCAACAATTATATTCCCCCGGGTAAAAGATACTCATTCAGGCAGGTGATCCATCAACAGAGAGTTTTAGGAAGAAAGGTAGAACTCATTGCACTTTCATGTGTTGTATTTGTATGCCAATTGTTTGTTAAGTTTAGGTGGTTGGTTTGATTGATTGGACACAAGTGGTTATGTTTAAATTTATTATGATCATTAGGTTATAGAACTTTTAACAGATGCTGATGTGAGGTTTGATATTTGCAAATTAGATGTCTCCTTTGTTATTTGGATGTGGGTTTTAACTTTTAGTGTCAATATCGGTCCAGAAGCCATTTGGTTATATTCAGGTCTATTACGGCATTTACTAGATAGTCAAAACCTTATCTATTCCCATTGCATGATCTGGATTTCTTCTGAATGGTTTCAGCTTGGTTTGGTGATTGATCTCACAAATTCCAGCAGATACTATAATCTGAATGATTGCAAAAAAGAAGGTATTAAGCATGTAAAGGTGCGTCTTTTACTTATTCTCGTGAATCCTACACTGAAAACTTCTCCTATTTCCTTGTAATTTCTGTCTATAATCATTTTCATTCTGAATAGATTGCTTGCAAGGGGCGTGATTCAGTGCCAGAGAACGAGGATGTTAATAAGTTTGTTTATGAGGTATGCTTTTGGGGGTAAAATTTTTCAACTTTGAGAGATGTTGTTATAATCAATTTTTTATGGAAATTATTTAAGGATTCTGAGCTACACGTGGACAGCAGTTGATTTTGATAAATTTTTTGATAGTTTAGACGGTCTTCCACTATATGTTCGTTGTAGAATCTGGTTAAACCATGACTTAATGATTCGTTTATTGGAATTTAGTGGATTTTCACTAGATGAAATCGAGATATTTCCTCTGGATTTTTGTTATTGTATGTAACTATGTATGCAGAAAATACCTGGTTATGTATTTTATCTGTGTTGTGATTCCATGAAGGAACAATATTCTGTTGATTCCAAGTCCTCACTGAGATGTATATTTAATGTGAATCCTAAACTTTTGCGAATAATAAGATTTTAATCTATTATCAATGACTTAATGAAGCATATCACAACCTAAGTAATGCTTTAATGGAACAGAACATTTATTTATTGCTCTGGTATGATTTTTTTTGATAAATTTGAAAAGTTGCAGATGTTATAGATACAATAGCAAATGATTGTTACTATCTATTGGTTAAACTATTGCATTAAGCCGAGGAAAGTGACTCATAAAATGGACTAGGTATTTTCTTTTGAAATAGGTTATTAAAAGATTTAGGTAGGGGTGTGCTAGTGGGTTTAGGCAGATTATTATTTATATATTATATTGGTAAGCCAACCAAATTATTTGGGTTGCATGGAAGAAAAGCGGATGAGTTATGGCTTTTTGAGTGGGTTTACCCTAGTGTTCAATTTCCATGTTTGAAATGCTAATGCTTTTATATATGATTTTTTTTCGATGAATATCTGTTGATTTCATTATCTTAGGGCTTATCCTATTTATATATTTTTGTTAGTTCTACTTTCATTTCAAGGGAACATCATTTTTCTCTGAAGATATGGATGTGCTTATGGATAAGTTTGTTGTCAGGTGTGTCAGTTTCTGAACCGGCAGAAATCACCAAAAAAATATGTCCTTGTTCATTGCACGCATGGGCATAATCGTACAGGATATATGATAGTCCATTATCTTATGAGGACACAGCTTATGTCTGTTACTCAGGTAATCAGGAATCTTATTATATTATTTACTGCGACATACGATTATGCTCTGTCCTAACTTTTGGTCTTTTTCAGGCATTAAAAATATTTTCTGATGCACGCCCACCTGGTATATACAAACCAGACTACATTGATGCCTTGTACAGTTTTTATCATGAGACGAAGCCCGATATGGTTGTTTGCCCTCCGACTCCTGAGTGGAAAAGACCTTCTGATTTTGATCTTAATGGTGATGCAGTGCCAGATGATGACGATGATGATGGAGATTCTGCTGCCCCTACCGATGTAAGTGCTAGAGGAACAAATCAAGAATTGCGTCTTCATAGTTTTTATGCATGGTTATTTTGATACCAAGCCACTGCCTTAAATTAGTACTGGTATTTGAAGTGCTTCATAAGTTTGTAGTCATAGAAGTATTGGTTATGTAATCTTTCAGGCTAATCAGGAAACACAGTTGGTCTTGACCAATGATGATATATTGGGAGACAAAATACCTGCTGACCAAGAAATCGTATTTCGACAGTTCTGCTACCAATTTTTGAAGTTGCAGGGAGGGGTATGTTCTCTTGGAGTTGCTTGCAGTGAATTTTAGTTCTTTCTTTTGCCTTGTTGATAGTATTCTCTTATTCCTCCAAAGATGCTTGCATCATGTACTGACACTAGGACATCAACATTGATTTTTAAGAATATCTGCTATTTTATGGGGCTGCCGTGACCACTTATACTGATCCAATCTTGATCTTTGACAGTTGATTGTTTGAATTTGCAGTTTAGAGGGGCTCAACAATTTCCTGGCTCTCATCCTGTTTCCCTTAACAGGTCCTGGCAAAATCAATCCTAATGTCAGAAAGTTTGACTTTATGCATGCTAATTGTGTGGTTTGATTTGATAGAGGCATGCTCTTCAGAGATTTATTGTGCATTCTGTGCATCGTTCGAAGTTGTAGGTAGCTAGTGGTCAAGACGCTGAATTTCTTCATTGAAAAGCATCTTGGGTGGCAAGATATATGAAAACATATATTGCACATAACATATAATAAATAACTCTGTCATCTAAATCTGAGATAATTGGTTCATTACCTTCTGCCTTCTATTCTACCTTTGGAACCTGGAGTAGCATATTTATGCAAACGGCTGTTTTTGTCTCTTCCTGCTGCATTATTGAGGGTGTTATGGTTTTTTGGCCTTTGGATACAGGGATAACTTGCAACTGTTGAGGCAACGCTACTATTACGCTACATGGAAAGCCGATGGAACAAGATACATGATGTTAATCACTGTAGATGGATGTTACTTGATAGATAGGCATTTTAGTTTTCGAAGGGTCCAGATGAGATTTCCAACAAGGCATAATGAAGTACACATTTTTTATTTTCAATATCCCAATTCATTAAAATTTTATCTGGTATATTCTCTTAGTGATTGGGCATCTTTGTATATGTAGAAGGGAATGGCTGAGAAAATGCATCATCATTTTACATTACTTGATGGGGAGATGGTAATTGACACCATGCCTGATTCACAGAAGAAGGAACGTAGGTACCTCATCTATGATATGATGGCAATTAATCAGGTGTCCATAGTTGAGGTGGGAGGCAAAAATTTTGCTTGTTCTCTCTGTATAATGTGAGCCTTATCCATTTGCGTATACATTTCAATAAACCGTATGTGTTTGACTGCAGCGGCCATTTTATGAACGCTGGAAGATGCTTGAGAAGGAAGTGATTGAACCTCGCAATATTGAAAGACAACATATATATCAGAGCCAAAATCCCTATTATAGATATGACTTGGAACCTTTCAGGGTTGGCCATCACCTAATCTTGAGTTCTCCGTCCATATTTTTTTATCTATTCTTTCTGTCGTTAATATACTACCTAAACTATATAGGTGAGGAGGAAAGACTTTTGGCTTCTTTCTACAGTGACAAAGCTTTTGAAGGGATTTATTCCAAAGCTTTCGCATGAAGCAGATGGCCTTATTTTCCAGGTTTGTATAATTGTTGGAACTTAATATTACTCATTTGCCTCGTTTTGATTGATGATTGGACTTGAAACATGATGTATTTCTGTAAGATATCCAGCCTATAAATCAATATCTTATCCATTTCAGTACCTTTGAGCTCCATTTACTTAATAAATTGTGGCCAGGACGGCTTGAGTTATGTTTCATCCTCATTCGCTTCGGTCACATTACATATTGTCTTTCCATTTTCAGGGTTGGGATGATCCATATGTTCCTCGAACTCATGAAGGCCTCTTGAAGTGGAAGTACCCAGAGATGAACTCCGTGGACTTTCTTTTCGAGGTCTGAAACCACTATCAATGTTCCTTCTTTCTCGGTCTCGTTCATTTATGTCATGCTACACTAAATTGTCCTTTCCATTTCATGCTTTTCACTTTATTTATTTTCTTTTCCCTCTCATTAGGTGGTTGAGAATCGCCAATCACTGTACTTACACGAGCGAGGGAAGAAGAAACTGATGGAAGGGAATAGGGTCGTATTCCCAGGTTAGCAGCTATACATAACTTTTCACGGCTCAGTTAGTTTACCTCTCCCGTTATTACATCATACTAATATACATATCGGGATTGGAACTGGCAGATGATTCTGATGCCTCATCATACTCCGGCAAGATCATTGAGTGCTCTTGGAACTCTGAGGAAGACGTATGGTTTTGCATGCGAGTTAGAGTCGATAAAGGAACCCCTAATGAGTTTAACACCTACAAAAAGGTATATTACTAATAAAATGTGCATTTTCAGTTATATACTTTTATCCATTTCTCGCTATAAACATCAAACTAATTCAGGTCATGAGAAGCATAAAGGATAACATCACCGAGGATATTCTATTGAATGAGATCAATGAGATCATTCGCTTGCCAATGTACGCCGATAGAATACAGAGCGAGAGCAAAGCAGCGCTACAACATCAGAACACAATGCGCCGAAGGTGAAAGAATTCGTAATTAGTGAGTAATAATAGGTTAGAAAATGCTTTTATTCGTCGATGGTAGTGCGTGCGTGTGTGTGTTCTTGGTGAAAGAAATCTCAAGCTTTTTATTATATGTCTCTTCTTTCGTATTTAGGACTATAGGGGAATAGGTAGGATGGATTGGTTCGTCTTGTAAATTATTTCTTTGATTACAGTTTTTGATTTTCAGTTTAGAGTGTATTTGGTTGAATGTAGAATTGCACATTAGTGATGATGATGGTACTTAGTTTTAAAGTGAATTTTATATATATATATAATTCTTTTGGCCAAATAGTCCACAAACTTTTTTTTTTTTTTCAAAAAGCTTATTATTTCTTCGTAAAAAATAATTGCGGTTTCTCTGGTAACATTAACAAAATCAGTAGGAATAAAGGCTCATTGTAAGAGCACAATTCAATCAACTACACTTCAATATCGAACCTAGGCACAAAATTGAATTTATAAAACTATTCAAATATATCCAAATAAAAGTTTGAACTTCTACTATAATTTAAATTTAAAACTCCACAACAGTAGTTGCTAATAAAAAAAATTCGTAGACTATAATTTTTCAGTCAACGGCGATAAGTGCAAACTCGAGAATAATCATGTCTTCAATTGGCTGGAAATAACTCTTTTGGTCAGATATACAACATTCTCGAACTGAAACCCTAAATATCCAAATCGAATAAGATTTCACCCCAACTAAGAATGAAAAACTCTTCAAAAAGAGATACTAAAGCCTCTAATAAGAGACCAACACCCTATTAAGGGGAAGAAGATCTCATAAAGGGGTAGAGAAACTTCTATGGTGCAAGAAATAACTCACAATAATGGGAGACAAAAGCTCCCACAAAGGGAGAAGAAAAAACACAAACAACATAAAATTAAAAGACAAAAATGAAAAAGGAAAGAGAAAGATAAGATCTCCCCCAACCTCCACTAATGGGAGTTGTTGGTAGGCCACCACTTTTAAAATAGCCATCTTGTTCTTTCTTGAGTGACTTTTAGTTTTTATTACTTAAAAACTGAAATACAGTTAGAGATGTTCTATAATCCATTTTGGGCAAAGGAGAAAGGACATGAAAATACGTTCTTTGTTAGCAATGAAAAACTTCTGGCTCGTAAAATACATTATTTTATGCAAAATTTCCGACAAAAAAATAAATCTAGAAATTACAGAGCATTTATATGAAAGAAAAATAAGTAACAATGTAATAATGAGAATTGGGTCTTTGTTCCCACAAAAAAAAAAAAACAAAAACAAAAAATAGAGCTCTTTCATGGTTACATTTCTGAGCTCTTTCTTCTCTTTTTTCCTTTCTATTATTAAGACAGAAATTCCAACAACAAAAAAAAAAGAAATAATCAAATAAGGGCTTCCTTGCTTGTCTTTCCGTAGGATGACTCCAAGTTTCTGACGATATTCTTAACCTGAAATTAATCAAAAATGGTCATAAAATAAGGTCATAAAAATAAAAGAAATATTAACTATATATAATATATATATATATATATATATATATATTAATCCCAACCAAACCTGCTCTAAGGTTAGAAACATGACCACATTCCACGAGCCTAAACGCCCCATGTTGGGAATAAAACCCTTGTAGAATGCCAAAGGTCCCTACAAAAAGCCAAACTATCAATTGTCAACTCCTTTTAAAGATGCTAATATAGATTGAGCTCTTACATCATTCTTCAAAGTCTTGACAAAGCAGTCAAGAGTGCTTTTGTAAGAAGAATCTCCCATCATTCTTGATTTAACCTAAGGCCATGTCTCAAATTAGGTTCATAATAAGAAAGAATTCAAAATGGCGGCGGCGTATTCGAAGTAGTAACGTACCACATCGACGGGAGAGCCGATGCAGACGGCGAAGAAACCCGCCCCCAGCCCGGCGAAGAGATGGGTCACGACATTGTCCTTGAAGCCCGGGATTTTCAAGATCGTCTGCTTGACTTGGTCATAGCTGGCGAGCTCGGCGGCGTTTATGATTGCATTTCGAGCGATGTTAGGCCCAATCCCAGTCCATAAAGCAGCCACTCCTTCTGTCCTTGCGATCGTCGAGTATGCGTTGAACGCGCCGGAGTAACGCCTCGGCGTGCCGGCCGGCAGCTTGCCCTCGGCCTGAAGACGTACCTTCACTAGATCCGTAGGGTTTGCAATGGAGATTGCCAATGCACCTAAAAATTTTGAAATATAGTTAGTTATAGATGATATATTATGCTTATTGAATTTAGGGCTTCGATCTAAAACCGACTGGTATATTAGATGGAATTGTCTACGTTAAATTTTCGACGTGGGACAAAAAGCTCATCGCCTCTCATCAGCGTGATAATAACATCGAAGCTTCTATGATACGATATTAAATTGAGGGTCGTATCCTAAAATCAATATGTATTAGGTTAAGTGTGACTCTTGTTTATGTTAATTAATTTGTATCATTTAAATTCTTGAGGTGAGACAAAAAACAAAATCTCAACAATATTAATTCCTTCAAAACCCTAACCCTAAAAAAGAAAATTGGGTTCTCACCAGTAGTAAGGCCAGCGAGGATCTTCTTCGACAGGGGGACATCGCCGACGTGGTCCTTTCCGACGTAAAAGTTCCTCACCTATCGACAAAAAAAAAAAAAAACCATCTCATGCATCATGCATGCATGCATGCATGAAAAAAAAAATGATATAATTCGACGTTTTTAAGACGAAAAAAGATATACGTACAGGTTCGTAGAGTCCGATCCTCAAACCTCCGAAGACACACTGGCGATGCAATCCCGGGACAATACCTTTCCACAGCGCAGCAACCCCTTCTTCCCTCGCAACTGTCCCAACGGTGCCCAACAAACCCTTATATTTCGGCAAAGCAACCACACCGCCGGACGTCATTGTATTCTTTTGCAGCTGAAGCCGCACCTTAGCAGTGTCCAACGGAAGCGTGCATGCCTCGGCGAAACAAGCAGCAGTGGCGCTGCTACCGAAAGTTCCAGCCCACGAAATGTCCGACTTGGCATTGCTTGGTCCTACCATTGCGAAGTTAGGGGACGAAGAAGATGATGTGTAATAATATAGGTTAAGAGTATAAATACTATGATCAAGCCTGGGATTGGGTAAGACTATATATATATATATATATAATGCAATGGAAAGGAAAGCGAACAAAAGGCAGGGAGAATAGGTTAGTGGTAGGGATTTACATAGGATAAGAACTGTCTATAGGACGAGCAGCAATCAATATTACGAAAAGACGAGTAAATGAGCCTATTATTAAGGATCAAAAATGAGATGAAGTTTGAAAAGTTAAGTGATAAGTGGTAAGGCCCAAAAGTCGATTTGTCAAAAACTGGTCAGATGTATCAGTTACGGATAAGATTTATGGGAACTTGTCTTAATATCTTATCCATCCGCGAGAAAAAATGAATGAGCATTTACTAATGTTAGTCTCGTAGTGTATGCTAATCCCTTAACTATATTTTGTCATTACTATCGTTTTTCAGTGTTATCATCTCATGTCTTAAATATATAGAGAGAGATTGATTGTTATATTGAGTAATAATCGAAAAATATATATACATAGTTTACTTGTCTTAAGTTGTATTTGTATTTTAATTGGTCAAAATCAGCTTTTTTTTTTTTCTTTTAGATTTCAGATAATTTGACAATGAGGTCTTATTTTAGTTGTGGAGGAGAAGGCTTTAAAAATTTGAGGGTTTTGGGATAAAATTTTTCATCCCACAATTCCTTGAATAGTCCCCAACATGAGATTTTTTCTTCCACAATTCCTTGAGTAGTCCCACAACATGAAATTTATTTCTCATGACTATCGTTGTCAGTTGTATTTGAAACGTATTTATCTGGCTACGGGAATTAATCCTACCACTACAGTATGTGACGCAATGAAACCTCGCCAGGTCTATGTGGCGCAAGCCCACACCGATATTTAGGGACTAGCCCATAACCAAATCGAGTGGGAATAACTCAGGACAAAAAAAAAATAATTTTATTCTATAATATGGCTTCCTTTTTCTTTCCAAGGAATATATGGTGCGGACTAACAATCTTGAAAATAAAGACTATAAAAAGGCCATGCAAAATCAATGGAAAGTACATTCGTTTAACAACAATCGATTCTTACACAAAGCGACGAGAAAAAAGAACACTTTTTTTTCACTTCAAAGTCTCCATTGCTAGTTAAAAAACACATCTCAAAACTCAATTAGCATGCTCCAATGTCTTCCAAAAAGCACTGCTCAACAAGCCCAACCCAGCAAAAGCCGCTGTAACATCAAAGCCAAAAACATCACAAAACTAAACATATTCACCATGGACCTAATAAAAGATACTAAAAAATATAACTTTTTGAAAGCTACGATGGAGTGGAACATGTGTCAATGTGTTGGGAAGATAAAGAATCTACAAAACCCTCTAAAAAGAAATCATCTGTAATGAAAAATGTAAGAATTTGAACATAAACTAAAGCAGTTTTCCATTCATTACCTCATATGTTGCTTGGGTACATGAACACTCTCACTTTAGCTCCCTGTTACACAAGCCAAAGTGTAAAAGGAAGGAATTTAATCAAACAGAAAGAATGCATATACAAATCCATCGTACTGTAGTAAGTACAAGAGATGCGTATCAAATGTACTATACAGCGACTGTTAGGCTTAACCAAGCGACCTAATCTAATCAATCTTAACATTAATGCAATTATTAAAACAGAGATAGATACCATGGACTTGGGAGGAAGATTGGACTTGAACTTGGCGCGTACGACGCCACTATTCCCATGAGGGCGCGTGACCTTCCCCCATATGCAACGGTAGTGAGAGCCGTTCTTCTTAACCTTCGCCTTGTAAACATTCGCCATTCTCTTCCCTAGGTACCACGCCACTTCCTCCTTCGTATTCACGCCTTCGATTTGTAGGAGAGACGTGTTTGGGTACTGATTCGACTTCGATCTGCAACAACAACAATTTTCATCACCGAACCAAAAAAAAAACTTCAATCAGTTCATCGATCAGCTGTACCTTTTGTATCCTAGGATTGTACCTCGTACGTACAACCTCACGCGCTCACCTTGTCGGCCCTTCACCATGGCTGATGATCTCCTAGATCGTCGTCTAACGCGCGCCGCCTGCGAGGAGTGTCAAACTCAAATGCCCTAGCACCTTAGTTGAGCTGTGGGAATATATACACCTTAGATTATTGGGCTTTGAAGCTGTAAAAAAATGGCCCACATTATTGGGCTTGAAGCCCAAATTCTATTGCTCATAGTCAACGATTCTATTTTGACTTTTATTACAACACTTGTTAGTTAGACGTGGAAGCCATAACCTTTTTTCCTATAGAGAAGAGAATGGGTCAAGAAGAGATCAGAATATACATGCAACCAACTATTCATTACATTCCATTTTCTTTCTGTCTTGCCACTACACTACACTACAACACATCCCTTTTCTCTTCTCTTCTCTTTCTCTTACAATCATCTATATAAACGCCATTGCCATCACACACCTCCATATCAAAACCCTAATATTCTCTCCGAAACCTTCCACGCGGTGAGCTAATAAATACGTTCGAAGGGGTAGAAAAAATGGCTTTCTCCGGGAAATCGTCGTTGATCCTCTTCTTCGGCTGCGCCCTCTTCGTTCAAGGAGCACTCGGTATACTAATTATAATAATATATATATAATAAAATTTCTAGGGTTTTCTTTCGATCGATGTGATTATTGACCGTTCGCTATGGTTTGGCCATGCGAATCGCATATGCAGCCGAGGTGGTGTGTGAGATTCTGCCACAAAACCTTTGCTCCTTTGCCATCTCATCCTCGGGAAAGAGGTGCGTGTTGGAGAACTACAAGAACGACGAGGGCGGGGTGGAGTACACTTGCAAGACGTCGGAGGTGGTCGTGGAGACCCTTCCCGGGAATTACGTCGAGACCGAGCGGTGCGTGGGTGCATGCGGGGTCGACCGGTCGAGCGTCGGGATTTCGTCCGACGCCTTGCTGGCGCCGCGGTTTGCGGCCGCCCTTTGCTCGCCGGATTGTTATGAGAATTGCCCCAACATTGTGGATCTTTATTTCAATCTCGCCGCTGGTGAAGGTAATAAATGAATATATATTATATACCTATTTAGTAATGATTATTATTATTAGGGTAAATTATTTTTTTAGTCCTGTAATTTATGGGGTATGACATTATAGTGACGGACAATGTATTTATGAGATGGCATTATACGGACAATAACTTTAAAAATTAAGCAATTTTAGGACATTATACGCCGGAACCCTAAATTTTGCCCCAAATTCTAGTATTCCAGCGTATAATATAGGGTTCCGACGAATTTAAGAGTATCATTTTACGGACAATAACTTTTAAAAGTAAGCAATTTTATGACAAAATCTAGGGTTTCAGCGTATAATGTCCCAAAATTGTTTAATTTTGAAAGTTCTTGTCGGTATAGTGCCACCCTCTCAGTACTCTGTCATATAATGTCATATCCCCTAAATTATAGGACTAAAAAAAATAATTAACCCTTATTATTATTTTATTTTCAAGAATTGAAATTATAATTTAATATGGAATCTTATGTAGGTGTGTTCTTACCGGCGCTGTGTGAGAAGCAGAAGTCGAACCCACACCGTGCGATGATCGAACTCATGAACAGCAGCGGTGACGTGGATGCTGACGTGGAAGAGGGTTTTGCTCCGGCGTCAGCACCTTCGCCGGCTCCTTGAAAAAGGGACACATTAAATCTATTTATATAATATTAAAAATATATATATTATTATACGAATTGGGATTATTGTTTGTGGCATGTTGCTTCGTTGTGGTCGGTGATTTGGTGTGTACTTTTGATTAATATACATTAATTAATGTATTTTTGACTTAATAAAATATTCATTTCATTTCATTAACTCATTGCCAATTACATACTACAATTTCTAGTCTCCTTGGTATGTGGTAGTGGTTTAAGGCATGCATTGTTGGAATTAATTGAAATATTTTCACTTGATTATCATTCTATAGCTGATTGAGTTCACTTAATAAAAAAAAACAAAAAACAAAAATAACATATTGTAAAATAAAATATATAAAAGAAATCATAAACATGACCATTCATAATTCACAAAATTCCTTAACTAAATTGATTAAGAGAAAAAAACCTATTAATTAATCTAATTAACTAATTTCCATTAACAAATCTGTGATTCTCTTCAGTCCTTGTGTTCTTACTATCTTTGCTCAACGGAAGCAACATCGTTCCCGCTCCGTTCGATCGCTCGGGGATCTCTGCAGATCGAAAACAATAGAATTTCATACCAAACCCTAGTTTTCGAATACAACATATGTAATATTTATTATCAACAGAAACTAATACCTGGCAACTTCTTGTCTACAAAGAAAACTACTAAATTAACTGTGTACCTGCAAGAATTTTTAATAATCATGTCTTAAATGCTTTCTTTGGGCTTCACACAAGATTATCTTACCATGTATGTAAGTATTTATTACCATGCTACGACAACATCGACTGTGTAATGCTTACGAGAGGCGACGATCAAGAAGCTTTGAGTCACGACGGCTAACCAAGCTAGGTTCTTCACAAACCTAACGCACGAAATCGAAGTTATATAACCACACACTAGAAAGCTTCGAAAGCATTTAATTCGAAATGGGAGGGACTCTCCGCACCTTCGAGTTCCATATTTATGGTAGGTCCTGACGAAGACTAGCGAGAATATCATGTGCGACGAAAATATCAAATCGCCACAGCCATAAACTGCACCTCGAGGAACTTCATAAAAGAAAATCCAGTCAATATATATTGTTAACTTAAGGGTTCCATCCGATAATCATATGATGTTAAGAAAATCTTTTATATTCAGCATTGAGTCGGGTTTTGATTTAATTTTCCTAAAATAAGATAACGAATCTTAACATACAACAAGCAAGCAAGCCTTTCAACGACATTCATTACACTCATGTAAGAAAAAGGCATAGGAAACTTTTGCTTACAATTGATTAATAAGACCTCTAAGACACTCTCAGGGCGAGGCAACGTGGCAAGCTCCGATCCCTATATAGAAGGTCTTTACATTATAAATTTCGGTAAAAAACGATCAATAACGTCCGAGAGAATTATTACCTCGCGGCAATGATAGTTTGGACCCGGCAATTGGGTGGCGAAAAACGTTATGATTCGAAGGAACTGACAGGCCTGCAAGTATGTAATTAGGGTTTTCATTCTACGATATCGTTCTCACTCGAAGAGAATGAACACCATAGAATCTGCACTTACGACTAAGAAGGCGAAAGTTCTGCACCATATAAAGACCGTGTAGATCTTCTTGTTCTTCATCACGAAAGGATGGAAACTCCACTGCATTATTGTCCGGATATATTACAAACATCAAAGAAAAACCTATGATTTTAATGAACGGAGAAGCGTGCAAGCGGGTTTGTCTACTCACCAACACAAAGGATAAAAAGATGACACTGAATACACTTTCGCTTACGTAACCTTTGTCTTCTCCGAGTTCCTACGGTTTAGTTTTTTTCGCATGAGAAAAATCTCTTTTTTTTTTTTTTTTCGATTAAAACTGTAATAAGAAAGACACAATGCTTTGTTCTTACAGGAAGAAGGAAGAAGCCAGCATCTTGAAGGGTTGGCCCCGGCCGATGTAGATAATGTACTCCTCGAGCTGCTAGCCCATGAATGTACTGATTGATCATAGGCAAACCCCATTATATTCATTTCTTACAAAGATTAAATTGCCAATATACATATACATATATATATATATATATATCATTAAAGTTAGTACCTGAAAAATCAAACCCCCTAAAATGTATTTCCAATTCTCTGTAAGAAGATTTACTTCTATGGTCGTCTCCGTGCGGATTCTCTTCCACAGCTTCTCATTACACAAAATACAACAGAAATGTATATTATCTGACCCGAAAGGAGAATCACATGCATTTCAAGAAACCCAAGATATAATTCTAATATATATATATATGCAATTTTAAAATTGATAAAGAAATGAGACCACCTTTGAAGCCTGGCGACCAATATAAAACGCCATGTTCGTACGAGGTTGTAATATTGCGAAGGATATTTCATATCGCACCACAGATTGAACAGTTATTTCCTTGACACGAAAAGAAAAAAGGTCGATTTGTTTGATTTTGTTAAGGTTCTCTGATGTGAGTGTCGTGTGTGAGATCATGCGATCGTTAAACCACCTCTTTTTACTCTCTCTCTCTCTCTCTCTCTCTATATATATATATATATATACTTAGTAAACGTTCGTGGGTCATTTCTTCTTATATCTATATATATATATATATATATATATATTGTTTAAATTGGTATTTTTTTTCTCATTAATTAACGAGGCAGTTCCGAGAGTTATGCGTGGACTGGGAAGTGGGAAAATTTTAGTTGAACATTTCAATAAATATCAGTTACTCCTATTTATTATTCTCAACTGATGGAGATAGATTTAGCTCGGGCCATAACTTAGAGTGGTTAAGTTAAAGTAAGCCCGGCCCGATCAGAGAAATTATGTCAAAGTACAGAGCACTCTCAAAAGACTCGACTCAATCAATGATGATGTGTAATAAATACTTGATTCTCTCATATCTATAACTCTTTCCTTTTTTTCTCATCTTTTGAAACTTCATGAAGAAAAGAATTGGTATTATTTCCCCCAAAAGCTAATAATTGGTTTTTGAAGATAGATCCTTTTGATATACAATAGATCATTTGCCCATTGTTTCACAGCTTTTGGTGGCGATTCAAAAGGCTGATTGATTTGCTTTGTTGGTGAACATATATTATCTCTCACAATTTAAAAATAAATAAATAAATTAACATTAGGGATAGGTAGATAGCCTGGAAAATAAAGATCAGTCATTCACGAAATAATTGAATTACAATTAATTACTATTAAAAACGTTGACTTTTGCATTATTTCCCCATGCGCGCGTGCGTTAATAAGGTCAACGTTAGTTTTTTATATTCTAATTGTCTTTCTCATCATTTCAATTAATTCCATCATGTAATTGACTTCTGAATCATACATCATGCGCCAAGTCCGTCCGATAATAATATAAACCTAATATTTAATATATATATATATATAATATATAATCATAATGTTTTATATCTTAGGTTTATATAAAGCACGCCTCACGCAAAAAAATTCAAACCTTCACGTATATGTGTGTATATATAACGACTATCATATGGGGTAAACATAAAACCCTAAAGCTACATAACAATATCGATGAACAATATCGATGATCCCTCGCAAAACCCTAGCCAAACCCTCGTACTAAGACAAGATGGCCACTTCGATCCCAGCCTAGGGCACGTAAGAACATCGTCGTACAACTGCAGTTTCTGCAAAAGAGGGTTCTCAAATGGTCAAGCCTTAGGCGGGCACATGAATATTCACAGGAGTGGTCGAGCAAGGCGGCTCATCATATTAGATGATCGTGAAGAAGAAGAAGAAGAAGAAGAAGAAGAAGAAGAAGAAGAAGAAGAGGACTCACGGCTTTCTCTAGATGTCTAAGAAAGATACGAATGGCGGTAATACACAATTATCGAAGATCAAGGAGTTGTTCGTGAAGAAGGTGATGATAATATCGTTACTAATAAAGTTCGACTTATCGAAGAGTTAGGTATAGATAGGGGTTCGATAATTTCACCGGACGGTGAGGTGGATCTTGAACTTCGATTAGGGCCCGAGCCCCATGATCGGACGAAGACGAAGAAATAGAAGGGATATATATGGTGACAATTATTGTATTATATTTTTCTTTAATTCTCATCGGCGAAATTACTAAACTAGCAATACAAAGGAAGATATGGATACATCGATCATGAGGCAAGTGCTTACCCTCTTATTTAGTTATAAAGATATGCTACCTATTTATTTTATTTTATTTTATTGTTATTGGCTTTGAGTTATATATATATATATATATATATATATCTTATATACTATTTAAATGTAGGAAGCGTATTATTTTGACATGTGTCCCAAACAACCAATCAAAATTTATTTATTTAATTAAAGTAAAATATATAATTTATCAAAGCTAACCACCCACTAATGTAATAATAATAATTAATAATAATAATAATAATAATTTTATAATAAAAACCTTTAATAAATAACTACCCACTAAACAAAAATCACCAAATAATAATAATATTAAAATCAATTCTAAGAAAAAATTATTGTAATAAATACTATAATGAGTCATATAAAAATCGATTATTAAAAAATAAAATTAATATTAAATCAATTATTTATTTTTGTAAGAGATGTTGAATAATTTGTAGATGTTGTAAAACAAATCTCATAATATTTTACATAATTAAAACCCGTGCATTGCACGGAAAAAACGCTAGTATATATATATATATATATATATGTGTGTGTCATATTTATTCTGTATACCAAGTACCAACCGAGGCAACGAGCTTCCTAAGATAAGCAGCACACCTACGTATGCATATACATAGTTGTTGCATTATTTGTATATCATTTCGATCGATAATATATACTAGTACTTTTACGCACACTCGATGTGTGTGCTAAATATATCAATATATAATATAACTATAATTTAAAATATTTAATAGATGAAATTAAAATTTAAAATTTAATTATATATTATTTTTAGTATTTAAAAAAATAAATTAATTTATAAGGATATAATTATAATAAATGTAATTTGAGCCAAGAATATCATATTCCATATTAAATAAATATTTTACGTGTATTTTCCAAATTACTTTACTTTCCATATGTCGGAGCCTGTAATAACAAGTACATTAACACCAACTCCACCTTCTCAACTCTTCCTTCTTATAACATAAAGAAATTAGATTATTACAAATATAAAATATTAATTTATTAACTTAAAAAGGAAAAAATAAAAATAAAAATTGCATTCACACCCAAGTGGATATCTTTTTACCAATCGCTGGAAGGGGCTTTGAAGCCTTTCGAGTAGGCTCAGCCCATTAATGTTATTTGGGCCGGCCCATAGTCAATTTGGTAAATTACCCTTGAATAGAAATTTATAATAAATTAATAAAAAAAGATTTTGGCAAAGTAAACGGGCGTAGACAGCACTGCACAGCTAGGCTACGCATCGAACATAACATAGACGATGGTGTGACCCTAACGGGCCAGAGCGGACGATACGCTTCTTCGAGAACCAGCGAAAAAGGAAGGGAAACGACAGCAATTCAATCGTTGTTAGAAAGAGAGGGCGAGAAAAGGGGAAGAGGGGGGAGGCAAGGGGCGAAAACGAAGTGGAATTCGATCGTCGCCAAATATTTAATCTAGGTTGTATGGCAAATTACTGTTCTGTGGATTGGGGGTTAGTAATTTAGTATCTGTACATAGCGTGTTAGAATTTTGTTGTATAGCTGAGTCCGAGCTCTGGAGAGTGGAAGCGGTGGAATCGACGAGGGCTTTCGCTGCTATTGCTTTGACTGGATTCGGTCATTGCTCGAGATGGAGATTGATTCTTCGCCGGCGCGTTCGGATTCGACTCATTATCATCGTATGATACAGGTTTGTTGTTTAATTTTATGTTTTTTCTTATTTGGGGCACTTGATTTGCTGGTATTGTTGATTGCCGATTGCAGTTTGTGATCGATGTAGCCACACTTTAGTGGTAAAATAAAGTTAGAATCTGATTTGGGACTTCTTTTTCCTCTGTGATTTTTTTATTTATTTAGAATCTGGGTTGGGTATTGTTTAAATTGAAGATACTTGATATATCAGTTTGTATGCGGTTGAAGACGCCAATAAGTAATTGTTGTGATGTTGAGTTCATTGTCAGATAAAAGATGGTTTGTTTGTTTCAGAGGCTTTCTCGGGTCGGAGTTCCTGAAAAATTGTCAAACCAAGGACCTCATGTCCTCGTAGATTTTGCCAAGAGTAAGAATGTTTCAGATTTGGTTTATGCTATATTGCCTACAGATGAGGAGGAGGTTGATAAAGATACTTTTCAAGAAAGCTTGGCTTGGCTGCAGTGGTTGATGTTCAAAGATAATCCCGAAGCTGTGCTAGAGCACCTCGTGGAGGTAGGCTCTAATGAACGTGGTGTTTGTGGAGCTGTTTGGGGTAATAATGACATTGCATACCGTTGCCGGACTTGTGAGCATGATCCCACATGTGCCATTTGTGTTCCCTGTTTCGAGAATGGAAACCACAAGGATCATGACTACTCTATTATATACACGGGTGGTGGTTGCTGTGATTGTGGAGATATTACTGCGTGGAAGCGCAAAGGATTTTGTTCAAAGCACAAAGGGGCGGAACAGATACAACCGCTTCCTAAGCAAATTGAGGAGTCTTTGGGCCCTGTTTTAGATGTCTTGTTAGCTTATTGGAAAGACAAACTACTTTATGCTGATAGTGCTTCTGAGGATGACGCGGGAGAGGTTTCATTTGCTGCGAGAAGTATAGAGGCACTCGACATGTTGAGTTTGGCTCTGGTGGAAATGCTGTTGGATTTCTGTCGACACAGTGAAAGCTTGCTTGGTTTTATTTCGGAAAGAATTTACTCTTCCCACGGTTTGTTGGAGATTCTGTTGAGTGTGGAGAAGTCTATGGACAATAGTGTTGTTGGGAAGCTCCACGAGTTGCTTTTGAAAATGCTAGGGGATCCAGTCTTTAAATATGAATTCGCGAAAGTGTTTGTAGGATATTACCCGACTATTGTGAATGCAGCTATAAGTGAGGGCAGTGACTCTGCTTTCAAGAAGTATCCCTTGCTCTCAACGTTTTCTGTCCAAATTCTGACCGTACCGACTCTGACACCACGTCTTGTAGAGGAAAGGAATCTGCTTGATATGCTGTTCCAATGCTTGGATAAGATATTCACTTCGTTTGCTGGAGAAGATGGAAGGCTTCAGGTAACACAGTGTTCCTTTTGCCATTACTTGTGATATTAGTGTAGCCACTGATGTTTCTAAATCATCTGTGAAATATGCGTTGACCCACCATTAAATTTTCTCTGTATTTGGTATCGTTAACATCTCTTATATGCGCAGTGAAGGCACATAATGTTAGCTGCTCTTATGCTATGAAATCCGACACCATCTTTGAACTGTACCGAGATACATATTGATTCAAAAGGCTTTGATAGTGAAAATAATTTTTTTAATTTGGTTAAGTTTCACATCAAAAGTTAAACTCAGTGGCTTTGTAGGTTGTTAAATGGGCAAATCTTTACGAAACCACTCTTCGTGTGGTTGAAGATGTTAGATTTGTGATGAGCCACTCTGTTGTACCGAGATACATATGCAACCATCGTCGAGATCTGCTTAAGATTTGGATGAAGCTGTTGGCGTATGTGCAAGGAATGAACTCTCTGAAAAGAGAAACAGGCAATCATGTAGACGATGAAAACGAGAATATTCATTTGCCGTTCGTTCTGTGTCACTCCATTTCTAACATTCTCAATCTTCTTGTGGGTGGGGCATTTTCACGGTTTGATGATAATGATAACAGTGAAGAGACTCTCTTCAGAACGTGCAATGTCGATTGTGAAGATCAAGATGATATGAGGCATGCAAAAGTTGGAAGACTATCTCATGAAAGCTCTATCAGTAATAGTATTACTGGAAAGAGCACGTTAGATAATGAGTTTAGGGCTGCCGCTAGTTCTCCTATCCCACCATCAGCTTCGTGGTTATTATATGAGTGCTTGAAATCAATCGAAAATTGGTTAAGCTCAGACAACATTGCAGGACCTAACAGCGCCCTAGCCTTCAAAACCAGTAACGGACCTGGTAATAATTTCCTCGCTCTTAAAAGAACACTATCTAATTTTAGAAGAGGCAGATATCTATTAAGGTCTTCCTCGACCCATGGTAGGCCTACATTTTTTAGTGAAGATCTTAACAAACAACCATCACCATCTGATGATAATTATGCTAAATCGGTTTTGGGGTTGTTGGAATGGGGTCAACCTCCTAGTGATGAGAATCATCTTGTAGAAGGAGAGATCAGTGGTGAGATTGAAGGACTGCGAATTTTGAGTTCACAAGAGTGGCCCGATATAACTTATGATGTCAGTACCCAGGAAATCTCCGTTCACATTCCATTACACCGACTTCTTTCTGTGGCTTTGCATAGAGCTCTAAAAGATTTCTGTGGCAACGCTCAATCATTGGCATATGCAGTAAGCTCCAACTTGGCTGATCCTGATGTTGCTAGACATGCTGAGTTTTTTGGTCAGATTTTGGATGGATGCCACCCGAACGGGTTTTCGTCCTTTTTAATGGAACATCCTCTTCGGATAAGGGTGTTCTGTGCAGAGGTTCATGCTGGAATGTGGCGCAGAAATGGCGATGCTCCAATATTATTTAGGGAATGGTATCGCTCAGTCCGCTGGTATGTAGATAAGTTTTTTTTTTTTTTTTTAATATGATAAATAAGTACTAATGCAGGGTTTAATTTGTTTTTTTGTTATATTTTATAGCACTCTTTTTATTTCTGTTTCTAGTGTTGGAATTTGTCTTTTATCTGCTGTATTGATGCAGGTCTGAACAAGGTCAAGAGCTCGATCTCTTTTTGCTTCAATGCTGTGCTGCATTAGCTCCACCAGATCTCTATGTTCAAAGGCTTGTGCAACGTTTTAGGCTATCAAATTACATCTCTCTTAATATCAATCAGTCTGCAGAGTATGTGATTTATTTTTATTTGGATTCTTTTATTTTTTTTCAGTATCTATGGTCATTATTATGGTCGATTCTCTAGTCGAATAAACTGGACTTCAATGATATCCATTGTGGATTGGCTTCAGACTGCTACCTGTTTCTTAACAAATCATTTAAAAGGAAATCAATTTATAAAAACATAATTAAAACACCTTCCTTTTCAAAGGTGAATGGCGCTGAATGGTTCTCTTGTTGCTCGATATTCTTTTGGTATAACAACTGACTTTAATTTTATTTGTTTTTATTTACATTTTCTGGAAGTTTAACATTTGGTAAATGCATTTGGAATTGAATGAAGCTCTTAGGTATTTCTGAATTTGCATTGTTTTTTGCACCATAGTCGTAAAAAATTGTTCACTTCCCAGGTTCTATTGATGGCACTTAAGTTAGGATTAGTTCATAAGACTCTGTGCTTGCTGCTCGGTCGTAGTCATTATTTGTCTCCTGGTTTAATTCATTGTGCCGACGATTGTTTCCAAGTGATATCAGGCATGTTAACAAACTATTAAGTTATTGAATCTACAAAATGGAGCTTCCTTTAGATATGAATGTATGTAAAGATCATTCCAGTCATTTACCAAAGGGAATTGTGCAAGAATAGGCCGGTTGATCCTTGACTTGAGCACTGGTGTCTTCTCTTATGATAGTTAATTTGATTCTTCTTTAGCGTTTTCCCTGTCTGGTAGTTCCAGCTGTTCGTTTTTATTGCTTAATAATCCCCTCATTGCCCATATTTGTCCATTTCCACATATGGACATGAGAATTTTGTTTGTTTCAAAGTAAGCAATGTGAACATTTTGTGTGGGCTGTTACTTTCAGGCATGAACCAGTCCTAATGGTCGAGATGCTTACCCTTCTAATCCACATAGTGAAAGAAAGAAGATTTTGCGGGTTAACTAATGCAGAATGTTTGGAAAGAGAGTTGGTCTACAAGCTCGCTACAGGAGATGCCACGCGCAGTCAGATAATCAAATCTCTTCCTCGTGATCTTTCGAAAGTCGATGAGCTCCAAACAGTCTTGGATAGGGTTGCTGAATATTCCCATCCATCAGGAATAAATCAGGTTTGATTTATCCATCTGTGACACTGTTGCTATTAACCATGGATATCTGTATGTGGTCACCCAACTTAATTTCTCTATACATCAGGGCACTTATAAGCTGCGGTCATCGTACTGGAAGGAACTGGATTTATATCATCCTCGCTGGAACTTAAGGGATCGGCAAACGGCAGAAGAAAGATACTCACGGTTTTGTAACGTTTCCGCGTTGACTGCTCAGCTTCCTCGATGGTCAAAGATTTATTACCCACTCAGAGGAATAGCTAAAGTGGCCACTTGTGGAACACTGCTCCAAATTGTCCGTGCAGTTCTATACTATGCTGCTTGCACTGAGGAGTCCATGAAATCGCGTGCTCCTGATGCTGTTGTTCTGACTGCATTGCATTTGTTGGCGCTAGCACTTGATGTTTGTCGAGTACATAGGGAATATGGTGATACGTTGGACAATGTAGTTCCAGTTTTGGCATTTGCCAATGAAGAAACGGGTTCTGGTAAGCATGGTAGTCACAGTTTGTTGTCGCTGCTCGTCATGTTGATGAGGAATCATGAAACAGAAGACACCAAGCACTTAATGGAAGCTGGAAATTTTAGTCTATCATCTTTGGTATCTAGTCTAATTAAGACATTCGTGGAACTTGAATCGGCATGCCTAACCAAATTATGGACACTTGATCCTCAATTAGCCAATCAGTTTTCAAATGCTATGTTGAATGATAATGCTAAAAAGATGGACTTCACATCTGACAGTGAAATACGAAAATCAAAGTCTAGAGAAAAACAGGCTGCTATATTGGTAAGTTATTTTCCATTTGGTCTTATAATTCGAGCTGCAATGTTTCTCAATGGAGCAGCTTTGGCCTTTTCTTTTATTAGTTTCGTGAAGTAGATTTTCCTATCAAAATATTGAGTTCTGTGTTTGGCTTAGTTGACGGATAAAAGGAAATTTTACTATTCATTCTTGCTTTAGAGCAGCCGAGAGACATTAGGCATGAGGCAAAGGTCGAGCCTGGGTTTTGGTTTTTCCCATTTTGATCTAACTAATTTTTCTAGGAAGGCAGCGATGGCACGTTAATCGCATCAATGTTGTGTAGTATTATACTTGATTAGTTACCAATTAAAAGTTATAGGATTGATTTGTATTTCTGATGCATAGGAAAAAATGAGAGCCCAGCAGTCCAAGTTTTTAGATAGCATTCAATCAAATGGAGATGTTGAGATGGACGATGTTCAATCCGAACAAGATGCGTACAATTCTGAAGAAGTTGATGATGCTGAAGAGTCACCTCAAGTCATTTGCTCTCTTTGTCACGATCCTAACTCTAGAAGTCCAGTATCTTTCTTAGTTCTTCTTCAGGTAACTGATGTTGCAATTGCATTACCATTTTAGCTATCAAAACCACACATTGTGGCTGGCTCTCAGTTGACCTGCTATCCTGATATAATCTTACGTATAGCATCTCGTCGTGCACGATTGATTGTTCTGATAATTTCTTGATGGCAACTATTCTGATTTATTTCTTGCTTTGAATAAAGAAATCCAGACTTCTAAGTTGTGTAAACCGAGGGCCCCCTTCCTGGGATGATCAAGCGAGCAGCTCTGACAAACATGTTTCGAGAAACGAAAACACAGGCAGCAGTACGTCCTATAGCTCGGATGATACAGCCTCATCTTCCCCGTCGGAAGCTTTGGTTAAAAATGCCGTTGATAATTTTGCTTCTGTTGGGCAATCTGTGGAAGTGAAGGCTTTTGTTGAATTAATAAAGGAAAGATTTCCTTCTATGAACAATATCCAAATCCCCTGCATGCCAAAAAATGAGGAGGAAAAAGTTCCTTCCCCTGAGGGATTGGAAGAACGCATTTTTTTGCGAATCAGAGATTTCCAATTCGAGTCAAATGTTACTGGTTCCCAAGAGATAAGTGCTTCTGCTGGATCTTTGTTGCTTGGAAAATATATTGCAGCTTTGCCAAAAGAGCCTGCTCTCGACAACCTTCCGGCACAAAACAGCCGTTCTTCTGGTGTTATGCCACCGGAATCGTGTGCCCCAGGTCCTGGATGTGACAACTTCTCTAATAATGGGATTGATGGCGTGTATGTGTCTTCTTGTGGACATGCGGTGCACCAGGGATGTTTGGATCGTTACCTATCATCACTCAGGGAAAGGTAGAACTTGCTGATTTTCTTGACATAAAATTATCTTACAACAACCTCATGCACTCCTCTCTGCTGTTGACACACTAAGTGAACTAGGCCTCTGAAAGTTGCAAATTTGATAAAATGAACAATTAGACTAGACCTCTTTTACATGGGCATCTTTGGTTGACAAGTTCGCTGTTATGCTTTCTTAGGCATTTTATGCATCCACACTATTCATATCATACAATCCTCATAAAACTGTGATTATATATCTTCAGTTGGCACGCAAACTGTCATTATACATTTGTTTCTGGACTACCTTGGTTACATAACTCTTTGTTGTCCTGTCAATTGTTATATACAGATTTACCAGAAGAATTCTCTTTGAAGGAAGGCATATTGTGGATCCAGATCAGGTAGGAGTGGAATTTATTCATATATGATGCATATATCACATGAACATCGAACCTTCCCATGTTCTTGAGAAAAGTAGTAATGATTTTACGGTATTTGTATGTCTTGGTCAGGGTGAATTTCTTTGTCCAGTCTGTCGAGGACTTGCCAACTCAGTCTTGCCAGCATTGCCTGGATTTCCGAGGAAGCTCGCCATGCATTCATCTGGTTCAAACGCTTCAGCCTCATCAGAAATTGTTGGGTCGCGTACGCATCTTCAAGATGGTTTGTTCCTCATTAAGAGAGTGACTGATATTATTGGACATGATGAGAACCTAAGAGCATTGCCGACAAGCAGTGTGAAAATTGAGCCAAATCTCGAATCCACCATCCGGGTCTTGTGTGGCATGTATTATCAGCGGAATGATAAACTTTCTGAATCTGGAAGAGTAAGCCATCCATTGCTTCTGTGGGATACTCTCAAGTACTCAGTCATGTCAGTTGAAATTGCTGCTCGGTCAGTAAAGAGTTCACTGAATCCAAATTACAGTGTTGGTGCGCTATACAAGGAACTAAATTCTCCTAGTGGTTTTATATTGTCACTGTTGTTGGATGTTGTTCAATGCACACGAAAGACGGATTCTAAGACTGCTTTGCTAAGACTACAAGGGATTCAGTTCTTTGCTAAGTCTTTGTTCCCTGGTTCCTCTCCAAATGAGTTATCAAGTTACTCTTGTAGCCAAGGTAGTGTAACTTTTTTCTTTCGTCGTTCAACATTTATGTTACCACAAACCCGACTGTCATAGTAGTGAGCATTCGTTAACACTAGGAAGGGTAGAACAAAAATGCAGTAAATGCATATCTGATATGCTTCATTTAGGATAATTCTTACTGGATAGCTTCTTTAAGAATTTATTCTTTAGGAATCTCGAATCCAGTAGTTATGGCAGATATGTACTGTGGTAAAATGATCTTTCGTATGATAATGATACTTCTTACTCATCTGTTCTTGGAGATTTTTGTAAGTGGGTTCGAATGAAAATTTCTGCATTATGTTATTGTGTGGCACACGAATGCGAATTCCACCTGGCATCAAACAACCTGCAAAGATCGTAATTCTGTTGCTTGTCTCTCCCTCCTCAAATATTATGCAATTAATGTTCAATTATTATGCAAAATAATGTTTCTACTATTGTTGCAGATATGCTTTATATATTGGAAAAAGCTGAACCAAATGGTTGGTATCCAGATACTCAATTATGCCGACTTGCATCTGAACCGATCCTTACTCGCGATGCATTTTCGTCATTGATGTGGCTGTTATTCTGTCTCCCTTGGCCGATGCTATACTGCAAGGAATCCTACTTATCACTTGTGCATGTCTTTTATGTCGTTTCAGTGATTCAGGTAGACATATTTTCTTCTATATGCTTGACTTTCCCTTCCGGATTTATATTTGAATTTTTGTTGGACTTAATTCAATCTCAACAGGCCATGGTTATATGTCGCGGACAAGGGAAAAGCATTGGAACTGATCCAGCCTTTCATGATAATGTATTCGCTGACATATGCCGGCTAACGGGGAAAGATGCCAAAGATTTGGGGTTTTTCGGTTGCCACAGTGTCAATCCTGCGTATGATGTCAATGATATGATACGAAGCTTAACATTTCCATATTTGCGGAGATGTGCATTGCTTTGGAAGCTGATATTCTCCAAGTTAACCCCATTTGGTGATGGGGCCCATTCATCATCTGGTGAATCTTTCCATGATTTAGATTACTCTACCAACAGCTTAGATGAGCTCTCTGAGGTGAAGAAGCTGGAAAGAATGTTGAATATTCCTTCTTTAGACTTCATTTGTAATGACCAAGTAACAAGGACCTTAGCTTCAAAATGGTTAGCTCATTTCTCTGAAGCATTTCAAGCTCGTAGATACGAGGAGGGTGCATTGAAATGCAATCCAGCTGTCCCGTTTAAGCTGATGATTTTGCCTCATCTCTATCATAATCTTCTGCAGAGGTTAGTCTCTAAGATCTCAAAGTCGTCGTTTTACATCCATTGTTGCATTTATTAATAGAGAAACTTCTGAATTAGGTACATTAAAAAGTGCTGCCCCGAGTGTGGAGCCATAAAAGAGGAGCCTGCATTGTGCTTGTTGTGCGGTCGATTATGCTCGCCAAGCTGGAAAACATGTTGCAGGTTTTTTCCACGTAACTTAAAAAATCCTTTTCCTACGAGATATATGTTGTTTCTTGTCTAAGCATTTCTTTGTCTTAAGGGAAAGCGGTTGTCAGGCTCATGCATCGGTCTGCGGTGCTGGAACTGGCGTGTTTTTGTTAGTTAGGGTATGCATGTTTTCTATTTATTTATTTTTTCGATATTACGCTACATTTCTTGGATGGGGGGGAGTGTTTAACACTGTTAACATTTCAGAAAACGACAATCTTGCTTCAGAGGTCCGCACGCCAAGCACCTTGGGCATCTCCATACTTGGATGCGTACGGTGAAGAGGTGTAGTAAAGCTCCTTACCGATATGTTAGATATATGTTAGGAGAAAGTGTGTGCTTCTTTGATCCTTAACACTGTGTTTGGTTTGAAGAAAGTGGTGTGGAAAAGAAAATTGGAGGAAAAATGGTTTTAATAAGTTTTTCTTTCATTTTCCTTACCACTTGGTGAACAAATTAGTTTTCCTTAGTTTTAAGTATAAACATAAACTCGATTTTCCTTTCTTTTCTTTTCCTCATCTATTTCTTCAATCAACCGAACATAAAAAGTAGTTTTCCATTTCCATTTCATTTTCCTTTCCTTACTAATTTCCATGAACCAAACACACCCTTAAAGTTCGTTTTGTTTCTGTTCCAGGATGTTGAGATGAGCAGAGGGAAGCCATTGTTTTTGAATGAAGAACGATATGCATGCTTGAATTACATGGTAAGAGATCATTATATTGAATAGGTTTATGCAATAAAACGAAGTAACTTTTTTTTTCCCCCTCATCTGTTGTTAATGAAGGTTGCTTCTCACGGTCTCGATCGAAGTTCCAAAGTGCTTCGGCAGACGACAACGGGTGCCTTCTTCATGCTTTAGTCCTTCTCATGAGAGAGAGGTATCATTGTAATTTTCGATAGTTTGTTTGTTTTTATTACAAATATCATCATCAACTCAACTCAAATAAATATTGCAGGTGGCGTAGTGTAAGTTATGATACTATTGAACGAACATAAGGCGATCGAGAACTACTCATAATGACGGGCAGACGAACGGAAGAACAATGTACTACTGTTGTACGTACAGCTCGATTTTGCCTTTTTTCCAGTTCTGTATATCATCATATCATTATATATATGGTTTGTATAGAATTTGTTCTGTATATCATATCATGAGGATGCCGCTATATTTTTATATGTATCTCGTCGTTTAATCGAAAATAAAGCAAAACCTGGTTAATTTATTACATGGGAAAAACTGCATGAATCATTACATGGAAATATCCTTCCGTTCCATGACGTTGTGGTCTTTTAGGTACAATTTGCTAAGTTGCTTATCAACAGATTTAAGAGTGGGAAATGGCCGATGATAAGGAGGAGAGGTGTAATAGGCGGAAATGGCCGATTGTTGGGGAACGTGCCCCTCCGCTAACGCATCTTCTCGCAAATTCTTCCATAATTGAGTTCATAATAATCTTATTCGGTGGATGTTGTTGGAGCCACTTTCTTGGGAGCCTTCTTTCGTCCACGCTGATATATCGTCGTTCCGGCCGTGATATCGTCCGCGACAACAACAAAGAGTCGAACTTACTTTTGGCACGAGCCCGCTACACAATCCATACTTATCATATTACGCAATTCCGTTTAAGTTTATCCTCTATGGTGGTAGCTTTTGAACCTCAAACGGCAGCTTTCCTTTAACCGCTGTTGTTAATCAACGTAAAGTGTTTAAACGTTGGCCGTCAAAAAGAAGATGGACGGTAGGGATTTTATTTGGAGATTTAGCAGAACTCTTGCAGAAAAATAAGATGCGTCCAATTCCTTGCAACCTAAATAACCTTCTGTTGTGTCTGTGTAAGAAATGATTGGGGACTATGATAAGACTTAGCGGTCAAGTTTGAGGTGCTTGAAGATCGAATCTTCACTCCGTGGCTATCAAATATCTTCCTACTACACCTGAATCTATCATAATATCGCTTATAATTGGCATGATTTGCAGACTATTACGGTCCCAAACGGAAGGGTTGAAAAAAAGGAATATAATTGGCATGATTTGCAGACTATTACGGTCCCAAACGGAAGGGTTGAAAAAAAGGATTGCTTCATTGGTTTTGTGCAAGTAGAAATGAACTCTATTATAAGTAGATTCATTCATCAAAGCAGAGATCTTTATAACACCACACACAAAGTCGTCGTCTTCATACATGAAGAAGCAGCTTCATCAAAGACCCATAAGAACATTAAAAAAGAAAAAGAAACTGCAAACCATTAGATGCTAATATCCATGCATATGGATACTAACACTACTAAACTTCTTATTACAAAAGGGAAGTAAATTCACATAACACATACAGAGCCTTTGTAGATATTAGTATTCTTCATCTCTGCTTTTTATAGTTATCCCAACATTCATTTGCAGGTGCATGGGTCGCAGGTGCAGTTTGCCCCGCATTTGCAGCCATTCCCAGCAGCACCTTCTGCTGCACCCTCAAAATATCTGCCCAAAACCACCCAAAAGAACACACAAGTTATAGCCACACACACACACACACAGAGAGAGAGAGAGAGAGAGATGAAAATAAGCATGCGTACGTCTTCTGTGGGGCAACACCAAGAACAACGGTCTCGGCTGGAGCTGCCATTTCAGAGTAGCTAAGGTCAGGGTACATCTTGCACCTATTATAAGATATTCACAACATCGTTTCGTTAAACCTCTGAAATTCAATCGGAGGAAACCCTTTCTTCTTTTTTTGTTAAGGAAATCACGAAATACAATTAACAAGCAAATACTGAAAGAGATCGACGTCGACGGAAGCGGCGACGGAGACCACGATCCGTCGGATTAGAAAGGGAAATCAAAGGCGGAAACACATAAATTAATAGAGAGGCGAATTTACCCTCCACAGCCATTTCCGCACTTGCAGCTTGCGCCGCATCCACAGTTTCCTCCGCAGCAAGACATTTTTGCTTTGATTTAGCTGAGATTTTGTTCTCTGAAAATATCACAGTCGTCGAATGGAAGAGCTTGATGGTTTGGGAATGGCGAACGATGCCGCTTAATTTATAGTGGATAGAGGCCGGCATCCACCGTACACGTGGCAAGATCTGGTGAAGAGTTTGGCCTCGTATGACGGTCCACTCCTCTTCCTTCCATTCATTGGCCCAAAGCAATAAATAAATAATAAAAAAACGTATAAATATCGTAGAATGAGGATATTATAATAAATTCTGGCGTTGCTTTCGAATTTTCTAGGTCGGTTATTTAGAATGAAAAAAAAAGGATAACTATCATTAAATTTCATTATTGTCCCTCCCATGTTTAATTGATTGTGAATATGATTTGCTGATTATCGTCTACCAAACCTATACGCATGCTTTTGGCTATTTTATTTTGATGATATTTGCTAGAGGAGAAGTTTGACTTTCGATACTAAATCTAAAGCCATTAATAATCTTATATAATTGGAACTTATATTTCAATGATCAATTAAAATATTTAATTCAAATGAAATTTAAGAATTTTGATGCCACCAGCAAGATATTGGATGTGTTCCATTCCATTATTTGAAGTGACATAAGGAAGAAGCTAACGCCAAACATGACATAATTATTTTATTTTTAAAAAATATTATATCTATAATAAAGAAGGAACCTTTTTCAGAGCCCATTCACTTCATTCATTAATTTCATAGTGGGGTGCGAATTAAAGAGCA
Organism: Lindernia subracemosa; assembly: GCA_028392965.1. Taxonomy (NCBI): domain Eukaryota; kingdom Viridiplantae; phylum Streptophyta; class Magnoliopsida; order Lamiales; family Linderniaceae; genus Vandellia; species Vandellia subracemosa. The sequence continues at coordinate 793,718 of JAQPCC010000084.1, read as the reverse complement.
CCATTCTACGTGTGGATTGGAGAATCTCTCCGTGCCAATAATTGAAACTTTTTCGTATCTTTCAACATTATCTAATTGTCTTTGAACTTCGCAAAATAGCACAATCTTCTATATCAGTTTTCTGTATACTCTTTCCGTTATAAAATATCGACACGTATATAAATAATACTTTTATTATAAAAGCATCGAATTGTATTGACTTTATTCGATGGGGAAAAAATATATAAAATAGGTGGAATAATAAATAAGTGCCGGTTCGGTTCGGTTCGGTTCGGCCCCGTTCAAGCTTTAATTTAAAAAAAAAAAAGAAAAAAAAAACGAAAATAAAGTAATATAATAAATATACAAGTTAACATTCAATTATATTTTTGTTAGCTTAGTGGTAATTGCTATAGGCTTTCTTCCCCATAGAGATCGTGTGTTCAACTCCTCTTTATACACATTAAATCTTATTTTAAATTAATTTTTGACCCTTTATTTTACGATTAATTGTTTTATCTTTATTTTTATTTAATTTTGACCCCTAATTTATAAATTTAATTTTCGACACCCCATTTTATAATTATTTTATTTTGACCCTTTATTTAATTTTCGACACCCCATTTTAATTTTGACCCCTAATTTTTATTTAATTTTTGACCCTTTATTTTGATTGATTTATTCATAAATATAATTTTATTATATCTAGATGCACCATTTTTACTCTGATTTTATACCTGTTAAACCACTAAAATCTTCCGAGAATTGTTTTAACTTGACTAACACTAATGCAGCATCTGAGATGGGTTTCTTAGCAAAGAAATTAAATAAGCTCATTCATACCTTTGTATATAATAATAATTCTAAACAAATCCAGGCCAACACTCCTTAGTTAATCTTAATACAGTGACATTTCTGGTAGCATAAAGATAATAAAAAGGATAAAACTTAATATTTATATACATATATATATTTATTACTTTTCAATTATGCCAATTTATTACTCGCAATTATCATCAACTAGATAATCTCGTGAGTGCGAAAAAGGGTTGGGTGCAAATCCAACCCAAATGCACACATGATCACCTTAGGCAACTTAACGTAGTATGGGCCACCGAGAAGGTTTGGGTCTCAGGCGTAAGCTTCCGCATATTATCCGCAAGGGGAGGCCATCAGGCAGCTGACTGGCAAGCGAGACTCGACAGAGGCGAGGGCAAGACTTAGCCATTGTCGGCGCAATGGGTTTAGAACGTGAAAAATTATCTTAGCCATTTTCGGCTGTGATTGGTGGCATAATATCAGTATAGTGAGGGAGCGTGCTGAAAAAAAATATTAATTTAAACGTTTAAATTAAGTGATTATTCAACATTGTATCAGAATTCAAACCAAAGGGTACAAATTATCACAGTTACCATTTGAAAAAATCCACATTTAAGGACTAGATAAAATAAAGCAGCTTAAATGTTGTTAAAAAGAAATATAAAATTTTAAAAATACTATACTTCATTCAATTTAAATTTTTAGGTAAAATAGTCCTTTAATATGTACTATATATTGCTCGAGTCAATACTAGAATAAAATTATATTTTAATGTTATTTTATATTTTAATTTATTTAACAAATAAAATTATAATTTTAAAATAAAACAGCATTATTGTTTTTAAGAATATATAAAAATAATAATTTATATACAATGAATAAAAAATTAAAAATTAAAATAAATAAAATAATTACAAGTGTAATACTAATTATTATTAAATAGTGCTCTACAATAATCTGACATCATACGAGCTGTGAACGACCTCATCTCTGCAAAGTACCTATCGGTGTAGTTAAAGGCCTCGCGAAAGAAGTTATCCATAGCCATCTTCAGCAAGGCAGACAGCGTCTCCTTGTAGATGAGACCGCTCATAAGCTTCCGACCGCCTGTCCGAGCCAACCGCCGAATCGCAGGCTTGGTGATGATCATGCCCTCGATTCTGTCCCGAAGCAACTTACGGCGCCGTTTCGCACCACCCTTGCCCACTCCCTTTCCTCCTTTGGCACGACCGCCGAACATATTCGAACTGTTATTTCTTTTATCTTCCCCAGCAATGTTCTGCGAGTTGGCTACTCTTTCGTTACTCTCGAATAGGGTTGCAAACGAATCGAATCGAGTCGAATATCATAATATTCTATTCATGGTCTATTATCAAATTTCGAATTCGAACTCGAATACGAATACTGTTCGAATACTAAAAATCGATTTGATTATGACATTCGAATATCGAATCGAATCATTCAAATTTATATTTTATTATTATATTTTTTTATTTAATAAAAATAAAAATAATATTATATTTAAAATATATATTTAATTATGTATCTTATATTTAAATATATGTTGAATTATAATATGTTTTATTTAATATATATATATATATTTAATTATAATATATTACATTTTAATTATATATTGAATATTAATATTTATATTTAGTTTTTTACGAATCGAATATTGCGATATTTTACTCGTATTCTAAAATTATTCGAATCGAAAAACATATTCTTAATCGGATTTGATATTCTAATATTTCGAATTCGAATCTCAATTTTCGAATCGAATATCAAATCGAACAAAAAAAGTTCGATTCATTTGCAACCCTACTCTCAAATGGCCGATGGGCAGCAATGGGGGACGCGATTTTATAGATGGAGGTGCGTGTGAATTAGGTCCGTTGGATTGAGATTGTCGAAATCGACGGCTGGTATTGTAAATCTCGGATGATGAGGCTGAGTTCCTCTGATCCGTTGATTATAGTAATCGGACGGTCGTACGTTGTTTGTGCTGGATTGTGCCTTGGTGATTTGGTTCCTTTGTATTTATTTAATTGGGCTCGGCCCAATAATGTAAGGGTCTCAATTCCTGCCCGAGTATATAAATCTACAAAAAAACAAATAGTTAATAAACGAACAACAACACGTGGGGAATCTGAGGATAGCTAGCTAGGGTTTATATCTACATCGATCAAAGAAATCTGCGTCCAAATATTCGAATGTACGATTCTATCTTGAAATCTGGAATGTATCTTACGCACGGTTTATTTTTTTATTTCTTTTTTTTTTTTTGTATAGCAGCTTCGGAGGTTAATATTGAAGATGAGTACTAACAGAGGCGGGAGTCTGGCGGGCGAGAGAAGGTTCGGCCGTGAACGCGGACGTTTTAGGTAACTCTAATCGTAACTCAATTATTAAGCTGCGTTTTTTTATCTCCATGTGTTGCCGAAAGGTGGATTAAATTCTCAATTGGTTACTATGTTATAGCTTATTAAGGTTCTATGCATGAACGTATATTTTCTTTCTCTCAATTCTTAGTGAGGTTTGCGGTTTCTGTATTTTGCATATGCAAGAAGGCTTCATTGTGTCTCTCTGGGTTTTTTTTTGTTTTGCGCTGTTAGCTATGGATTCGAGAGCATTTAGGCGTGTTAGGTTAGGATCGACAAATGTGGCATCTCCGAGTTATAGTCTTAGCTCGAAAAAACGCTTAGGTTAGCTAATGTGGGAAATGTCTTATTTTCCGGGTGTGGTTCTTGAGTTTTTCTGGTATATCTATTGAAAATTTTGTCAGGATTCTATGGATTTTCGTCTATAACAGTAATTAGTTCTCAGGCTTCTTCATACCTGTATTTATGACAAGTGCATATCAAGGTCTTGTGTATTTTCGGTATATCGATTGAGTAGGATTTTCATCCGTAGCAGTAATTAGCGCCTGCGCTCCTTTGCATCTGTATCCATGACAAGTGGATTTCAGGGGTTCTAACACATTTTTGCGCATTCAGGCAAGATGCTCTATGCAAGAACTGCAAAAGGCCCGGGCATTTTGCCCGAGAGTGTCCTAACATTGCCGTTTGCAACAACTGCGGTCTTCCCGGGTAAATTCATGAATGTTTTAGTCGAACAATTTCATTGCTGATTCATAACGGGGCAGTTTCTTTCTTTTATGTCGCAAACTAAACTCCGTCCCGTTATGTTCTTCTCTTACATCATCTTCCAAAGCCACATTGCTGCTGAGTGTACCTAGCCGGCCACGTAGCCAGCCAATGCAGCAACGATCCCGTCTGTCGCATGTGCAACAAGAAAGGACACTTTGCCCGCGACTGCGTCCAGTCGAATGACCCGAGGGTATGCAACAACTGCTTCAGGCCCGGGCACATTGCGGCAGACTGTACGAACGAAAGGGCTTGTAATAACTGTCGGATGCCGGGCCATCTGGCCCGTGACTGCAGCAACGAGCCCGTCTGCAACCTGTGCAACGTCTCAGGCCACGTGGCTCGACAGTGTCCGAAGACTTCGAAAGTCGCCGGCGGTGCTCGCCGTGACGTCACGTGTAGGAGCTGTGGCAACTCTGGACACATCAGCAGGGACTGCAAGACCGGCGTGATTTGCAATTGCTGCGGCGGACGAGGCCACGTTGCTCATGAGTGTCCTTCTGCTCGGCTGTATCGGCAATTTTGAATGTGAAAAATTGTTTTATTTTATTTTATTATTTATTTTTTGTGTTTTGGAGATGTTCCATGACTTCTTTATTTGGGGGCAGGGTAGTTTTTTTTGTTGGTGTTAGTTTGAGCTTGTCGGGTTCACGGGTCGAAATGGAACCCGAACCGGTCCGGCCCGTAAAAGGACTGGATCCGATTCGAAGAAGAAACCCATAATTTTTAAGGCATGCATTTGCTCGGTAATAATAGTATATTATGTTCTAATATATTAATATATAATTATTATGAAATAATTAAATAATGTGGATGTTTTAAATAATAATATTAGTTAAATGATTGATGATTTGGAAGTATTGTATTAAATGTTGATGAGATGATAAGATGATAAGATGATGGGTTTAATTGAAGAGTTTGTATTTTAGTGTGAGGTGTATAATTGTAATTAATGTGATTAGTTGTAATAGTGAATTATTAGTAGTATAAATAGGTGATTAGACTTCATTGTAAAATACACCAAGTATTGAAATACTTAATCTCTCTCTAATCTCTCTCTCTTTATTATTATAAGCTATATTATCATTATAATCTTAATATAAGTATAATTATAATAAAATAATCTTAATATAATATTAATCACAATTAATATTTTTATAACACGTTATCAGCACGACCGCTCTCCGTCGTCAAGATCAACCTCCGTCGAAGATCTCGTACGAGATTAGTCAAGGTATGGTAATTTAATTTTTAATTTATACTAATCATATATTAATTGTGATTAATTTAAAAATATTTATTATAAAAGTATTATTTAAAGGTTTTATAACTAAACGCCAATACCCGAGTGGTTTCGCGGAATATCGTTCACTACAAGTAACGAGAGGTCCAGGTTTCGATCCCCGTGGAGGCGTGTGATTTTTTTTATTATTTATGCACGTACACAACACAAGCCCACGAGGTCTTGCGGTAATCCCAACCTCAGTAGCGGCATATTATTAATCTTTCTTTAATAAGAAAAAATGTCGTTTTATACAAAGATGGATCTTCTACTCCTTACATTATTTACGGTGGTCCTTTCCGCTATGTGGATAATATTTTTACCAATGTTTTTAAAATATAATTATTAATTGTAATTTCTTTAATATTATAATTACTGAAATATATTTTATTTTGAAGGATGTTGCTATGTCCGATGTTTGATCTTTTACTTATGATTATTATTACGGCGACACTGATCTGGATGTGGATATTATTTTTTATAAGAACTTTTACAAAAGAAGATACAAAAGAAGATTTAAAAGAAGATTAATTATAAGTTTTTTTTATTATGTAATGTTTTAATAACATGTTTTGTATTTTATTATAGTAATATGTCGAACTTGGCGAGCCTTGAGTTTGTTGCACTCGATATCACTGGAAAAAATTATTTACCTTGGGTACTAGATGCTGAAATCCATTTGAAAGCAAAAGGCTTAGGTGACACCATTGATCCCACGAAAACCACAACTGAACAAGACAAGGCGAAAGCTATGATTTTTCTTCGCCACCACATTCACGAAAATCTGAAAGTTGAATACTTAACAGAAAAGAATCCAGCTGAGTTGTGGAAAAACCTGAAAGAACGATATGGCCACTTGACAACTGTTATTCTCCCCAATGCAAAGTACGAATGGCTGAATTTACGATTGCAGGATTTTACGTCGGTAAGTGAATATAATTCTGCCGTTTATAGAGTTACTTCCACGTTGAAATTATGTGGAGAGACAATTACTGATAACGATATGCTGGAGAAAACATTCACCACATTTCATCCACAGAATATGATATTACAACAGCAATATCGGGAGAGAAAATTTAAAAAGTATTCAGATCTAATTTCTTGCTTACTTTTGGCTGAGCAAAATAATGAATTGCTGGTGAAAAATCACGAATCCCGAACGACTGGTTCTACTGCACTCCCTGAAGCGAATGCAGTCAAAGTTAATAATGACAACAGTCGAGGTAATGATCGTGGACGTGGTCGTGGTGGATATCGCGGCCGTGGACGTGGTCGTGGTCAAGGTCGTGGTCAAGGCCGTGGTCGTGGCCGAGGATATTATGGTGGTGGTTATCAATATTTCCGTGGTGGTTATCATAATTATCGTGGCGGTCATCAAAATATTCCCCAAAAGAGGAAAAGTTTTGATAATAAAGACGAGAAGAGGCAAACTGAACAAAAGAATAATGATGAAAAATGTTATCGTTGCGGTGGTTCTGGCCACTGGTCGCGCAATTGTCGTACGCCCAAACATCTTGTTGAGCTATATCAGGAATCTCAAAAGGGCAAAGGAAAGAAAATCGAAATGAATTTTGTTCATGGTGAATTCGCCTCTACCTCTGATGCCAATGATGAAAATGCTCATTTGGAAGCTGCGGATTTTCTGATCGATGAAAATTAATCTGCTATGATTTTATTTATGCATTATGATTTACTATTGTGTGTTTTATTATATATCGTTGTTTTAAGTTATCTATATGTTTGTAATGCAATATTTCTTTTTCAATAATAAATATTATGTGTTTGTTTATAAATGATATTATTTGATGGATGCGGGCATGTGCAATGAAGAATTGTGTCTTGCAGACTGTGCAACGACGAATACGATTCTAAAAAATAAGAAATATTTCGATCATCTTGATATGAAAGAAGCCAGTGTTATTACTATATCGGGTAGCACGAATATAATTGAGGGCTCCGGAAGAGCTAATGTTTTACTGCCCAGAGGAACAAGGCTGATAATTGAAAATGCTTTATATTCTCCTAAGTCTCAAAGAAATTTATTAAGCTTTAAAGCTATTCGACATAACGGATATCATATTGAGACTGCAGAAAAAGGAGATATTGAATATTTGCATATTACAAAAGTGATATCGAATGACAAAAGAATTGTGGAAATATTACCATCTTTTGACTATGGGCTATATTACACATATCTTAAAACAATTGAATCACATGCTATCGTAAACCAGAAGTTTACTAATGGTAATACATTTGTTGTTTGGCATGATCGGTTGGGCCATCCCGGTTCAATTATGATGCGGAGAATAATTCAAAATTCAAGTGGACATTTAATGAAGAACCAGAAGATTCTTCAATCGAATGAATTATCATGTGTTGCTTGCTCTAAAGGGAAGTTGATTATTCGTCCATCACCAATAAAAATAAAGAATGAATCTATAAGATTTTTGGAACGTATACAAGGTGATATTTGTGGACCGATACATCCATCGTGTGGACCATTTAGATATTTCATGGTATTGATTGATGCATCAACTAGATAGTCTCATGTATGTTTGTTATCAACGCGGAATGTAGCTTTTGCGAGATTGCTTGCTCAGTTGATTCGATTAAGAGCACATTTTCCGAATTATCCAATAAAGAAAATACGCCTTGATAATGCTGGTGAATTTACTTCCAAGGCATTTAATGAATATTGCATGTCTATTGGAATTGATGTTGAGCACCCCGTGCCACATGTCCATACGCAAAACGGTCTTGCAGAATCGTTGATTAAAAGGTTGCAATTAATTGCAAGACCATTATTAATGAAGTCGAAACTTCCCTCATCTTGTTGGGGACATGCTATATTACATGCAGCGGCACTAATCCGCATCAGGCCAACAAGTTATAATGATATCTCCCCGATACAAATGGTTTATGGTCAGGAACCAAATATTTCCCATCTGAGAATTTTTGGATGTGCGGTATATGTTCCAATTGCTCCACCACAACGCACGAAGATGGGACCTCAAAGGAAGTTGGGAATATATGTCGGATTTGAATCTCCATCGATAATAAAATATTTAGAACCTCTAACTGGAGATTTATTTACGGCTAGATTTGCCGATTGTCATTTCGATGAATCGAATTTTCCGACATTAGGGGAGAAAAGAAACAGCTGGAAATGAGTATTAGTTGGAATGAATTATCGCTAAATCATTATGATCCTCGAACGAAAGAATGTGAACTAGAAGTTCAAAAGATAATTCATTTACAAGGATTAGCTAATCAACTGCCAGATAGCTTTACTGACCTTAAAAGAGTGACTAAGTCACATATACCAGCTGTTAATGCTCCTGCAAAAGTTGATGTTCCTGGAGAACATATAATGATCGAGCCTAAACCACAACTAAAACGTGGTAGGCCCTCGGGTTCCAAAGATAAAAATCCTCGGAAAAGAAAAGGAGCAAATAATAAGAATGGTCCAGTCGAGGATTTATCGACTCTAGAAGAGTCAATGGGCATTAATGATTATGATAATGGAAATCAGGTACCTGAAATTTTTGAGAATAATGATAATGAAGAGATCTCGATAAATTATGCTCAAAATGGAATTAGATGGAACCGAGAAAAAGTCAACGTTGACAATAAATTCTCATTTAACGTAGCGCTACATGAAATGAATGAGATAAATGAGAATGAGGATCATGAACCAGGGTCTGTAAAAGAATGCAGACAAAGAAATGATTGGCCAAAATGGAAAGATGCAATCGAGGCAGAATTAAAATCACTTGAGAAACGAAAAGTTTTCGGACCTGTAGTCCGCATACCAGAAAATGTAAAGCCGGTTGGATATAAATGGGTTTTCATCAGAAAGAGAAATGAAAACGGTGAAATTGTGAGATACAAAGCACGCTTGTTGCACAAGGCTTTTCACAACGACCTGGTATTGATTATGAGGAGACGTATTCTCCTGTGGTGGATGCAACTACTTTTCGTTATTTAATTAGTCTGGCAGTACGTGAAGGACTCGATATGCGTCTAATGGATGTTGTCACCGCTTATTTATATGGATCACTTGACAGTGACATCTATATGAGACTTCCCGAGGGATTTCAGTTACCTGAAAATTCAGGGCCCGAAATGAGTACTCAATCAAGCTAAATAAATCGCTTTATGGATTAAAGCAATCTGGGCGTATGTGGTATAATCGCCTAAGTGAATATTTATCGAAAGAGGGGTATAAAAATGATCAAACTTGCCCATGCATATTTATGAAAAGATCTGGAAATGAATTTGTCATCATTTCAGTTTATGTTGATGATATTAACATAATTGGAACTCCTGAAGAGTTATCAAAAGCCGTTAATTGTTTGAAAAAGGAGTTTGAAATGAAAGATCTCGGTAAAACAAAATTTTGTCTTGGACTCCAAATCGAATATTTAAAGAATGGGATATTCGTACATCAAGACACTTACGAAAAAAGGTATTGAAAATATTTTATATGGATAAAGCTCATCCATTGGATACTCCAATGATTGTTCGATCTTTAGATGTGAATAAAGATCCGTTTAGACCTTGCGATAATAATGAAGAACTACTTGGTCCTGAAGTACCATATCTCAGTGCTATTGGAGCCCTAATGTATTTAACGAGTCATACGCGACCTGATATAGCGTTCGCTGTGAATCTATTGGCAAGATATAGTTCATCACCGACTCATAGACATTGGAATTGAGTTAAACGGATATTTCGATACCTTCAAGGAACAACTGATATGGGATTGTTCTATCCAAATGAATCAAAAGCAGATTTGATTGGGTATGCAGATGCTGGTTTTCTATCTGACCCACATAATGCTCGATCGCAAACGGGCTATTTATTTACGCATGGCGGAACCGCTATTTCATGGCGGTCAGTTAAACAAAGTTTAACGGCTACTTCATCTAATCATGCGGAAATTCTAGCTATTCATGAAGCTAGCCGGGAATGTGTTTGGTTGCGATCGATAATTGAGCATATACAACAAACTAGTGGGCTATTATCGAAAAAGTTACTTCCTACGATTTTATATGAAGATAATGCTGCATGCATTGCCCAATTAAAGGAAGGATATATTAAGGGAGATAGAACAAAGCATATTTCACCAAAAAATTTCTTTACACATGATTTAGAGAAAAATGGTGATATTGATGTACAACAAGTACGATCAAGTGAAAATCTTGCAGATTTATTCACGAAAGCACTTCCTCCAATAATTTTCCAAAGATTGGTATATTCAATTGGAGTTCGAAGACTTCGAGATTTGGAATGATGTTATCATCAGGGGGAGTAAATACGCGTTGCATTTTTTTCCTTCACTGAGGTTTTTCCCATGTGGTTTTCCTAGTAAGGTTTTTAATGAGGCAACAATCGAAGCGTATCTAAAAGAATCATGTACTCTTTTTCCTTCATTAGGTTTTTATCTCATTGGGTTTTTCCTAATAAGGTTTTAACGAGGCATATTCTTTGAAAACATCCAAGGGGGAGTATTATGAAATAATTAAATAATGTGGATGTTTTAAATAATAATATTAGTTAAATGATTGATGATTTGGAAGTATTGTATTAAATGTTGATGAGATGATAAGATGATAAGATGATGTGTTTAATTGAAGAGTTTGTATTTTAGTGTGAGGTGTATAATTGTAATTAATGTGATTAGTTGTAATAGTGAATTATTAGTAGTATAAATAGGTGATTAGAGTTCATTGTAAAATACACCAAGTATTGAAATACTTAATCTCTCTCTTTATTATTATAAGCTATATTATCATTATAATCTTAATATAAGTATAATTATAATAAAATAATCTTAATATAATATTAATCACAATTAATATTTTTATAACAATAATATATTTTTATATCTTGATTATTGTAATTTATAATATTGACGAAATTATACTTTAATATATATGTATTATTATTAAGTATATAAAAATAAAATTAATTTGTGAAGATATAATTATAATAAATTAAAAAGTTTAAGGATAAAATAGTAAATACTCAAATTAAAACAATTAAAATTAAAAGGGCAAAATTGTAATTATAAATGATTGACCAAATTAAATCAGGCAGTTATTGTGCGTTCGGTTAAAGTACGACGGAATACTAAGAGCATTAAACATTGTACTTCACGGTTCGATCGTTGTATATCTCTGCACATTTTCTTTACTTTTACATACCGAGTTCAGGATACCAAACACATCAATGTTATGATGTCAAATCTCTTAATATAATATTAGTATTATACGCATACTCAATGCGTGTGCTTGAATAGATAAATATATAATATGTATTTTTAAAAAAAAAAAAGGTATTTATGGGAATTTAATTATAACAAATTGTTACCGTTAGTCAATATGAATAACCGCGAAAGTATTGGTGTAGCTTTTGAAGCGTGGATATAATGTGTCTCTCCATTGTCTCATGTTCCCCATGTATTATTATTAATTAAATAGCTCAATCTCTTTCTCACTTTACAAATAACTATTCATTTTTTCCACTTCATATTATTAATAAAAAAAATAAAACCACTATCCTCTTCCAAGATCCATTCCTTCGCGTGCATATATTTATAATAAATATCCGAAACATATATAAATACGATTTTTTAAGGGTTGATGTTGTACACGTATGCCCAATAAATAATACAAAAAAAATAAAATGATAGTGATCATAATAATTTGAGTTCGCTTCATAATGGTGTTGGAGTCCAAGTAAAAGAAATAAAATGATAATTCTTGATGGCTAAGCTAAGATAAGCTACTATGGCTTATTGTATTTATATGATTAATATCTCAAAATTTGTTGTATTATTTAAAAAATTATTGCCGACACTATTGCAAATTAATAAAATTCAATGTACCTAAAAATGATCATACGAAAGTGACACTGCAATTGGACATTCAATGAAGTGACAGTTTTTATGTTTAATTCATTCAGATATAACTTCTCAATAATTCAGACGTAAATAACATAGAAATAATAATAATAACAATAATAATAATAATGATAATAATAATTACCCTTGTATTGTTCCCTGCAATCCAACACAATATTATAGTTTATAAATTACATTACATTATCATACCTTAGTTAAATAATCTTAATTGTAATTTATGGACAAAAGATCCTCTACTCTGGCCATAAGATTTCTTTCTGGTGAACAATCATGGTCCTATTTATTTTTTTATATATAAATTAATTGCACGATGACCCTCTCTTTTTTAGACACTACGTACGCTTTCTCTTCTTTTATTTTTATTTTATTATTTTTTTAATATTTTTATTATCAATGAACTTTATTTGTCAAACTTTAGTTAATGGATGGCCCCCCATTTGGTTCACTAACTCTAGTTTATATCTCATCTTTGCCCCATTCTATGCACCTAATTATGGAATAACATTTGAATTTGGTTGCCTTCTATAATTATAAAAAAACTTAATTATGAAATTAGTCAAAGTGTGACATTTGACTATCCTTGTCCACTTGCACCTACTAATTATGATAATTAACAATGTGTCAATTTTTGCAAGCGTGTGTATATATGTATGTGTATACTTTCCTTTACTTTGAGAGGGACACCCCAATTATTAGGCAAAAAAAATAAAAAATAATTTATCAAGAAATATATAGAACTATAATGTTAAATGGACAATAAAGAAAAGAAATTAATGATTAATAAAGAAAGAAAGAACGAATACCACCTTTTTTTTTTCTTTTTTTACATAGTTTGAATGGTCAACAACGTATCATTTGGTCTTCCCTTGAGGCATAGGATCCCATGTCTTTGTGGACTCATATCATTATGCTTATTCTTGAGCTTATAGTATATACTTTTGTTATTACAAAGGTTTGATTTTTATTAATTTTCTTGTATTTATGAGGTAATTAATCCCATTTCCTCGCTTTCCAAGGCAAAAATTGGAGGAGGAATCAATATGCTCTCCTCCAACTCCAAGGGTCCACCATGTAATAAATGGGCATGAAACCTACGCACGCTTCACACCAAGCCAACGAGCGCATGATTGTTCGCACGTTTGGGCAAAAGTTGGGAACTTTGTAATGAATAAACGTAATTAGTGTTGAAAATTATTACCTTGATTGAATCTACTGCGTGTACACTGTGTGTCTATATAGTGGGGTTAATATAATAGCTCATCATCTTGACCTTCTCTCTTCATTACAATCAGCACTCAAACAGTAAGACCCAGAAAATATTTTCTCTCTAGCTCTGCGTTTCTCTCCAGAAAGATCGTTGCTTTTTTGCTATCAGAGTTCTTGGGCTGGGCTGTATACTCTCTTTACTGTGAGTATTGATGTTTATTACAATCCCTTTATGTTGATCTTTTAGTTCTTTATTCAGTTCTTGGAATGTTTGTGGTCAGATCTGTACTGTTTAAGTATTGATATCTCTTCTGCTTTCAGCTGGCTAAGAGGTGTTGAAGAAGTGGCTAAGATATGCGGCGTTTCAATCTCTCCGTACGCAGAGTTATCCCTTTGAATCTGTACTGCCACGTCATTCTATAAGTACAGTCTTGTCCGAGAACTAATCTCTACATCTCTTCCTTTAGCAGTTCTTTGATAACCTTGTACATCTAAGCCAATGGGGTCTACTCACTTTGTTGTCATTCCCTGCTATGTCCGTCGGATAAGCTGAGTTTTTTTCGATAAGGGTCTGTTGCTATTGGTCTTAGGGTTCATTCTCCGTTAGAAAAATCGAAACTTTTCTTAGGTAGGGGCGTTTGTTGTGCTTTTCTTGAATTAGTTCCTTGTCGGGGTTTCGTGAACCGAGCGGCGTAGTGTAATAAAATTACGAGCATTGGTTGGGTGGCAAGTAGTTATGGTGTGCCAAGCAGCTAGTCAGACAAGATTTCGAGCGACGAAACACGAGAATGGTATCGCAGGGTGCTCCACCGTAATAGTTAGAGTCATAGCTTGTTTTCAACCTCTTCAAGATTGTCAGGTTAGTCATCTGTTCATTACCTGAATAATCATTCTGTTTCTATGGAGTTTTAATGTGGTTAAAGAATTGCTGATATTTTATATTCTGTGTTTTTTTTTGTTCAGGCTGAATATTTCCGTCACTTGCTTAAACCTGTTACGTAGACCGACGATTTCCTTTTCCCGCGTTATAGTTGCTTCTGTGTGTTTATCGATTTCTAGTTTTTATTAGTTTCACGAAGATAAGACTGAGCGAATCTGTCGTACTTAGCTAAGGTAAATCTACAGTTTGTGTTTTTTCTTACATTATCTTTTCTCTGTTCTTTGGCTGACAAGGATCTTCAGCACCTGCCCGGCATTCTAACATTAGTACTTACTGTTTAGGTTATTTCTTTGCTCGAATGGAGAACAACTTTCGGTCTCAGCTGCCCCAAACACATCTCCACTCGCTATTTCTCACTCCGAATTTATCGGGATTTGGTTTTGACAGAGGCCATCCGAGTATTTGGCCCGGTTTTAGAAACCCTCTTTCTGTTGAGGATTTCAGTTCGATAAATTCTCCCTTCTCAGTTTCTGCCGCTCATCAGTTGAAGGCGAGCTGCCCGAATAACTCGACTGATTGGTTCAACAAAGCTCATGATCCTCGTCGAGCTTTTGCTCCCATGTTGAACTCTTCAGACAATGATCTGAGTCAGCAGAGAGGAACTAAGAGATTTCTCGTGTTTGACCAATCTGGCGAGAGGACGACCATGATGTTGACTTCAGGGCCCGTTGGTGGAACCTTCGGTGTTCCTAACGCTCGCACGCCCTTCGATCTGAAGAAGGAAGAGCCAAGAACTGATGACTTTGATCCATTAAGCCCACTCATGGACGGTGAAGATGAAATGCATGAAGAAGACACTGAAGAATTGAATGCCCTCCTCTTCTCGGACAGTGACGATTATTACGAAGATGACGATGAGGTAACAAGCACTGGCCATTCACCTATGGATTTGGCCGATGAAGCTCGTGAAGAAGTCGATAGCTTCGCTCGGGCAAACAAAAGGCAGAAGCTTTCCAACGGAGAAGGTCTTACAACATCGAACTGCCATGGTAAGGGATCTTCCAACGAATCCTATGTGTGCTCTGCTTTGGAAGATGATGCAGAGTCTATCTGTGGAGATGGGGAGAAGAAGCAAGCCATGCAAGAATTGGGTTTCTCAAGAAAAGGAAAAATACTCGAGTCGGTGAGTATTCTGCGGAGTATCATTCCAGGCTCAAATGGGAAAGATGCACTCTCAGTTATCGACGAAGCTATACATTACTTGAGAACCTTGAAGGTCGAAGCCATGGCTTTAGGGCTCGACCCTCTTTGAAATTCCCAATCTCTAATCACTTCTTTTCGAGCTGCCCTGCCCAGGCAAGACCAACTGGGCCAATGTATTATGTGTTTCTTCTGTGATTTGGCTAAGTTGTGTTGTTTTGTTTGAAGTGTGTGATCTGTTAGAATATTGCTGCTGCATTCTTGATACAGCTGCTGTAAGATAAAGACTCATGCTGTAATATTATTATCTCCATTTTCACTTTTCTGAGTTCTTACATAGAGACCTTTCTTTGCTCCTCATCCACCCACCACTATTGCTCCTCCTCCCCTTGTTTTTCCCAACCGCCGGGGGGCGATCCAAACCCGACGTACTTCCCACCTTGCGATGGAGGCAAACCCTCGGGCCTATATTCATTTTCGGCCACTTTTTTTCTAGCGAAGAATCTCTCTTTATACCAACAACGATCAAAACTCGCTACCTTTTGCTTAACTCTCAACTATTATGCCATAGAGACAAATTCAATATGATACGATGATAGTAAGGAAGTGACGATGTAATATCTTAAAATAGACGTAGAAGACAAAGAAGGTATACCTCGTTAAAGATCATTACATGATACGAGAGATTGTAGAGAGCAAACTTAAAGCATCCAAAAACAAACAGCACCAAACATCATAAATTTTGTCATAACCAGCAGAAATGAAAGAAAACATCTTTGGATTCGATAAAGAGAATCGGCCATTGGGAGATGCCAATTTAATTCGCACGGCTCTTTATAACATCAAGATCCATTTCAGAAGGATCAGTCGCCTGTAGTTCGATTTGGATTCCATCAAGTTCCCTCTTAAACGATTCCTTTGTGCTAGCGTAGATCATCTTGTTTCTGATCCTCGAAGTATCGGGCGACCTTAACAGGAAAATACAACCAATTTCAATGCAAAGCAAGAATTGATTTTGACTCAGCACTATCTCTCACTACCCATTGATTTAAGTTTAACCAATATACATACCAAGCAATGAAGAAGATCCTGCTCTTTGGGACACCCTCAGCTGTAAGAAAGTCGAAGTCATAGATGGCATATCGGCACTCATTATCGGGGAGACAGGCCGTGAACTCATCGTAGGTCATGTTGGGCTCGCCGAGTTTCTCGACGATGACCTCCTTCTGTTTCTCCTCGATTTTAAAGACGATGAATCGGTAAGTCCTTTTTGCCTTCAGTTCTTGGAACTTCAGCTTGCAATCATCATGCACAGCCATTCCAGATGCAGAGTTTGCCTTACAAAATGAAACCACAAAAAACACAAATAATTTGCATTGTCTTCCACAAAGAGACATTTTATCGAACATTTACGCTACGATCCAACAGATAAAATCACTTCCATTGTCAGATCAACCAATACACAGACCAAGCCCCATCAAGCTACCACAATTTTGGAATGAATCTAGCTTAGCTCGCTACAATCGCTCCAAAATTTTGATCAAGCACGAATTATTACAAATCGCAAGCAAGGAATGATAGCAATAAAAAGCGAACTTCTTCTCTACAACTCTTTTCCATCCCATTCACCAATCAGCTCAGCTAATCGGCTCAACACAAATCGTAAGAATCGAACTCACAGCAAAGCATCAACTCGCAAAAAAGCAGATCTCCGCACACCATAGGTTTAGGTCACAGAAAAAAATCAAATCACTGAACAGCGAAATTCAATAATCAAAAGCAGGGAGACTCACCATGTTTGTGGTTGCTCTTGGGGGACGATGAGATTTTTTAATTTTTTTTAATTTTTTTTAACGAATTTGAAATTATTAATAATATTTTATAGCTGGAGAAAATGAGAGACGCGAGGATAGGACTTTACTAATCTATCTAATATTTACCGCGTTGATGTCACTACGCTTTCATCCCATCCCACATTAAGCAAAATTCATGTAATAATTATCTATACCTTACCTTTATATAGAGGCTAAGTGGCTTATTGGTATGGCATTCTATTTAAATTTTGGCCATTAAATTTATTTATGATCAACGATGGTGATTTATCTTCTATTAGATTAAGAGCCTTGATATGATAGTAACTGCCATGATAGTCAATTTCAATTTTATTAATTAATTACTAATTTACCCTTATTTTGATTTTAATTCATATATTAGCATTTTACCCTTCAAATTTTAAATTTATTATATTTATATCCTTAAAAATAAATTTAATCTTTTTATACACCTAAAAATAATATATGATTAAATTTTAAATTATAATTTCATCAATTACATATTTTAAATACATATAAATTAATTATATATTTATATATGATAGCACACACATCGAGTGTGCGTAAAATACTAGTCTTTATGTCTATCATTTATCCCCCTTTGTAAATTCATGTAATAACTAGCTTTTGTTATATCATTTAATCCTTCTTTTTTTTTTTTATTTCTTTCGAGTAATGGGTTCCACCCTAAAATAAATTGAGAATATAAGGAGTAATCCACGATTTATATTCACATCACAATTGTTTTATCTATGCATGATCGGATTTGGGCATGTGCATCCTGGCCCGTTACACATGACCACACAATTTTAGAGTCAAATTTTAAAGGTTCGGGGTCACATTTTTTGACCAAATTTTCAAGGCACCTATCATATATGGTTTCACTTTGTTAAAAGAATTGGGCCACTTACATTTAAAAAACGGTCTTCTATCTATGCGACGTGAGATTGAGTTTGATACTCCAATATTTCGGAACTACACAATCACATCGTAGTTTTCATACTCTAACTAAGTTTAGTCTGAAGCATATGAACCTCATTGTTGGCTATAGAACAACTCTGACTTTGACATGAACTAATTTTCCTAAGATATTTTCAAGTCCACACTAGTCTAGTCTAAAGCGTCTGAGAATTACTGTCAGCTATGAAATGACACAGACTTCCAGCAAAACTAATCATCTAACCTATGTCACGTTCTAAATCCACACAAACTGCGATAATCAAATAATTCAAATAAAATTTAATCAATGGAGCGATCATTTGACCTATCCCTACATATTTATTTTCTATTATAATGAGGGAGATCAAATTTTAAAAATTATCATTTCAATAATACACATTAAAAATAAATTATAGTTTCATATATATTAAATTAAAATAAATCTTACAGTATAAAATAATATATATTTATATATTGGTGCACGTTATAAAACTATAGTACCATTTATCAGTTATCACACAGTTGCTCTTTGGAAAAGCGACATAGGTTCAAATCGATTTTATTTGATTTTCAAGGCCCATTTCAACAAATGTTGGGGGAAATCATATGATGAAAATATTGGGCTGGGCTATATTTAAACTCAAAAAAGGGTCTATAAATATCAACAATTTTATCTAATATAATAATAAAAAAAAAAATCTGCCTTATCTTAACTATAATCTCACATTCTTCTCGTCCCTTCCAAGGTACACGACTTCTTTCTCTAATTTTTTTTTTTTTTTCTTTAAAACTTAATAAACAAGAAAAAAAACTGTTACCGCGAACGTAATTCGTTAGTTGCCGCTCTCTTCGTATTAAAATAAACCGAAAATAGAAACTCTGAGAAAAACAGTGACTAAGTAAACAAAAACCCTAACCTCTTTTTCCCCTTTTTGTTTTTGATCCCTACTTCAATCTCAGATCTGTTTTTCAGGAAATCTTGTGATTCAAAATTGTGTGTGAAATTCGAGGATTATGATTTGCTAATGATATCTGTATCAGATCTGCGTTAGTTTTTTCTCCGTAGCTTTTTTTTTTTTTTTTTTAATTTCAAATCTCGGAGGAGCGGTTAGGCTGCAATTTTATTTCGCTTTTGGACTTTGGGCGCGATTGAATGTATTCTGGATTGGACGAGGTTGATAGGTTAGGCATCTGCTTTTTGTGATAGAATTGGAATCCGCGATTTTTTTTTTGGACGTTGTGGTTGGAAAGTTGCAGATTGAAATAGGAGGAAGGAGTGATTGGGATATCAACGGACTCCAAGTGTGATTTTTAGGTTTGTTTGTGTGTGTGTGTGTGTTTTTTTTTTTTTTCTTTTGGATGCTATGGTGGAAATCTTGCATGAGAGTGGTATGGAATTTGATAGCAAGTTGGGGACTGAATATAATTTGGTTGAGCATCAAATGAGTGATGGCGCAGAACTGGAGTTGCATGCGAAGGATTCAATGAGGGGACCATGTAACAATAATGAATCGATGGAGGTTGCGAAGTGTTCGAATTTGGAAATGGATACCGTGAAGGAGATGGCATCAGATAAATCTGGTCTGGACTGGTTTACTGGATGTAACGAGCCGCGTGATTTGGTGGGAAGGAATATAAATGATTTTTACGATGCTATTGGGTTTAATGTATATTCTGAAAACGAAGTGAAAGAGGTTAAGTTGGAGTGTTGCTTGGGATCTCATGAGGGGCTCGTTAGTGGTTTGGAGACTGAGATACCAATTGATGTAGATGTTGTGCCGGAGATGGAGATGAAGAATTGTGATATGGAACCCTGCGTCGGAAGTTGCATACCCAAAGTGTTGGGAAATGGTTCTGACGAACGTTTTGTCACTTGCAAAGATGTGATGGGAGCACGTGAGGGGGTTTGCCACGGGTATTGTCCTAAATTGGAATGCAAAGCAATCTCGAACAGTGATACACATTCTGATGTTTTAAACCCAAATCCATCGCCGAAGGAAGTGATCTCAAATTCAACAATTAGCAGTCTTCCATCTGATGTGATAGATGGTGCTCATGGTGGTTGTGGAGAAATCAGTTCTGTCTGTTCACGAAATTTGGACGCTGATGCTGAGGAAGAGTGCAGTAGGTGCAAAATTGAATCAGTTTCAACATCTCATGTGGTTCTTGAAATTCCAAAGCACATCCGGCCCACTGGCATAAGGAAGATCACGTTCAAGTTCAACAAACGCAAGGAGAATTGTGTTGATAAACAACCCACCACACTTAAGCCGATGCAGGATGAAAATTTTAGGGGTTTGTATGATAAACATGGATCAGTGTGTACTGAATCACGTAATTGCTTTCACAAGCATGCCAGTAGTAACGTGGAAAATTCTCAAGTGAATGCTAATTTAGATTGGGGTGAGTTTCATGAGACGCAGAACCCATCCTTATGTATCCCTAACCGAGAGCTGAAGATGTCTAAGAAAATAGTTCCAGATAATTACCCTTCAAATGTCAAAAAGCTTTTGTCTACTAGAATTCTTGAAGGAGCCAAGGTTAAGTACATGTCGACAAATGGGGAGGTAAGTTATGTAGTTCCCCTCTTAATAGTGTAAATAATTTATTAACTGTGACCCCTGATATGGTTTTTTATCGACCTCCAGAAACAGATTCCCGGAATTATCAAAGGGTGTGGCTACTTATGTGGTTGTTCTCTTTGCAACTTCTCTAAAGTAAGTTGAATCGACTGACTGTACTAATTTCGGTTAAATTTGCTTTCTCATGTGGTAACGTCGATGCTTTGTAAGCAGGTGGTCACTGCCTATGAGTTTGAGATCCATGCTGGCTCCAAAACCAGGCTTCCGAATAATCATGTATACTTGGAGAATGGGAAACCAATTTATAGCATTATTCAAGAACTGAGGATGGCTCCCCTTAATGCTTTGGAAGAAGTGATCAAATCTGTGGCTGGTTCCTCTCTGAACGAGGAGTACTTCCAACTCTGGAAATGTACATTCTTTACACCTTTAATTGCCACTTCTTATCTTGTTATCTTGAAGGATAAGGATATGATTTATTTATGATAGAAATTGTCTTTAAATACGAGCTTATTGTTTGAACCGTGCCAGCAAATCTTGAACAACTCAACACGATAACCGGTGTGGATAGTCTTTGCCAATGCCAGCAGCCGGGCTTGAATCATTCCATGATCAGGTACGACTATCGTTTATAATTGAGTGAATTGCAACAAATAATTATGCCTTTACCTGCTATTTAGGGAAATATGCTTACATGAACCGGTATTTTGTTTGGGAATATGGTATATCTGGTTCATATATAATGTTTATATTTTTTTCTTATGTAACAATCGGTCTTCTCGTTCAGCGTGCTTCATCAATTTTTGTTTATTGCAGTAATCACACTGAAGAAATTCCCTCCCCTGCTTCATGTTGCTGTTCGGACTCGCCTCGCTACAATCAGCAAAGCCTGGCAGGGGTTTCACTTGAGCGGAAACGTCCCATAAAAAAGTTTGTTCTCTTTCTTTATCTTACTCAACACTCACAAATGGAACATAAAAGGAAAAAAGGCAATTGTTTCTCTCTGCTTACTGGTTGCTTGTGTTTATTTTTCAGGGCAAGGTACTACTCTTCAAGCTCTTCCTGGGAACATAAGAGAGCTGTTGAAGGTGGCACCAGAAAGAGGCAAGCTTTTCGCATTGTCTTGCAATCATAATTGGCCCTCTCTTTCTGTTTGTAGTATCGTCCATACCATGATATAGTGGTAATAATGAATTAACTTATTACAGGGATAACGATTTGCATAAGCTTCTTTTTATGCCCAATGGACTGCCTGATGGAACCAGTTTGGCTTATTATTCCAAGGGAAAGGTCTGTACCTCACTCCGTGCCTAAAACTTCACTAATCAGTTGATTACTTGATAATTTGTGTGACTGTGGGATCTTTATGTCCTCACAGATGATTTTGGGTGGCTATAAGCAAGGAAATGGAATTGTTTGTAGTTGCTGTAACACCGAGGTAACCAACAGTATTTTTTCTGCTTCAGTATTCGTTTCAATTTGAAGAAATTCATGTAATCTATTTTCTGCACTTTTCTAATAATTCCCTCTTCTCGATTGAGCTGATTTTTTTATATATATTTTGACAGGTCAGTCCATCCCAGTTTGAGGCTCATGCTGGATGGGCAGCAAAACGTCAACCGTGAGTACCTTCCAAATACTGAAGAAAAACGCTACTCATGACTTCAATAGTTGATAATGTGAAATTCATACCTTTGCAGTTATCGTCATATTTATACATCTACTGGATTGACACTCCACGATGTTGCCTTGATGTTGGCAAATGGTCAAAATCTTGCCACCAGTGGCAGTGATGATATGTGTGCAATATGTGGAGACGGAGGTGAACTTGCCATTTGCAATGGATGCCCTCGAGCTTTTCATACCGGTGAGTGATTTCTGTCATTCCCCAATTTATTTTTTTATGGACGTAAAAATAGTTTACTTAAAATTATACGTGCCGGTGACCCACATCCAACGTACCTCTATTAACTCAAATTCTTATTGTGACAGATTGTTTAGGCTCGCAGTATGTCCCTGCTGATGATTGGCACTGTCCGTACTGCAGAGACAAATTTAGTCATGCTAGAAAAGCCTCTGGTGATTCAAGATCTATTATAGTTAGGCTAAAAAGATTTGTTAGAGCACCAGAAGATGAGCCTGGTGGTTGTGTAATATGCAGGTATGTTGCAGCACTTTATGTTAGAATCAATTGCTATTTTCGTAGTTCCGATTGTTTGTTATTTTCAATTCAGTTCTTCCTGTTTGTTCTTTTCATCTTAGTTCTACTTGTTTGTTATCTTATCTCTTTTATTCAGTATTTATTAACTTTAATGAGGAAAATGAGTTATCGATTCAAAAAAAAGAAATAAATTAACTTTAATAATTAAGCCTTTTGCTGCAATAGATGGGACATGGAGCCTGGTTTTAGTTCATGAATTTCCCTTGTTTATATTAATTGTCTCACATGATCTGAATATGCTCTTATTTTGATAACCATTGATCTGATTATATGTGTTGGTATTCTAAAGTCTGTAGTTTAAGTTGATCGTCTAAGTGTTTCAGGATGCACTTTTCTGCTTCAAATGTGCTTGATGGTTGCATTTGTGGGATTCTTCCTAATGGCACGTCTATTATTTCAGTGGTGTTTCCTTCAATTAAAATTGTTTTCTTTCCTTTTTGTAGGATTCAAGATTTCAGTGCAGCTAAGTTTGATGACCGAACGGTCATAATCTGTGATCAAGTAAGATCTCTTGCTTCATCATGTTTTGTTTTTTATTGTGGTTTTTGGTTTTTAATGTTTCCATTTTGTGGGGCTTATGGTATCTCACCTTTGATTTTGACTTGATATTATATCGTCTTGTATGCTAGTGCGAAAAGGAATATCATGTCGGTTGTCTGCGTCAGTGTGGGTTGTGTGACCTAAAGGTAAGCCTCATTGTGTTTTGTTAGTTAATAGAAATAGTATTTTACGAATATGTCCTAAAATGATGTCTGATCTATCTTACAGGAACTTCCTGAGGATAAATGGTTTTGTCGTGATCAGTGCTATAAAATTTTTGAAACACTTCAAAATCTGGCTGGTAGTGGACCCAAGCTGATTCCAGCATCAGTGTTGGCTTCAATACATAGGAAACAGACAGCAATAGGCATAAGTGATGAATCCAAGAATGAGAGTCAAATCCAATGGCGCGTTTTAAGTGGGAAAAGTCGCTTTCCTGAGCATCTGTTACATCTTTCCCGTGCTGCAGCAATCTTTCGTGTAAGATTTTATCGTAATCTTTGGCGTAAAACATGTTACACTCAGATTTGGGTTCTCTGTAACATCCAGAAACTTAAAGCTTTTGCATATGTCTGTTGATATGCGGCTTTTCTTGCACTGCTATTGACTAAATACGGCTATGGTCAATGATGCCTTGTTTCATGTATTTATTTAAAACTTCATCTTTTATCGGGTGGTTGTGGAAAGTTGACACTTCCGACACATGCATTCTCAATTTCACACGAATCTCAATTGTTTGAATTACAATCTATTGAACCTATCTTTGCTGACCTTGCAGGAGTGCTTTGACCCAATTTTAACAACTTCAGGCCGGGATCTGATACCTGTCATGGTGTATGGGTAAGTTATCCTTCTCATTTAACTATAGTTGGGAATAACTTTTACCTTGTTTCTAACTCGTTCAAATTTATATGCAGAAGGAACATTTCCGGGCAAGAATTTTACGGAATGTATTGTGTGGTTCTGCTTGTAGAGTAAGTGCAGAGTTTTTCTCTTGGACATTGATTGATTATGCTCTTTTACCTTGTTACCTTCTCATTTTTCTTTTCTGTTCCTTCATTTACTCTTCTTTATGCTGAATTGTCATCATGGTCGATGCAGGTCTGTTGTCGTATCGGCTGCACTTCTGAGGATATTCGGGCAAGAGGTCGCCGAGCTTCCTTTAGTGGCTACGGCCAGAGAAAATCAAGGAAAGGTATGTATCTATCTAAGTAGGTGTATATTGAACCTAGCTTCCTATCCTTTTGACAAAAACTGGTGCTAATATATAGGGCTACTTCCAAGCACTGTTTTCGTGCATTGAAAGGTTTCTGTCATCCTTGAATGTAAAACTACTCGTACTACCTGCTGCTGAGGAAGCCGAAGCTATGTGGACGACGAAGCTAGGCTTCAGAAGAACTAGCAACGAACAAGTAAGATGTTTTAATTTGTTCAACAGTGTGGTCAAGAGTGAAATTTAAGTGTTGCTCCTTCTTCCATTAACAGATGCTCAAGTACACAAGAGACCTTCAGCTTACGATATTTGCCGGGACGTCCTTGTTAGAAAAGGAGGTGCAACACTTTGCAGACTGATTTCAAAAGGATTTCTGACATTGGAGTTCTACAGCTGATTCTCGTTTGGTGCATAGGCGAGAGTAAGTTTGGAACTGACGGATTGTCATCGATGATGAAGGAAGAAAGAGAACGGATTTCGCAGTTTTTCTTTTTATGGAGTGTGCTTTCTTTCTTGGCTGCTGACTGGCCTTATAATTTTTCTCCGTGCGTGTGTGTGCGTGTTAGTGAAGAAAGATCCATGGAAAATAGTCCATACACATGCGCATGCATAAAAGAGCTTGTTTTCTTCAATGGGACCAAGCCATCTCTATGTATGTAGCTGAAGACGTCATAAGAAAATAAATACTGCTGGATTTTGAGCTTCTTACTTGCCAACAGCTTTGGTTGGAAGATTGTCTTTGAATATCTTAGGATCATATGCGTTACTAATAACTATTATAATGTGAAATTTCTTCGTTGTATCTCAAACAAAATCTGGCGCCATAACAAAAAAAAAAAGCAGAACCCAACAACAGAATGCATAAAAAAGAAAGGTAAATGAAATCCCTAAAACAGAAATATATCGAAAGGCAAATAGTTTAGATGATGCCGATTTTGTTGGCGACATCCAGGGCGTCGTGGTCGGGAGTCAACCTCACATAAGCCTTCTTGGTCCCATCAGGCCTGTAATAACAGAGTAAAGACAATACGTAAGAGCGTGGAATCGTCATAAAACAGCTAGTTCGAGATAAATCAGAGTTGTATAACGCTGGAATTGCTCTCATATACCTGATGAGAGTGTTGATCTTCCTAGTCTGGATATCATACATCTTCTTGACAGCATCTTTGATCTTCTTCTTGTCAGCACGGATGTCAACAATGAAGACCAATGTATTGTTGTCTTCAATCTTCTTCATGGCAGACTCGGTGGTCAAGGGATACTTCAAGATCTGGTAATGATCGAGCTTGTTGCGAGGAGTCGCGCTGATGCGAGGGTACTTGGGATTTCTGTCCTTCTTCAGTGTCTTTGGGCGGTGGAAAGTGACCTTTGTGCGTATCTTCTTGGCCTTCTTCTTGAAAGTTGCTCCAGTTTTCACCGCCTTGGCAGCCTTAGCGGCCTGAGCCTTAGGATCTGCCTTCTTGGTAACATCAGCTTAAAACAAGGAATTGTAAAGAGGCTTATTCACAGTCGAATTGTATCAAAGATGCCAAAAGAAAAAGTATATTTCGTTGTGAGGTGTAAAAGCAAGAACTGTTTTCTAAATGTTCGAAACTAGCAATCTGTATATCACTTTCGGTATATCTAAAAGAGACAGATCAAGCAACACAACCAAGCTTATAGAATCATTCACTGGAAACAAAGGGTCGAACATCATCTGCAATATCGAAAGAAAGATAATCCACAAAATATTACTTTGCACCTTAGACAGAATTAGCCACGTTATGATAAGCAAACCAAGCACTTTAAGCATAAGGGGGAAAAAACACTGAAGTAATCCGTTTTTTATAACTACGACAAAATTTCTTGTACGAGAGAGCAAACGGATCATATCAGAACAATCCCAAGTGAAATTTCTCCTCTACCATTACTATCTACACAGTTAAAAGTGGATACCTTTAGCAGGAGCCATTTCGTCAGCAAACTCGAATCCCCTTTCGAAAGCTCACCTGAGAAGAGAAATCAAATAATTTTGAATCAAAATTCCATTCGAATACATACAGACATTAGCAGTAATAGAGAAAGAAATCCGTAATGCTAGCTGCATTACCTTCGTCGACTAGGGTTTCCGAGGCTGAAGGATGGCTGTAGGGTTATTATAATAACTTTCAAGCGGGCTGATATGTTGGGCCTTTATCCTATTGGGCCATCTTTTACAACATTATCGGCCTTATTGGGCTTTATTCATTCCCTTCCTTGAACCCACTAACAATTCAGCCCATTTAGTTACTACGGAAATCATTCCACGACTTTGTAAAATCGCTTGTGAATCTCTCTTATATTGATAAATAATTAATATACTAATTCATAGTTTCACACCTAATGTTGCAAAATACGAGGAGGCAATTATTACTATTTTCAACTATGGATGATTATAGATTATGGCATGACTTTTTTTTTTTTTAATCTATAATTTTTCAATTAAGTACTTGTTTGATGCCACTTTGATACCATCCGTCTATCAACGTCTTAGATTGATGTACGTACATCTTTATGTCGGCTGTGATGACACCAATTGAAGATGTAAAAAAATATAGTAAAGTTTCAGATAATTAAAGCACTAATCAAATGATACTTTTAAGATATATAAAACTTTGTCTAGCCAAACACTGCCTCCAACCATTAACAACCATTACTACTACTAACTACATCACACTAAGAACGTATTCATTAGGTATATCTTCACTAGACATCATACTTCAATAGGAACTCCTTTCGAAAGCTTCCCGCGATTTTTTTCGACGCGATAGCGTGGCGGGAAGTCGGGGGTGATGTAGGTGGACGGGCCCGAGTGAGGGAAGTGCCCTTTCGGCAGCTTACCGAATATGTACTTGTATTGGTCGTACGCCGTTAGTTCGGGCCTAATTGAGTATGCATAGTTGCTAAGCAAGGCTATAACAAGCAATGCAAACAAGAAGACTTTGGTTATAGAAGGAGATTGAATAACATTGAACTTCATGCTTAGTTCTTTCTTTCTCTCTTTCTTGCATTACTTCTTATGGTTTTGATGTTTTCTTGGTCTCATGGTTTATATAGGAGGTTAAAGGTTGAATTACTGTTGTACACTTGTATTAATGAGAGGGTCACTAAACATTAAGATGGTATGATTGAATTAATTGAACTTTTCCATGTTTTATTTTTCTGACAGTTCGAAACTGTAAATCGAAATATGCTTAGAAGGTTATGTGTAAAAGGAGTCAAATGTTACAAAATAATTATATATATATGCATTGAACTCATTATCAAGCTAAACTAAACTGATTCCACCATACTAATTCTGCCCATAGCATGAGGATCAGACTGTTAATTTATGGGTCGTTTTGGTTCCACGCTCTCTGGTCTGCAAAATTTGGACTGGTCGTTCCGTGATTCTGTTCAAACTAACGGTTAAATTAATCTATGGACCAAAACACCAATAATCGATAGCATTGAGACTAAAAGTAGCATATCGAAATATGGGGATAAAAAAGGCCTTTGTTTCTTGTCGGGATATATCAAATTATCCTCTTGTAATTTGAGTTTATAGGGCCTCGTAAAGCCCAATAGTTAAAGTGGGCTTCTTTTATCTTTAATGGGCTTATAAAGCCCAATGAGCTGAGTTTTATAAAAAGCCTTCGAACGGTGGATGCAATTTTCTGCCATGTTTGAATGAGACTCACGCGCCCGTTATCATCCCGCGAAGCCCTTGAAGGCCTATTGAGCAGCGCCGATGGGCGTCCTATCAGCTACACTCTGTTCGGCAATCTTGTTCAGCGTTGCTCTGATCGACGACTCACGCGCCAGGCCAAACAGCTCCACGCGCGTCTCGTACTCTCCTCCATAGTCCCCGACAGCTTCCTCGGGTCGAAGCTTATAGGCTTCTACTCTAGAACCCAAAACCTCAAATGTGCCCGCCACGTGTTTGATCAGATTCCCCAGAAAAATACGTTTGCGTACAACGCTCTTTTGATTGCGCTCACGGTGAATAAGCGCCACAGCGAAACTTTGGAGCTGTTTAAGCTGAGTTTGAGGGGGAACGGTTTGGATTTTGCGGATGTCAGGCCAGATAGTTTTACGTTGAGTTGCGTGTTGAAGTCGATGTCTGAGGTGGTTTCTGGAGGCGGGTCGTGCGCTGCGATGGTTCATTGTTATGCTGTGGAGAATGGGCTTGATTCGGATGTCTTTGTGGGGAATGGGTTGGTGACCTGCTACTCTAGGTGTTGTGATTTGGTCTCGGCAAGGGCGTTGTTCGATGAAATGCCTGAGAGGGATCTGATATCGTGGAATTCAATGATTTCGGGATATGCACAAGGTGGTTTTCATGAGGAATGCAAGGAATTGTACGGTTTGATGTTGGATTCTAAGGGGCTGAGGCCGGATTCAGTTACAGCTGTGAGCGTTTTGCAAGCATGTGCTCAGTCAAGTGATCTTGAACTTGGTATCAAAGTCCATCATGGCATGGTTCTGAATCTTGATAGTGGGACTGAGCTTGATTTGTCAGTTTGTAATGCGATTCTTGCAGTATATGCAAAATGCGGTTGTTTGGATTATGCTAGGCTAATTTTCGAGGAGATGAGTGAGAAAGACGAGATAACTTACAGCACTATGGTGTCAGGGTACATGATTCATGGGCTTGTTGATGAGGCTATGAATTTTTTTGAAGAATTAACAAACCCAGGCTTGAGTACTTGGAATGCTGTTATTTCGGGTAGAGTTCAGAACAATCAATACCATAAGGTTTTTGATTTAGTGCGTGGCATGCAAGTTCGTGGCTTAAAGCCCAACTGTGTGACACTTTCAAGCGTTCTTCCTACGGTCCCGTACGTCTCACATCTAAAAGCAGGGAAGGAAATTCATGCATATGCCATTAAGATAGACTCTGCCAGGAATATTTATGTCACTACAGCTTTGATAGATGCTTACGCCAAGCTGGGATATATTAGTGGATCACAGAGAATATTTGATCAGACAATGGATAGGTCCGTGATTGTTTGGACGGCAATAATCTCGGCATATGCATCGCATGGTGATGCTAATCTAGCACTCAACCTCTTTGATCAGATGCTGAGAACTAGAACAAAACCAGATGAAGTTACATTCACTGCTGTATTGGCAGCTTGTGCTCATTCTGGGCAGGTAGACAAAGCTTGGGAGGTATTTCATGATTTGTTGCCTAAACATGGAATTAATCCATTGGCAAGTCACTATGCATGTGTAGTTGATTGCCTGTGCCGAGCTGGGAAGCTTCGAGAAGCTTCAGAATTTGTTAAGAAAATGCCTGTCGAACCTTCTGCCCATGTTTGGGGTGCACTTCTCACTGGTGCTGCTGTATGTGGGGACGTTGAACTTGCAGAGTATGTTTCTGGCCATTTATTTATATTGGAGCCCGAAAATCCAAGCAACTATATCGTTATGGCAAATCTTTATTCGAAAGCTGAGAGGTGGGATGAAGCCGAGATGGTAAGAGAGAAACTGAAGAATATAGGGTTCAAAAAAGTTGCTGGAAGTAGTCGGATTGAAATGTCTGGTGGTTGCATGGATAACGTTCCTACAGTCAAAAGAACTAGTACAATGTTATGATGCGTTGTTTCTCTATAGATATAGGAAAGAAAAAAGAATGTCTATAACAACGGATGAATTTGATGAATAAAATGCTTAGATTAGAGTGTACTGTCTTTCTTTGAAGATTACATACTAAGGCAGAGTTGTGCTATCTTCGCCAGCCTGAGGTATATTTTATCGTGTTTCCTCGTTATTTTTTAGAGGTTATTACTTTACATGTTGAGTTTCACTTGCTGCACCTAATAATATCCTCTAATTGCAGTAAATGACTTACGTATAGAAAGCTCTCCATGATACATCGGAGAAATTGCATGATAATCTGATAATTTCAAGGTTGGATGCAATAATAAGTATCTCATGTAGGAGTCCAAAACCCCGAGGTCTAGCATTATCAGACGATAAACATAGGCTAAAAGGTTCGTTCTCTTCTCTTGCATTATTCATGCTGCTGCTTCAGTAGGACCAAGAGATATTACATTTGAGTTGATAGATTAGCTATCCAGCTTGTTCTTGCTTTTTTATTCTCTTCTGCTTTGTTCTTTTCAACTTGAAGAACACAGAAAAAGAAAAGTAGAGAAGTTGTCAAGTGTTCTTGAACTGGACAGGGACTTGCAGACAAAGGGCCAACATTTCCATGCACTACATTCCATGTGAGTCATACCTCCTCAACACCCAATCATTCACTTATCTGCAATTTTAAAGTACTTTGTGCTTTGGATCTGATGTTATAGAAAATTCCACCCCAATGTAAATTTACTTTGCTGTTTAAATATATATTCATATAATATCTGCTGTTTAAATTACCACTATTTGCTGATTATGTCAATAATATCTACCATAAAGATAGGTCAAATAATCTCTTACATTTCATTTTTTCTTAATTATATTGCTGTTATCTTATATTTTCATGATCTTTTGGTCCTTGTGGTCAAACCTCTCTCACCTTTTAACAGATAAAAGCTCATTACATCCTCAAAAAGCAGCACATGATCATCGGTCGTCTGAACAATACACTATGGTACAGAGCATAAACTTCTCAGAAGCCGCAGTCATGGCTGCACTCACTGCCCTACCACAAACCCACCTCTCATACCTGGCCACCGCCATCTCCGGCGCGTTCCACCACCGCCACCGCCGCCTCATCTCTCTCCTCTCCTCCCCTGTAATCTTCACTCTCACTCTAAAACACCTCCAATCTCTATCCCTCTACCACAAATCCCTACTCGTCGCACGGTACCTCCTATATAATCTCAACATTCTTCATCACTTCATCGGAAAAACCACCACCATACAACCGCCGCCGCAACAGATCTCCACCACGTGTATGAGGCTTAGGGACCTTGATGCCGTTCTCTTATTACTACTCCTATGCGAAATCCATCATTACAGACCAGAACTACTCGACGCTCGGCCGGAGCTGTGGCGGGATATCGCTAGTGAATACCTCACGGATTCAGCGTTGAGTCTATCGACGTTTAGAGGCTATTCTATTAGCTTCAGTTGTGATAGAACAACTCATGAGGCGTTGATGCAGTACGTCGACTGTGTGGGGAGGTGTTGGAATTTCGTGAAAGTGTTGGGCCGTGGCGGTGGAGAGGTGCCGGCTTTGGTCAAGGCGGTGGTGGGTCTGCCGTCGGTGGAAGCCGTCGATGGTGGTGGTGACTGTGTGATATGTAAGGAAGAGATGGAGAAGGGACGACAAGTGTGTGAATTGCCATGCAGCCATACGTTCCATTGGATTTGTATTTTGAGATGGTTTAAGAAGAGGAACACTTGCCCATGCTGCAGATATCCACTGCCGTCGGATGATGTACGCCGTGAGATCCGACGGTTGTTGGAAGATTTGGCCAAGATTGGTGGTGTTGAAATATTCTATCAAGAATTAAGGTAAATTTTCACTTATAAATTACTATAATACATTTGTATAATCTAATCTAATCTAATCTTGTCATGCATATTGAACAACTGCATTAGTATGATTATAAATTATAAGATATGCCAGTTTGTTCTACTTGCAAGTGCAACTATGATCGTAAATATTAAAAAAAAAAAAAAAGGCAATTAATGCACATTTTTTGTAATTTCACATGAATCTAATCTTAGGTGAATAAAGGCTTTCCAAGGGACCAAAGGCCAATTAGCCGACATGTATAATTAGAGGCCCAACATTTAAAATCAAATAAATTTTGGACAAAGCCCATTAAATTCCAAGGCTATAGAGACCATTATACGTATTTATTCATTTATTTATTTTTGCCTAATATCTCCGCACAACTTCAAAGTGGTCTCCACGTTCCAATTAAATTTGGTATGGAGTGAATTTAAGCTCATTATCAGCTATGAGATAATAATTACGTCTTACAGCAAGACTGATCTTTCTGACTTATGTGTCTCATCTCAGGTTTAGAAAGACTATGATAGTCAAGAATTCTATTTAGAGATGTCATGACCCGCCGGGAACCATAATACATAACTATGCTAAACAAATAGGAAGATGGATTTGGGAAGTCATAAAAAGAATGTCAAACAGTAGGGAAGGGCATCTTAGTGCAATCCAAACTATATATTATTTAAATTAGTAATAAAAAAAAATGTCACAACAATGATGGTAGCTGCATATCTACATGGGCCTAATCAATCCACAATGCCGACGCATGTTAAATAAATAAAACCAAAATTTGCTTGTTTCAAAAGATTAGTGCTCCCATAATTAAATAAATAGGACCACTATCCCCAATTAATCATTTGCATTAATTAAACCGAACATATAAATAAATAAATAATAAAAAAAGTGATTTTTGTGTAATATTTGGTAAAGTTGGTATGTACAAGCAAGCATGTGAGTAAATTAGGAGAGTGATGTGGAATAAATGTGACCGATGACAACATGTGACCTTACATAGTCAGAAATAACATTGAGACTCTTATGATGTCGTTTTGCATTCAAGAAAATTCAAAGTGAAGTTACTTTCTTTCTACTTTTTAACATTGTTCGATGACATCTCATGAAAATCATGCACAGAATATAATGCTGCTCTTATGAAATTATATCAGATCATGGATACCTTGTGATCACCACAGGCCAGTGAGTGACTACTGAGCTATGAACATTTACAGCGTGCCATATATTGTATATTATATAGTTTACAAATACTTCGCTATCTATGTATATATATATATAGGGAAAAAACGGATCTTTATCACATATCTTAAGAAGGGACAACCTTTTCTTTCTTTCTTTTTTTTTTTTTTTCTCTTTCTTTAAATTCATTTACAGAACCATTCAAGATAAGAGATGGAGATCGATGAGCTTTAATTTGAATGTAGTATTAAAGAATGCTTTTTTTTTTTTAATTGGGATGTCTTATTTATTGTTGGTTGCATGAGTCCAAAAAGTGCTGACACAGCTCAAACCTTCAAAATTACTTCACCGTCGTGTGTTTGTTTTTTCGTTTTTCTTTTCCTTTTTTCTTTATATATATATATATATATATATATATATTATATATATCAAGGAGTATGCTGAAGTAAAGCTTTAGTTCAAGAAAATCTCCATTAGCAGATTTGAGAGATGACTGAAGGTGACGATGCAGATTTAAAATGGGGGTTAGTTTGCTTACACTTTCAACTGCATATTTCTGTTTATTTATTACTGAATGAATTATTGCCAGAAAATAGACTTCTTTATTTGATATTCAGTGAGAGGAAAGTTGAAGTTGAAGACAGTGTAAGAACAGTTGAATGTCTTAGGGGAAGGTTGCTTGCTGAGAGGTTAGCTTCAAGAAATGCTAAAGCAGCAGCAGAAAAATGGGATAACAAGGTTTTCATTAATTTTTTTTTTTATTTTTTTATTTTTTTTTTACGTTCTTTTTTATTTGAATTTTGGGTTATCCCTTTTTTTTTCCTCTAAATGATGGAAATCTCCCAGTTGATTGAGCTTGAAAGCATGCTGAAGGAAGAGACTATATCAAGAAACAAGGCTGAGAAGAAGCTTAGGTTTCTAATGAAAAAGCTCGAGTCTTTAAACCGATCGCAACTCCCCGATGAATCACAACACTCGGCCTCGCCGGATAAAACCGACGTTTCATCTCAATCATCCTACGGGCTTCCTTCTTCCTTTCCTCCGAGCGCGGAAGAGCCGAAAGAAGTAAAGGGCAACGTCAAAGATTCCGAATCTTTTCACCAAAATGGTCCGACGGGTTCAAACCATAATGCTCATGCGACCACAGAGAGTTCGATTTCAGAAGCCGAAGCATTCGAGCCCGAGAATAATCAGTGAGCGTTTCGAATTTTCTAGCAACGTTTGTTCGGCTAATTTACTAGAATCATGAAAATGACGTCAATTCATCCATTTCCCGACAGGAAAAATGGCATCGGAAACATTAACCGAGAAGAAGGTCCAGATCATTACACAGACTCCCTCGGCAACTCACTGGCTATAGTTTCAGTTAATATGCCGCCGAAGGAAAACCCTAAGAAGATCGACCCTGAAGTCCTCGATTCGACGGTGAACGAAGTGCTCGACACGTTGAAGCGTGCCAAGGAAAGTCTTCAGAGCTCGATGCTGAGAAGGCGTGGGATGAACATGATTAAAGTTTAAAGGTTGGCCTCAACTTATCCGTGGGCTGTACCAAGAAAACAAGACGAACTAATTTTCTGCTACTTCACGGCCGATGAATACAATCTCGGTTTTGTCCCTAATTATCGACTAGTTAACACGAAGCAGCTTACTAACCTCTAGATTAGGAATCCCTGGCAAAGATATTACTAGGAACTTAATGGGTCCTAAGTGATTCTTATCCTATGTTCTTTGCCTTTCATATATACCGAAGAAAGACAACATATGAAGAGTTTCTATAACACGAGGAAATGTTAATACACATTAGTGAAACAAACACTTCAGACAAGAATCCTGAAACATGATAAATCAACAGATGACAGAATCCTCAAACATATGAAATATTGTAGACAGACAGACAGACAGACAGCCGACATAAGACTTAACTATAAGACACAGATATTCGAGAAAACTAAACCTTGCATGGGCAATAAATGGTATGGTATCTGAAGAGTGATTGGGGAGAGGAAATCATTCATTCATCAGTGCTTCTACTTGAACTGTCTGGCCCCACTTGCTTTACAAACTGTCCTCGGACACGAGGCCGAGATTCCGCTAGTTTCTTTCTATTTTGATATCGTACCTGAATCAGCAAAAGACTCAAAAGGAGAAATCATATAACAGCTTGACACGAATGGATCTTGAGCAATAATAGAGTTGTTGAGAAAAGCTACATACTACCAGTTATGCACATATCATGGATTTATGTGGTCCCAAGTTGAGAATAAAAACTAGATATACCAATAACATTCTGTTACCTTTTTAATGAAGCATCTTTCTTTCCTCTTCTGACGGAACTTATACAAAGCAGCTTCTCGCTGAGTGAGCTTTTTGTCATCTACACCAGTCCCGCTACCACTGCCACTAGCATCTCCTCCGCTACCGCTTTTTCCAGCTTGCCCGCAATCAGTTTCTGTGTTAGTCCCTAACGTGTTAACCAGAGTGCTGCTACCGTTCTGTCCATTGCTCAAATGATTACTTCCAGAGGCGCTCCTGTTTAAACTGTAATTCCCGGGATTTCCATCTACATGTGCAACTGAAAGATTTAGTGAACCACATTGGGGAGGATTTGAAGCTATATTCTTCAGGGACAGCTCGATCTCTTTGTGTGATGGATGCTGATCCAAGTTGTGGAAATGATGGTGATAGCAGTTAGAGTGTTGGATCTGATGCTCTTGATGTGATCCTCTTGCAGTAGTTAAATCAGTAGTTTGTTTCTCGTTTGGCATAACGAGACCAGCATGTGGTTTGGCATATCTTGGGTCATCCTTCACGGGTCTAAAAGCAGAAGGGTGCAAACTGTTAACCGCTGATGTTGCCTCCGAAGTATCCATGGGCATTGATGGGAGTTTAGGGTGTTTATCAGTGGTTGAGCCCATATCAAAAACATTATTAACTTCGTTTGAGCTGTGGTTTGCAACATTCTCCAGTGAATGGGCTTGTGGATCACTCAGTGACCCAATTTTCGCACCTTCAATGCTATTCCCAATTTTGGAGCTGCTTCCCATGGCGAGCTTCGGAGTGTTAGAGGATGTATTATACCTGCGATATAGATGCTTGGTAAGAAGCAACTTCATAATAGATAGATAAAAAGCTGGCACAACCATTACAACATAAAAAGAGAGCAGCAATAAGGTTACAAAAAAAATAATGATCTCTGTTCCTTCTTTCCAAACCTGGTGAAAGCAGATTGTTCGGAACGTCTCAAGACACAACGATCATCTTGACTGAATCTCCCACTGTTCTGAGGTCCTCTTAGCCTCTTCAGGCTAAGTTCCAAGTTAAATTCTTTGGAATCATCAGCAGCATTACTTTTGATGTCTAACATGATTGTTCCTTCTCTAATAGATCCAGATTCTCTGCCATCAATCAGAGGATCCATTTTAGCAATGACACCTTTTTGCCTGTTCGATGTCCATTCGCCGGATGGATTCACTTGTCCGTTCTCGACGAGCTTGATATTCATATCAATATTTAATTCTGGTATGGACTTCATTTTCGAACCCGTGCATGTTGCTGAGACTTCAACCATATTTTCAGAGTTTGATCCCATATTTTTAGGGACAGTCCTCTCCAAGTCTTTTCCCTTCGCAACAGTATCTATAGGAGAAAAGCTCACTTCTAAGAGAGACTGGAAGAAAAATAAAAATGATGCCAAAAGTTATCAGTATTATTATACCAGGTTGGTGTTGTTCATGAACTTCTCTTACTACACTCACGTCCAGCCTTTTTTCACCTGAGTTCTCAGGATTTGGGCGAATAACTTGAGCACAAGTACTATCTGCGCGCTCAGCTACTCGATCAACTGGAGACAAATCTTTAGAGCTATCATTTTCTACAGCTTGTTTTGTCCACGAGCTCTGTAAAACACGAGCCGGTCAGTCTACACAGGTGTACGTAAAAACTTTGGTGATCTCATGAAAGCGGCAGTTAAACATATATTTCTGTTAAATGTTGATGCATACGGAAATTAAAATCAAAGAAGTTGAAGTCAACATGGCGAAATAAGAATACATCTTGTGGGACTTACATAATAGATTCCCTAGATTTCATTCTGATTGGGTAACTCACTTAAAAACCAACACGTTCCAGATGTGATATCATTCATTTATTATATTCTAGTATGATGAAACTTGCAACTTAAAGCATTTTTGTGCTATCTTATAGTTGACCGGTGAGTTCTTACGTGGAATCGAACAACCACTATCACTTAATCCGTTCAAACATAGAGAAGTCAATATGGCCCCAAAATGATGGATATTTGTTCACTTTTAAATTCGTACACAACATGACCTGAGAAACCAACACATTATAAATGCCAACAATCTAAAAAAGAGTGATATCACCTGTGCGCCACTTCCATCATCACTTGTATCATCAACATTTAGACCATTGCTACCATTATTTTCACCACCATCACCTCCACTGTTGTCTGCTTTTTCACTACTTTTCGATTTCACAGATTTTTGTGTTTGAGTACCACTCTCGCTCCCGCTTCCACTTGACTGTCAATAATCAAGGATTAAGAAATACTACAACGTCGATAGTTACACAATCAAAGAAATTCCTTCTAGTAACCCAAGTTCATAAAGTGGCATATGTCATGTAATAAACTGGTGGAAAGTTTTGCCATATCAGTCATATAGCTGTGAAAGTGAAGGTAACTCACACTGTGGCATCGCCTCCACACATGCTGCCAAAGGTTCTTAAGCTCGTTTTTTCGTATGGGTTTCACCAAGAAGTCAACAGCACCTTTAGACAAGCACTTAAAAACTACACCTACTGAATCATGAGAAGACGTCACTGCAAGTAATCCTCATTCAGTTAGCATAATTCCAAACTCGTAAATGGAATCCGAACTATACATGACAAGATACAAGGAGGGGACTGGGGATTACTCACTTATCACAGGAATAATCTTGCGTGTTTTGTGGCTCATAATCCTTGATAGGAGAGCAATTCCAGATAAACCAGGCATCACTACCTCTGTCAAGACAATGTCAATATGATTTGTTAAATCTTCTAAAATCCTCCAGGCTTGTAGTCCATTAGCAGCCACCACCACTGCATAAAACATTTTGATGCACAAACATCAACAATTTATTACAGATTTGCATGCTCTAAGCTCGATTATGTTCTGTATGTCACTACTACTCTGGAAAATTCAAGTATGTATTAATTAAGCACCTTCATAATTACAGTTCCGGAGCAGAGCAGTGACCACATGGCGTGTAGAATCATCATTTTCCACAAGCAAAACACGAATGGTTCTCACATGAAGAAACCTCTCCCAATGCACAACTGAACCAAGAGGCTGTTGTTGCTGTTTCACTTGCATAATTCCAGAACCTTGCAACTTATTCACTTCCCCGACTTTATCTTCATCATCTGCACCTACCTTTACAAAACCATTCTCTACATGTTTTTTTCCCAGAACATCCTTATCATCATCTGGCGATTCTCTTTCTCCATCTTCGTCGGTATTCATCGAAACTCTGCCTGTCAACCAGTTTAAAATACACTGATAATGAGGCAACATGCACTATCAGATAACTTCTGATGGAACCTTTGACTAACCGTTGTCAATGAAAATAGATATGGGAAACTAA
The DNA here is from genome assembly GCA_028392965.1 of Lindernia subracemosa. Taxonomy (NCBI): domain Eukaryota; kingdom Viridiplantae; phylum Streptophyta; class Magnoliopsida; order Lamiales; family Linderniaceae; genus Vandellia; species Vandellia subracemosa. Next base: position 754,641 of record JAQPCC010000084.1, on the reverse strand, counting down.
TCAGAAGAGCTTGTTCACTCACGAGAACCCAAAGCCCTCAGTAAACAAAATCTTACAGCACCAATGAAATCGTCAAAATCGCACCGTAAAAGAAACTAACCGCACATAACACTAACAAATTAAAAAAAAAAGACATTACCTCACCCTTAGAATTTCAAACCAAACCGTTTGAGTTAAATTCTATCCAAATTCCTCAAAGGCCTCAACAAGAAGGTAGACAATAAAAACAAAATATTGCCACAGAGTACCATTAAGCCCTAACAATTACCATCTACAAACACTGAAACAGACGCACACGCTCATATACATACATGTAAATATATATTAATCGACAACCATCAAGAATCATCAGATGAGCTTCACACACTTTCAGAAATAGATGAAATACAATAAAAAAAAAATCTACAGAAATTTAAATTGTAAGAAAAAAAAAAAGCCATCAGCAAGATATTTATTTGGCAGGCTACATAACTAGAAGAACAATAGCTCATTTTACCTTCGAAAATCTGCCTAAATCAACAGTCAACGAGCTCGAATCTGCCTACAATACTTCAAAAAACAACATCAACAAAAGAAATGAAGAGGAACAAGCGCATCAGTCGCACAGCCTAACAAAATAATCGAGCTCAATTTGGATCACACGCAAGGAGATTAGGGTTTCCGATCATAAAGATAAGGCTCATCTGGTATAAAAACGTATGTTTTTCAGGTGTGTTCTCTCGTATTTCTATTTTTCTTTTCCCCTCCTCCGAGGGCAGTATAGAGATTTGATTCTTTTCCGAGGGCTGCTGAGAAAAAAATCTTATTTTCTTACATTCCTACGTGTCAGATGACGTGGACAATCGACAGGCTAATGAGTCGCCACGTCGGATGAAACGTTGTGACGTGTTTGGATGACGTGTGCGAGATCTAAAGACGAGTGGTGGAAGGGCTCTGAGTAAATCAATACAGATTTGGAGGGACACGTGGCAGTTTTCGCAGGAAAATATCTGCCTTAAGTGACGCCGTGATAACGGAGGCTGGGCACTGTGCGCTTTGTTTTGAGGAGGCGTTTAGTAACGCCCGTTAGAGGCTGTGCTTTTTTTTCTTTTTCTTTTTCACTTTATTCGTTTCGTTTTTGTTACATTGGGGAAATAATTTCTTTTATCCTTTCGCTTTATTCCTTTTTTTGTTACAATTTGAAAGTTCTCTTTTTCGCTTTATTCCTTCTTCGATGAATTATAAATATACAGACAAAAAACCATTCGTAAAAGTGGGTCGATTTTCACATATTGTTGATATATGCTCAATGAATTTGAAGTGCATATAGAATATACAATGTTTTTTTTTTTGGGTACCACTAAATGACGAGTTAAAATCATGTACAAAGTTTCGGTACTGATGATAGTTACGGTGGAATAATATAATTTTATAATTAATAATGAGTTTCGAACATATATTCATGTTTTGTAACTAAAAAAAGGTTTTTTTATGATGTCCCAAATGCCAAGTTTTTTGCGATTTCGTTTTGTCCAGAGGCAAAATTTAATTTAACAATAGTAAACTTACCAAAAATGCAACGACACTTAAAAACGTTTGTACATATTATTTTATTTTTATTAATGTAGAAAATTCGAAGGATGGTGTGGATAAGAATTGTCCGGTTCTTTTTAGTCCGAAAACTATGGAAGTTTTTTTATTTTTCCCTAATAGTAGAATTGTTAATATTGTTAATGGGGAAAATAAATTATAAATCTTATATATAAATAGATATATAGTAGGTTTAGAATCGGGACAGTATTTCTTTTATTTAATAAAAAATATTTTTGACTAAATTTCAAAATAATATTAATTGATCAATTTCTTAAACTATTCAGATGTCAACTCGCCAATTCATCATTTCTTCTTCACATTTCATTATCATGATGCTGCCGAAAAAATCCAATCTGTCACGAGGTAGCTCGTCGCCTCCTTCCTGCTTGAGAAATGTCGGGAATTCTCACCTTGGAATGACGGGAGAATAGATGTGAGGGTGTTTTGCTCTCTGCCTCGGTCAAGAGGGTGATGCGTTTTAGGCGTGTGAGTATAAAATTGAGCAGAATAACAGTAAAAAAAAAAAGTGTCAACGAATTTGGGGCTAAGAATAGGCCGAAGTATTTATAGTGAATGATACTTTACACGCATTTCTGGTTCTTCGGCCTTCATTGAGACTCAGTCTTGGAGGTTTATCACGCTCTTCATCTTCCTACGTTCTTCTGAGTGCTCCTCTTCCAGGTCCACGATCTCTTCCACGTATGCGCTTCCTCTTCTAGTCAGACAGTCGATTTTCAGACCTACTCGGGAGTTGGTCCGAGCAAGCCACCCTATCCCGGGCTTTCTTCGCAGGGTGTCTTCCCGAGAGGTGCCTCCTCCTTCTCCTTCGGGGATACCATCTGGAGAGGGCTCTTCTCTTCGCTTTGGGAATATCAGCTGGAGAGGGCATCGACTTTTCCTCCTCCTATCTTTCTGAATATTTCATCAGCGACCTAAAATCACGAAGGTAACATATCATATCTTTTCTCTTACAAATTAAATTATTTTATTAATTTACACATTAATTATATATTAAAAAAACTAGCAATTATTTAAAATGTTAGAGTCAAGCCAAATAAAAAAAAAAAAGTAAGCCTAAATGCCGCGAAGTAACATTTCAACGGTCGCGGGTGGTGGCCGCCGTACCAAATCTAACTTCTCAAATTTATCAAACACGGCGGCTTCTCTCCCGACGGCTGCGTCGTGCCGGAGGCTGTGCGAATTTCATGCTCACGATCCGTCGTGGTTTTCAGATATCGGCAAAGACGCCACAAAATTAGGATAACAAACAACAGCTGATTAAATTTCCGCTCGAATTCACGTAGTTCGACTTGGGAGTTGATCGTTGCTCCCTCGTCAGTCTCCTAATCCCCAGGTAAGTTTTGAGCTGATTCTACATTGTAACCCATCTGAAAGTAAATCCGATTTAATGAATTGACCGCATTGTATTTGATAGTCTGGCGAATGATTTGGGGAAAGTTGTAGCTCTAGCCATTGCCACGTAAGACTTGACAAATTAAAGCAGTTGGGTTAGTCGATTTACTATAACATGGGCATGAGTGTTTTGGTAAATTTCGAATGTTGATAAAAATTGATGCATTGCTGCTTCAATCCAGAATTCAATTAGTAAGTAATTGATCATTGTGTATGATTGTTTTGTGCTTATATGCTATGCTTTTACACTTGCAAATGCATAATCTGTAGGAAAGGAGCTGATTATGTTGCTGCTGAGAAACGGAACTATGTTTGCGGGTTATGATTGTTGTCTTGTGTAGCCCTGCAAGAGCAAGACTGTGTCGAAGAGAATTAACAATTGAGTCGAGAAAGTACAGAGATTTAGTTCAACCGATCAATTTGTCGCATCATATTGCGATTTCAACGAAATCTGCCGCTTACGATGTTCCTCAACGACTGCATCTTTGGATCTTGCAATCAACGAGTCATATCAAGACAAGTGCCGGTCACTCCTTGAAGCGATGCAAGTCCTCTAACTCTTTGACACGATCTTATTCAAGTTGAACTTTCTTTACTGATTGCTGAAAGTTGCTCTTGTCATCTCTTCAAACTTATAAGTGAAAGGCAAGACAAAGGGAGGGTGCCCATGAAAATGAATTATCATCCACATCCTTTTTTCTGCAATAGCAACTAGCTTTGTGTAGTTGGAATGGATCAACGCTTGTGAAGGATAAAGGAAAGACTGGGGACTTTCCTATGAGAAGGATACAAATCAGAGTTACTTATTAGTGGCGGATGGCGCGACATGGCGGAAAGCCAAAAAAACCGCCATATGGCGGATGGCGCGGCGGAAAATGGCGGATTTACAAATTCCCACTATGCCATACCGCCATGGCGGATTTTTAACAACACTGATACAGATACGAGAACGTGGGTTCGTTGGTAAGTATCCCTCCTACTCGCATCTTACTTATGCTTGAATAAATACATCAAACAAATGCGAAATTATAAAACAGTAACCTCATATGCTTCACCACCAATTCTTGCATCTATTTATGTTCTTGAAGGATGCTTTATGGCATCACACACTCACGTATATCTTCTGAAATGTGCAGGCAACAGCTCATATTCCCATAAGGTACGCTTCAATTCAATTCTCCTTTTGTCCCAAACTATTTAGCAAACTCTTAAAACTCAGATGCCTTATATCCCTTTTTTTCTTCCCATGAAAATGATATCAGATTGAACAAATGTACAGAGTTCATGATACAACTGCCATTGTACTTAGTGTAGAAAACTCACTAGAAGTCATAGATAGGCATTGTGCTGTGCATGAGTGTGATGTTCAAGTGATGGGGTATAAAATAGTATAGAGTAGAAGAAAGCTAACTATAACAATGGCTCCAAATAGAGTGAACCTAGGGCTAGTCCATAGCATGAGATTTGACCTCTCTGTTCTCTTGATAGGGTCGACTTCTTCAGACAGAGGGAACTCAGACCGCCTGGGATTCCAGCTCACGTACTTGTCCGGCGAGAAGTTCGAAAACAGCGTCTTCTTCCCTTGCTTTCTGAACTTCGACCACGCCTTGTCCCAATCTCTTGAGGTATTATCACCATCACCTAACGATCAAATATCCCTAGCTTAATGAGATTTATGATGATTCCATAACTAATTAACCGTAAATCATAACGGCCATGTGTAATAAAGAAAAAAAATCAGAACCTTTGCCGATATCTTCGTCGTCGGCGTTGTTACGCCGCGGCGGCGGTCGATTGGCGCAGCGAGTTTTGAAACCGTAGTGATTTATTGAGATTGTGCTCAGTAAATTAAGTGAGGAGAAGCTTGCGACTCGAAGCCGAATATCCATTTGGTATTTGTTTTTTTTTTTTTTTCCTTCTCTTTTTTTTTTTCGAGGAATATGAAATTATTATTATTATTGCAGCCGCATATTTTCTGGTAATAGAAAATCTGGAAGGTAGAGTTCTAATCTCTATCCTCTGAGTGATGTCGCTAATCTTTTTCAGCGTTTTAAGCACTGCCAACGTATCCTAATAATGAGAACTGTCATTATTTATTTATTTATTTTCGGGATGTATTTATATGCTACACTTTGCTATCTGATTAAGTGCAGTCATCAAATTTGAATCCACTGTCGGCTATGGAACGACTCCGACGAGGGGCAGGATGGGGTGGGATTGAAGGTCATCCCCGTCCCCATCGCGATACTTATAGGAGAATTTGTCCCGCTCCCGATAAGTAAATAAGGAGAAACTTCTCTCCGCTCCCACCCCCCTCCCCTTTCCCCTTCCAGTGGGGATTGTCGCGGAATCTCCGCCCTACATTTTTTATAATGTGTTGCAATGGTCAATCCGATGAATGACATATATTGTCGTGGCACTTTCGTGAGTATGAACGTGAGCGAACACCAAAAGTTAAAAGATAGGATTGTGGAAACTGAGTCTGCCGTGAGAAAACGAGATAAAGAGGTAAAGATGAAGAAATATTATTGTTCGGATTCCCACGAAAAACAAGAAAAATTCCCAAATGATCCTCCATACTCACCCTATGGGGTCAGAAAAATGAGGAACTCCCATCCCATTGAGGCGAATACCATTGGAAAACAAGAATTTTTCACCCTATTATCAAATTTAGGTCAAGACTTTCAGTAAAAATTAATCCTCCTACTGATGAGACATCGACATTCATGAGTTTGAACCATAATCAAACTCCCTCTCAACACCTAGACTAATTATGGCGTTATGGTAACATAATTATATTTTCAATGAAACTATAAAGAAATAACCACTCTTTTAAATAACAAAAGTAATTTATAACAATCCCAAAAATTAATTTATGTACTCATAAAAACACCTAATTAACTAACAACACAAGTGGCCCTAACTTTCAAGCCATACAAAACCTACCCACCCAACAAGGCAAAATCAAGTGAATCCGAACCACAACACGTGTCAACCCATTGTAAACACGTGGGCCCACATCCAATGGTTCTGTCCTCTTACGAGGAGCATTATGAACCACACACTCATCACTCAGATTTTACACCGTCGATTCCTAATCATCCGACGGCAGGCAAACCATTGAAATGCACAGGGCGGGAAAATAAGCATACCACACGAACAATGATCGGCACTGAAGGAATCTTGAAGAAAAGGCTGTGGATAGGATAATCTCAGGCAGGAGCCTTCCTTCGTTCGTCTCTTTTTTCTGTTTTCTGTGTTTTTTTTTTCTCTCCGAAGGATCGAAGTATATAGAGCTCGAGAGCCAGCCAACGGATGAACAACAGCGGCGCCTCTCCGTCGAACCCGCAGCCGCCGGCGGTGTCGGGTGGCGATGGGTCGGGTAAGAAGGTCCGAAAGCCGTACACAATCACGAAATCGAGAGAAAGCTGGACCGATGAAGAGCACGACAAGTTTCTCGAAGCCCTCCAACTGTTAAGTCTCTGATTTGCTCATCTTTTGTCGTTATTCGCTTCCCTTCTGTCGTTTAATACGTCCTTTCGCTGTGAATTGAAGCTGAATCAAGTTGGGGTTTTCTAATTGTTTCTCCATCGTAGGAAAAAGAAGTTTTCGCCTTGGTGTTTGTAATTTTTATGTCCTATGAGTTGCCATTATGTTATAGCTGTTCACTTGTTAAAAGGGTGGCCTGATAGGTTTATCAGACTTTCTTTTGGACTTGTGAGCAGGCTGTAAATTTTGTCATCAAATTGTGTAGCCATGGGGCAAATTTTCTGAAGCTTAGCAACTCCATTTCCGCTATGAAAACTTCAGGTTCGACCGTGACTGGAAGAAAATCGAAGATTTCGTCGGCTCGAAAACTGTAATTCAGGTGCCTATTTTTACGACCCTCCGCTCTCGAAAGTTTTGTTTACGCTAATTTGACTCTTAAATGCTGCTGCTCTGCTGTGCTTCTTCAAGCTTTGAGTTTCGTAGTACTATCGATTTCGAGGAATAATGGATCTTTCTTGCTGACTCTTAAACTCTGATGTTGGCCTTTGTCCGAAAAATAATTTCATATTTCGACGCAGATTCGTAGTCATGCTCAGAAGTACTTTTTGAAGGTTCAGAAAAACGGGACATCTGCTCATGTCCCTCCGCCCCGTCCTAAGCGTAAAGCTGCTCATCCATATCCGCAGAAAGCGCCTAAACCTGGTTTGTATTTTGATATATCTTTCTAAAATGATAAAGGTTGTGGAACCTTGAGTTAGCTTTTTTTCTCACAATTGTTTATGGAGCCAGTTTTACCGCCGCTGCAAGTATCTATGAACCCTCTTGCACCTAGATACCCATCGTGGGACGATGCCTCGTTGCTTGTAGGCCAACCATCGAGTGAAGCCATGCCATCTGGGAAAGGCTTCAATGCAATCGAAGGCATGTAAAACCTATCTTTTTTTAGTATAGTTGAAATGTGTCCTAAGTCTAATGTCACTACTTATTCAGACGATATTGGACCAAGCGAGACTATGGGGATTTGCAACCGCAACTTAGTTGGTTCGCACAATATGCCACCGAGCTCAGTGATGACAAAGCGGGGAAAGGAAGGTTCGGTACTTCATGGTATAAATTCTTGACCTTGTTTTTCTTCTGATTGTTTAATGGCATTGCATAAACTGTGATTCAAGCCTTTATAAGTAGCTCAGAAAAAAGCAACTTGCTAAAGCATTCCCGACCCTCTTGCATTTGCACGCCATTCTTTTATCGGGTCTAGTCTGGTCAGTGAATCGCTGGCTTTGTAATTTCTCTTCGTAGGCAATCCAAATTTCGCCGAAGTATACAGCTTCATCGGGAGCGTCTTCGATCCAGACGGTAGTAAACACATCATCAAACTCAAAGAGATGGACCCCATTAACTTCGAAACTGTGAGTTCACACTTTCATTTGGATCTTTAACTTGGCGTTCTTTAATTTCTACTTCATCAAACAGAGCTTATTACTAGTTGCTGCTTTCTTGATTCCCCAGGTGTTGTTGCTGATGAGAAATCTCACCATCAACTTGTCCAGCCCCGAGTTCGAGCCAATCGTTAGTATTCTACTACCTTTTTTTTTCCCCGAGAATTAAATTACATCGAACACAAATATGCGCTAACATCGAAAGGTCTTCTCCTTCCACGTGCAGAAACAGGTCCTATCGTCCTACGATGTGGGCGCCAAACCGATAGGAATAATCGGCGCTGAGTAATGGGTTCGGACGATAATACCATGCAAAGCTCTTACAAGTACCATGTTCATAGACGCTGTCGAACGATAGAAACGACGCAAAGGGATGGACGGGTTTTCTTTTTTCGGGTAACATATATGTTATCCTGAGCCACGCATTGGTATATATATATACGCGCATCTTAACTCCCCCTGCGATATATCTTAAGCTCCTCCTTTCATCTTCTTCTTACTACTTCCTTGCTTGTCTGAAGTGGTCGATTCAAAGTTCTCTCATACATATATGTTTAAGGTTTTCGTTTTCCTAACCGTTTATTTCAGTTTTGTTCATACCTTTCTGGTCGGTAAACTAAACACTCACACAGAAGGGTTGTTTTGTAAAATTACTGTTAGTTAAGTTTGTTTGTTAGTCATGCCGCGCTTAGCATCGCGCGTGAAATCAACGTACCATTCATCTTCTACGCGTCGTCGTAGTCCGCTCATTTCCGTGTGTATGTTTGTCGGTTATATATATATATCATTATTTTTTTTACTTAAGTATGGGTCCACTGCCCGGCCCGGCAACACTAAATTGTTCTACACGCGCCACCGTAGGGCGTGTCATAGAAATTTTCATTTATAACGTAACTAGTAGATGCTACAAAGATACTAGGATGCTAAGTCAATTAATATTCAAACTATATACAGTAAAACCTCTATAAATTAATATTCGATAAATTAATAAACTCTCTAAATTAATAAAATCTATCATTTCCGACCTGGGCATTTGTAAAGAATAATCAAAATCGATAAGATAATAAGATAATAATTTTTTGAAAAATTCCTTTATAAATATTAGGTCCCATTAAAATTCTAAATTAATAATTCATAAAATATTACAATTATAAATACTATGGTAATTTACTAAAATATGAATCTATTGTTACTTGAGTTTTCTTAAAATTTAAATCTAATTGGATTTCATCCCTAACTTTTTTAATTGCAGCCAAGAACGTTCTCTATCTGCAACATATTCAAATCAGCGAAAATATTTACAAAAAATCACACTAGTCATCCATGAATATAATCAATGAAACATATATGAATTTATTTATTTGCAATACATACTAAATTAACTGAACTTAACAAATTTCTCTTTTAATTAATAAAATATTAATTTATCGATATATTAATATCTTTCTAAATTAATAAAATTTCATGGTCCCAATGTTATTAATTTATAAAGATTTTACTGTAGGTTGTGAGGTCAGCACTTACCCAATTATATTAAACTCTGAACAAGCTCAACTCCACCGCTTGCATTTATTGGTGTAAAAGTGTTACATTAATATATTCAATAATTGTCATATTTATTTAAAAAATTGATTGTTATTATGAAATAATTAAATGTGGATGTTTTAAATAATAATATTAGTTAAATTATTGATGATTTGGAAGTATTATATTAAATGATGATAATGTGATAAGATGATAAGATGAGGTGTTTAATTGAAGAGTTTGTATTTTAGTGTGAGGTGTATAATTGTAATTAATGTGATTAGTTGTAATAGTGAATTATTAGTAGTATAAATAGGTGATTAGAGTTCATTGTAAATCACACCAAGTATTGAAATACTTAATCTCTCTCTAATCTCTCTCTCTTTATATTATAAGCTATATTATCATTATAATCTTAATATAAGTATAATTATAATAAAATAATCTTAATATAATATTAATCACAATTAATATTTTTATAACACGTTATCAGCACGACCGCTCTCCGTCGTCAAGATCAACCTCCGTCGAAGATCTCGTACGAGTTTAGTCAAGTAATATGTCGAACTTGGCGAGCCTTGAGTTTGTTGCACTCGATATCACTGGAAAAAATTATTTACCTTGGGTACTAGATGCTGAAACCCATTTGACAGCAAAAGGTTTAGGTGACACTATTGATCCCACGAAAACAACAACTATACAAGACAAGGCGAAAGCCATGATTTTTCTTCGCCACCATATTCACGAAAATCTGAAAGTTGAATACTTGACAGAAAAGAATCCAGCTGAGTTGTGGAAAAATCTGAAAGAGCGATATAGCCATCTGACCACCGTTATTCTTCCCAATGCAAAGTACGAATGGCTGAATTTACGATTGCAGGATTTTTCATCGGTAAGCGAATATAATTCTGCTGTTTATAGAATTACTTCCACACTGAAATTATGTGGAGAGATAATTACCGATAATGATATGCTGGAGAAAACATTTACCACATTTCATCCACAGAATATGATATTACAACAGCAATATCGGGAGAGAAAATTTAAAAAGTATTCAGATCTAATTTCTTGCTTACTTTTGGCTGAGCAAAATAATGAATTGCTGGTGAAAAATCACGAATCCCGAACGACTGGTTCTACTGCACTCCCTGAAGCGAATGCAGTCAAAGTTAATAATGACAACAGTCGAGGTAATGATCGTGGACGTGGACGTGGACGTGGTGGATATCGCGGCCGTGGACGTGGTCGTGGTCAAGGTCGTGGTCAAGGCCGTGGTCGTGGCCGAGGATATTATGGTGGTGGTTATCAATATTTCCGTGGTGGTTATCATAATTATCGTGGCGGTCATCAAAATATTCCCCAGAAGAGGAAAAGTTTTGATAATAAAGATGAGAAGAGGCAAACTGAACAAAAGAATAATGATGAAAAATGTTATCGTTGCGGTGGTTCTGGCCACTGGTCGCGCAATTGTCGTACGCCCAAACATCTTGTTGAGCTATATCAGGAATCTCAAAAGGGCAAAGGAAAGAAAATCGAAATGAATTTTGTTCAGGGTGAATTCGCATCTACCTCTGATGCCAATGATGAAAATGCTCATTTGGAAGCTGCGGATTTTCTGATTGATGAAAATTAATCTGCTATGATTTTATTTATGCATTATGATTTACTATTGTGTGTTTTATTATATATCGTTGTTTTAAGTTATCTATATGTTTGTAATGCAATATTTCTTTTTCAATAATAAATATTATGTGTTTGTTTATAAAGGATATTATTTGATGGATGCGGGCATATGCAATGAAGAATTGTGTCTTGCAGACTGTGCAACGACGAATACGATTCTAAAAAATAAGAAATATTTCGATCATCTTGATATGAAAGAAGCCAGCGTTATTACTATATCGGGTAGCACGAATATAATTGAGGGCTCCGGAAGAGCTAATGTTTTACTGCCCAGAGGAACAAGGCTGATAATTGAAAATGCTTTATATTCTCCTAAGTCTCAAAGAAATTTATTAAGCTTTAAAGCTATTCGACATAACGGATATCATATTGAGACTGCAGAAAAAGGAGATATTGAATATTTGCATATTACAAAAGTGATATCGAATGACAAAAGAATTGTGGAAATATTACCATCTTTTGACTCTGGGCTATATTACACATATCTTAAAACAATTGAATCACATGCTATCGTAAACCAGAAGTTTACTAATGATAATACATTTGTTGTTTGGCATGACCGGTTGGGCCATCCCGGTTCAATTATGATGCGGAGAATAATTCAAAATTCACGTGGACATTTAATGAAGAACCAGAAGATTCTTCAATCGAATGAATTATCATGTGTTGCTTGCTCTAAAGGGAAGTTGATAATTCGTCCATCACCAATAAAAATAAAGAATGAATCTATAAGATTTTTGGAACGTATACAAGGTGATATTTGTGGACCGATACATCCATCGTGTGGACCATTTAGATATTTCATGGTATTGATTGATGCATCAACTAGATGGTCTCATGTATGTTTGTTATCAACGCGGAATGTAGCTTTTGCGAGATTGCTTGCTCAGTTGATTCGATTAAGAGCACATTTTCCGGATTATCCAATAAAGAAAATACGCCTTGATAATGCTGGTGAATTTACTTCCAAGGCATTTAATGAATATTGCATGTCTATTGGAATTGATGTTGAGCACCCCGTGCCACATGTCCATACGCAAAACGGTCTTGCAGAATCGTTGATTAAAAGGTTGCAATTAATTGCAAGACCATTATTAATGAAGTCGAAACTTCCCTCTTCTTGTTGGGGACATGCTATATTACATGCAGCGGCACTAATCCGCATCAGGCCAACAAGTTATAATGATATCTCCCCGATACAAATGGTTTATGGTCAGGAACCAAATATTTCCCATCTGAGAATTTTTGGATATGCGGTATATGTTCCAATTGCTCCACCACAACGCACGAAGATGGGACCTCAAAGGAAGTTGGAAATATATGTCGGATTTGAATCTCCATCGATAATAAAATATTTAGAACCTCTAACTGGAGATTTATTTACGGCTAGATTTGCCGATTGTCATTTCGATGAATCGAATTTTCCGACATTAGGGGGAGAAAAGAAACGGCTGGAAATGAGTATTAGTTGGAATGAATTATCGCTAAATCATTATGATCCTCGAACGAAAGAATGTGAACTAGAAGTTCAAAAGATAATTCATTTACAAGGATTAACTAATCAACTGCCAGATAGCTTTACTGACCTTAAAAGAGTGACTAAGTCACATATACCAGCTGTTAATGCTCCTGCAAAAGTTAATGTTCCTGGAGAACATATAATGATCGAGCCTAAACCACAACTAAAACGTGGTAGGCCCTCGGGTTCCAAAGATAAAAATCCTCGAAAATGAAAAGGAGCAAATAATAAGAATGGTCCAGTCGAGGATTTATCGACTCTAGAAGAGTCAATGGGCATTAATGATTATGATAATGGAAATCAGGTACCTGAAATTTTTGAGAATAATGATAATGAAGAGATCTCGATAAATTATGCTCAAAATGGAATTAGATGGAACCGAGAAAAAGTCAACGTTGACAATAAATTCTCATTTAACGTAGCGCTACATGAAATGAATGAGATAAATGAGAATGAGGATCATGAACCAGGGTCTGTAAAAGAATGCAGACAAAGAAATGATTGGCCAAAATGGAAAGATGCAATCGAGGCAGAATTAAAATCACTTGAGAAACGAAAAGTTTTCGGACCTGTAGTCCGCATACCAGAAAATGTAAAGCCGGTTGGATATAAATGGGTTTTCATCAGAAAGAGAAATGAAAACGGTGAAATTGTGAGATACAAAGCACGGCTTGTTGCACAAGGCTTTTCACAACGACCTGGTATTGATTATGAGGAGACGTATTCTCCTGTGGTGGATGCAACGACTTTTCGTTATTTAATTAGTCTGGCAGTACGTGAAGGACTCGATATGCGTCTAATGGATGTTGTCACCGCTTATTTATATGGATCACTTGATAGTGATATATATATGAAACTTCCCGAGGGATTTCAGTTACCTGAAAATTCAGGGCCCCAAAATGAGTACTCAATCAAGCTAAATAAATCGCTTTATGGATTAAAGCAATCTGGGCGTATGTGGTATAATCGCCTAAGTGAATATTTATCGAAAGAGGGGTATAAAAATGATCAAACTTGCCCGTGCATATTTATGAAAAGATCTGGAAATGAATTTGTCATCATTTCAGTTTATGTTGATGATATTAACATAATTGGAACTCCTGAAGAGTTATCAAAAGCCGTTAATTGTTTGAAAAAGAGTTTGAAATGAAAGATCTCGGTAAAACGAAATTTTGTCTTGGACTGCAAATTGAATATTTAAAGAATGGGATATTCGTACATCAAGAGACTTATACGAAAAAGGTATTGAAAAGATTTTATATGGATAAGCTCATCCATTGGATACTCCAATGATTGTTCGATCTTTAGATGTGAATAAAGATCCGTTTAGACCTTGCGAAAACGATGAAGAATTACTTGGTCCTGAAGTACCATATCTCAGTGCTATTGGAGCCCTAATGTATTTAACGAGTCATACGCGCCTGATATAGCGTTCGCTGTGAATCTATTGGCGAGATATAGTTCGTCACCGACTCGTAGACATTGGAATGGAATTAAGCGAATTTTTCGATACCTTCAAGGAACAACTGATATGGGATTGTTCTATTCTAATGAATCAAAAACAGATTTGATTGGGTATGCAGATGCTGGTTTTCTATCTGACCCACATAATGCTCGATCGCAAACGGGCTATTTATTTACACATGGCGGAACCGCTATTTCATGGCGGTCAGTTAAACAAAGTTTAACGGCTACTTCTTCTAATCATGCGGAAATTTTAGCTATTCATGAAGCTAGCCGAGAATGTGTTTGGTTGCGATCGATAATTGAGCATATACAACAAACCAGTGGGCTAGTATCGAAAAAGTTACTTCCTACGATTTTATATGAAGATAATGCTGCATGCATTGCCCAATTAAAGGAAGGATATATTAAGGGAGATAGAACAAAGCATATTTCACCAAAATTTTTCTTTACACATGATTTAGAGAAAAATGGTGATATTGATGTACAACAAGTGCGATCAAGTGAAAATCTTGCAGATTTATTCACGAAAGCACTTCCCCAATAATTTTCAAAAGATTGGTATATTCAATTGGAGTTCGAAAACTTCGAGATCTTAAATGATGTCATCATCAGGGGGAGTAAATACGCGTTGCACTCTTTTTCCCTTCACTGAGGTTTTTCCCATGTGGTTTTCCAGTAAGGTTTTTAATGAGGCAACAATCGAAAGCGTATCTAAAAGAATCATGTACTCTTTTTCCTTCATTAGGTTTTTATCCCATTGGGTTTTTCCTAATAAGGTTTTAACGAGGCATATTCTTTGAAAACATCCAAGGGGGAGTATTATGAAATAATTAAATGTGGATGTTTTAAATAATAATATTAGTTAAATTATTGATGATTTGGAAGTATTATATTAAATGATGATAATGTGATAAGATGATAAGATGAGGTGTTTAATTGAAGAGTTTGTATTTTAGTGTGAGGTGTATAATTGTAATTAATGTGATTAGTTGTAATAGTGAATTATTAGTAGTATAAATAGGTGATTAGAGTTCATTGTAAATCACACCAAGTATTGAAATACTTAATCTCTCTCTAATCTCTCTCTCTTTATATTATAAGCTATATTATCATTATAATCTTAATATAAGTATAATTATAATAAAATAATCTTAATATAATATTAATCACAATTAATATTTTTATAACAATTGTATATATATCAAAGATGCTCCTCATATTAATAAAGAACATATGATCAAAATTCTCAAAATCCAGATATTATGAGACCGTCCAATATTTTCTCAAAAAGTCTCCTAATTTTATTTTTCTAACTAAATAAAATAAATATCAGCTCATCTATAGTGTCTATACGTAACACACACATATACATACATACACACCTACGTCTATATCTATAACTCCAAGGCAGGCACCTACCTAGTATTCATTCCTCTTCATACTCACCTTTCCTTCAGAAAAAAAAGCATTCAATAGATAAACCTCTATCTAATGATGCTCAACCTCAGCCTAGCCAAAGCCATCGATCGCCGAACCGCCGGAGCTGACGATCGCAGCGAATATTCCGGCAGCTCAAGCTCGTCGATCGTCAACGTGGACACTTCGAGCGAATCGGTGGAATTTGACATATGGAAGGAGAGCGGTGAGGAGAAGAAGAAGAAGCCGCCGATGATGATGCGCACGGACGAGCTCTTGCTTGCCGAGGTGTCTTCGTTTGATCAGAGGCGTGTGGAGGATGCGGAGCAGCTGGGTGCAGCTGCCAGGCGGCAGAAGATGAAGAAAAGCAGGAGAGGACCGAGGTCGCGGAGCTCGCAGTATCGCGGCGTGACTTTCTACCGGCGGACTGGACGATGGGAATCTCATATTTGGTAAGCGGAAAATAATCGGCGTCGATTTCGTTTAATTACTTGTTAGTGGATTGTTTAGACCTCTGTGAAAATGTGTTCATAATTCGTCTTCGATTTTGTTCAAATCGTTATCGAGCTCCGATGAACTCATTTCTCTTCGTTATTAGTGTAGTCGAGCGTGCAAAACAGATCAATTAAGGAAAATAATTGATGAGTTTTTGTGCATTTCTGGAAATTTTGAACATGGGTATAAGGATATACCTTGCTTACAAACAAGGTCTATGCATATAACATGACATTTTTTTACATATTTTTAGCTCACTGTTCACTAGTGGTTCTCTTGTGTAATATTTTCAGGGACTGTGGCAAACAAGTTTATTTAGGTAAGCTGACTAGAACTACAATCTTTATGTTTTCTTTATCTTTGTTGATGTTATATGCTGGCAATTCCGTGACTTGCATTGTGAATGGACTTGAACATCAGGGGGGTTCGACACTGCCCACGCTGCTGCTAGGTATGAATTCTCCTTGTTGATGACTAGTCTTGATTGTGAGATTCCAAGGTTTGATGCTAATTGTATGTTTTATGGCTCATAGGGCATATGACCGTGCTGCAATTAAGTTCCGTGGAACTGATGCTGACATAAACTTTAACGCCAGCGACTATGAGGAAGATCTTAGGCAGGTAGGTTGTGATTTACGCATTTGTGATTTTATCCTTCTTTCTGTGCTCCTAATTCCTAATGGGATAATTTCATTCATTTCCTCTCTGGACAGTTGAAGAACTTGAGCAAGGAAGAATTTGTGCATATACTTCGTCGACAGAGTACTGGCTTTGCCAGGGGGAGTTCGAAGTACAGGGGAGTGACACTGCACAAGTGCGGGCGGTGGGAAGCTAGGATGGGACAGTTTCTGGGCAAGAAGTAAGATGGATTGGGACTTTGATATCAATTTATTGCTTGCCCTTTTGTTGAGATGATTATGATATACGCCGTTATTTTGTGAAGGTATATCTATCTTGGGTTGTTCGACAGCGAGATAGAAGCTGCAAGGTTAGACTTCTTTCGATTTTCGACTTATATCAGTCTTAGGCAGTTTGCTGAACATACGTTGTGTCGGCTAGGGCATATGACAAGGCTGCCATTAAATGTAATGGGAAGGAAGCAGTCACTAATTTCGAACCAAGGAGCTACGAAGACTTGATGAGCTCTGAGACCAACAATATAGGTAAAAAAAAAATCTGAAGCAATAGTAGTATCATTTGTGTCTAATACTTCTGGCTGGCTTACTTTCCTTCATATATTATCATGCCCAGCTTGCGAGCACCACGACATAGACCTAAGCCTGAGCATAGCACCACCTCATGGAGCCCACAATGCTGATACCCATGGAATGGATCATATGAGAAACTTTGCGAATCCATTCGATTCGAATGACCTGCTGAACAAAGGAGCCACGGTCTGGCCCGGAGTCGATTCTTCGGTCCATCCTATTTATAAGGTTGTTAGTTGTCTGAATTACGTTTTTTCCGTTGCTAACTGTAAGCTTTGTTCTGACTTTCTGGGATAAACATTCATTGTACAGGGAACAATTGTAGACAACGGATTGCCCGCCATTCTTTCCCGTGGACCTCATCGCTTGCCACTCATGTCCACTGCAGCAGCATCATCACGATTCGCAACCTCGAGTTTCGCCCCTTCGTCGTCTTCGTCCGGCGCTAATAACAAGTCGCCTCACTACTTCGCACGGTATCAAGACGGTTATCGTCCTGTTTAATCAAAGGTGCCTTGTTTATGGAAGTGGAGACGAATCCATACTATTAAAAAGAGTTTCATTTCTTCGATTCCTTATGCATACAGACTATTACAGACCTCATATATTTTCGTCGAAATGGTTTGTTATTTTAAGTCCTACCAACATGTTATGGAGTTCGTGAGAAAAATGCAGTTGAGTTGAGGTTTATTGAGCTCAAGATGTATTATTATTACACACAGCATCATTTTATATGTTTCCTCATAAATAGTCAATGTCACTCTTTTCATAGTATTTAAAGTGATGCCAGCCCAGCCTGAAAGCAAACTGTTCCTCGTTGAAAAGAAGTATCAAACCTAGTACTAATGCTAATGTCTGTTTTTTAGACTGTTGTGTAGTGTACTACTGCCTTATTGGTTTTTATACTGAGGATTTAGTACAAACTTCTTATGGAGGAAGACTTTTCTCTTTAAACCCTTCAGTTGTGTTGTTACCCTTTTCCATTTAATAATAATAATATTCTTATTATTATTATATTTTTATGATTCTACAAAGAACAAGATGTATCTGCTGTACCATGTACTCTTATAGTATAGCTGTCACGCCATAGATGACAACTCAAAGAAATAAAAAGATTCCAAAGTCCCATGAGTTTCTTGCAGCAGCATCTTTGTCTAGGTTTCTCATATCCTTTGCTAGCAACGTTAATTTGATTCGACCATTCTGCAATATATAACTCAACGGGCAAAACAACAGTCGCATATGGTTTCTGTCTCCATGGATTTGGAAATAATTGTAGTTTATTATAGTTTCTGTCTCCATTTTCTATGACCTTTCAACTAACATAGTTGCAGCCTTTTATTTTTCTTCTCTTGTCTCTTCGCCTAGCTTGAGCAAAGACATAAAGATACTCTTTCTTTAACATCCAGCAGGCATTTCATTGCTCCTACCATTCCGTTTTATATGAGCTTTTCTTTGAGATGTCATCACAGATTTGATTGATTATGATTACTCAAATGTTTCGGACATAACGAAAAAGTTACAGATGAGTATTGTAAATTGTAATAATGATTATTGCTTATTTTTAAACAGTTTGGCCCTCGGCCCAATTAGGAGGTGGGTATTTGTCCCACACCGACTGTTTGTGATGAGAGCGAGCGGAGTGGAGCGTATATAAATAGGACAGTGCTGAGTGATGAAGAGCAACGCAGCCGTGCGGTAGGCACATAGCGAACTATTCTTTCGCCTTTTACTAAAGAATACCGTGTGCCTGCCGCAGTTAAGCGGCATACGCCTATTTTTGGAGGGTATTTTCTCTTCTAAGAGATTAACCCCAACAAAATAAGTCTTAAAAACATTGAACAAACATAAGAAGCATAAGTTTGGTCATTAATTTATATATTAATTAATAACTCTTTTAGTTAATAAATTTTTTTTGATAGTAGTAAGCATTGGTATTATTGGTATGTTATAGAACCACTATTTTATCATTTATAGCAGCACTATTAAGTAAAATTAGTAAATACAATTTATATTTTATTTAAAATAAGTAAAAAAATTTAAATTTATATACTCGAAATAATTTATTCAACAATTTTTTAATTTTTTTTATTTTAATGTCATTTAAATTAATTACTGTTCTAAAATTAATACTGTTGATGTAAAATTAAAAAAAAAATAATATTTATATATTATTTGAAATAAATTGAAAAATAATTTTTTTATACTTGAAAGATTCATTTAAGAATTTTTAATTTTTTTTATTTGATGTTTTATTAATCATAATGTCCATGAATTACTAACTAGTACATTTATATAACCTAAACATCTTATTTGTATGATATTCAATTGAAATCTAAGTCATTGATTTAATTTATATTTAAATATTGTTATTTATCTATACCTTTATAACAACTAACTTCAAATTAATTTATATGTGAATTGCAATTACTATTTTGTCCATTAATATCTTAATTTATTCAATTATATCCTCACAAGTCAGTTTTTACTTATATATTCAAATTAATATATAATTAAAATTAAAGTTATAATATCATATATAGCAAACATCTTGAATTATAAATAACGTAGAATATAAAATAATATTACATATTTATATATTAGAGTAGGCTAAATTGCATATAACCCACCCGTGGTTTAAGAAATAAACACCTAAACCCCTATGGTTTGTAAATAGCATAAAATACCCTCGTTGTTTATTTAATTATGTGCTCCTTGTCATTTTTACCCCCTAATTGGGGGATACAATGATATGTTTTAGACACCATAGGGGTTACGGTGCTAAGTTTTAGACAGTACATGGGGGTTTCACGCAATAAAAAAAGTATAAGATAGTAATACGCATTTCAGTATATCCACGTGGGGGTAAAGCATAATTTACCCATTAGAGTATACGGAAATGAGTGTGTAAAAAAATATTATTATGGAATAATGTAGGAAAGCCCTTGTATACACGAATATTTACTTTTGTTCCCTCCCAAATACGATTTTCTTTATTTTAAAAGTTTTTATTATTATTATTTAATTTTTAAAAAAACCGCCTGACTCTAAATTTGAAATAAAATTCTCTTTTATCTTCCAACGCTACCGCTGGCGCACACACACAACAAAAGCCTCACCATCCGAAATCTTGATTTGAGAGAGAAAAGCAACGATTAATCGGATTCTTCATCCACCGTCGGGAAGGAGTTGAGAATTCCAGTTCATCAACGCGATGGAAAAAGAGGAATGCAGGCCGATCGATTTAGATTTCAAACCCTACGATCTGATTGGCGATGACCGTTTTTCAGGTTGTTTTTCAAATCGATTGTTTCGAAGTACTCTATCTGTGTGTAAATCCATGAGTAGTAGGTGGTTTTTGTCATTATAATCAGTTCGCTGGTGTGTGGATTGATTAGTGACGTTTATGTTCTGCCCCCGTCTACTTTTAGTTATAAAGCATCTAATGCTTTTAAAAATGAGGGCTCAATTACGGATCTGTCTGGAGATGGTGCTTTATTCAGTCACTGCCTTATTGATGTCCTTTAGATGTTGTTAGGGTTTATGATTTGGGACCTGAGAACTAGATAAATTGAAGTTTGTTAATTAGGCATTTATAAACTAATAATATATTGTTAAAGTGGAAAATAGCATCTTGTGTATTGTGTGTGGTCTGTAGAGATTTTTCCTTTCAGGGCTAGGTGCTTATTGTAATGCTTGAAATATGTGCAGAGAATCAGATGGATTTTGATGGAGACGATTTATTAGGAAACATGAGTGGTAAAAAGAAAGTTCATGGTAGGCCTCTAGAAGATATGGATGATAAAGTGCCGGAGCTTCAGTCATCTAAAGAACCGAAGCGTTCCCAAAGAATTGAGCGGTATAATTTGCGTAAAAGTCTGGCCTGGGACAGCGCTTTCTTTACTAACGCAGGTATTATCTGCTTCTCTATCTACAGGATTTGCTGCCTTAAGATTGTAAATTATGAATGTTGTTTTGTTGGTTTAGGTGTGCTGGATCAACAAGAACTCTCCAGCATGATTACAGGAGAAAATAAGAGGGAACAGTTTATATTGCCTGGTATTGATGAAGATATTTCAGGATCAACAGATTCAATCACGACTCTTGAAAGTGTTGGTTTGAATCTGGAGTCTGCCGATGAAGACTTATTATTTCTTGACATAAGAGCTTCTATTCAAAGATCAAGTAAAAAACCATCCAATCTGGCAACTTCAAGCAGTAAGCCAGAAAGTGTGGAGATTGATGGCTCTGCAATGTCATGTAAGTTAGGTGTTTGTTCTGTTAGCAGATCATGATAGTCTTCCTAGTATTTACTCATGTTAGTAATTTTGTGTGGTGTTCCTTGTCTTAATCATTCATACTCTCTTGAACTAATTTTACATGCATATGCAGCTCTCAAGAAGGAAGAGTCTGTTGTGGAGAAAAAGGTAAGCTTGATTTAATGTGAGTGATCAACTGTATGGTTTTGCTTAGACATCTGTTCATGGTTATGCCACTCTGCAGAATCCAAAGCCAGGCTTAGCGAAAATCGGTGGCCTCCAAAACGTTAGGGTGCCAAAATGTGCGCCAAAACAGAATACTTTGAATGTTGGATCAGCAAAGGCAAATAAGCAGGATCCCAGTGATTCACAGGTGACACGTGCATGCCCATCAACAAAATCCTTAATCTACTGTCACATACTGTCTTGCTGGGATTAAACACTGCTTTTGTCTTTGAATTACGAGTATATATGACTTCACGCTCTATTTGTTCTGGCATATGCTAATAAATTTTTGCTGAATTATTCCACTTGATTTCTGAAGTAATTAAATTTTCTGATTGTTCACTTTTAGATCTGGTTATACATTCATGTTTAAATAATACGATCATGATTATTCAGTTTTGACATCTGACCAAACTCATATATCAGATTATGTCCACTGCAAAGTTAGCTGAAACTAGTTCAAGACTACCTAAGCCACTGAAAGCTGTTAGAAGGCCTATTCCTGCATCGCCTCCCACTGCCAAGAAGGATTCTGTGGCAACTGTTCGTGTCAAATCTGATCGTAGGATCTCAAAACTTGGCTCTTTTTGATTGACTTTACAAAAAATTGTTCTCATCAAATATTAGTATTTCATGGAGACTGCCTAATAACTCGATTGTTTCAACAGCATCAGTTTCCAGCAAAGTGGGACAAGTACCGAAATCTATCCCAACTGGTGCTAGAAGAACAGTTCCTCCATCCAAATCCACATCTGTGTCTTCTACGATGAGCAGGTTGGCACCTGTAAGATCCTCCACATCAAGCAACAGTTCTAGCAGCAGTTCTTCTACGACCTCGTCCAACCCTGCACCGATTTTAGCACGAAGAAATCCTGTCAAGACTAGTCATGCTCGCTCTGGTCTCTCTAGTCCTAAACCAGCTCCATCAAGAGCCGCACCGAAGGAGAAACCACCACGTTCGAATCTTTCAGCTCAGATATTGTCTGCCAAAACATCCTCTAACGTTTCACCAGCTAGTTCAATCAGTGATTGGTCTTCGGCATCGTCATCATCGGTGATGTTCAGTCCGAGATGTAAGACCAGTATAGAAACTGGTTCCCATCGATCTGCGGACGGTGGCATCACTGCTTTGGAACTTCAAAACAATTCTGCTGATGAAACAGTTTGCATTCCAAGAGCTCAGGATGGAGTTGCATTACCTGGTAAAAATGTGGAGATTCCAATGCCTCAAACGAGTGAAATTCAGGCTCCCATCAAACCATCGGGATTGCGAAGGCCATCCCCTAAAATAGGATATTTCGATGGGGTTAGTTAGTCTTTCTCTTTACTTGCTTATAGTAGAAACAATGAAAGTTCATGAACAACGTTTGGGTGTTACAAGTTCTGCAAATGTGTTATATTTATTGCTGTGCAGGTAAAGCCTGCTCGAACAAATGAACCTGCTGTGACTAGAAAACCTTTGCCCTCTGTTGTACCCAAGGCTGGATCTGCTCGTTATAGTCCAGCTCTCACTGCGAATGGGAAACTTACGAGCGTCAAGACTCCAAGAGCCAGAGTAGGAACTTCTCCAGCAACCGTAAAGCTTGATTCTCTTAAAGGAAAAGCTTCTTCGTCCTTCCAAGAAACACCAGATGCTCTTGGAAATGGTGGCGGTGAGACAATGGATTTAAAAGATACTTCTGCTTTGTTCCCGCCTGAGGTTACAATTGGTCGTGTTTCAGACACTTTACGAGAGGCGGTGAACGTTCAGTTTGAAGATATAGCTAAGGATGTCATTAGCGAACCTAAGACAATCATAATCGAAGAGAATATGTGCATCAATCAAACTGAGTCGGACGTGCATGATAGCACGAACAATGGGGGTGTGGAAAATCCTACCGCAGATGGGCTTGGTTCTTTTAAGAATACAGACTCAATATCTGAAGCTGTTCAACATCAAAGGGAAGGTTTAACAACAGAAATGGATCCTATTCATGGTGGATCAAATTCCAAATCTTTACGCATTGAATCACTTGCAGAAAACTTACTTACTGATTCTGCTACTGCTTCTGACCCTGGATCTGCTCTTCCTAGTCCAGCTCACAATTCAACCAAGCTTGATACGCTCCCAATAGCTCGAGTAGGAAGTTCTCCAGCAAGCATTCAGCATGATTCTTCTGAAGACGTATCTTTAACGTCCTTTGAAGAAATGCCAGAGCCTGTAAGAAACTGTGGATGCCCGATGACGGATCTAAAAGATACTTCTGGTTTGGCCGGTGACCTTTCAATGAATTCAGATGCAGAAACTTTGGGAAAGGCTGAGAAAGATCAAGTTGGTGCGTGTAAGGAAACCATCATAACAGAGAATATCAGTAAAGAGAACACTGAAACTGAGTCGGAGGGGGACGGCAGGGGCATGAAGATTGTTGCTGCAGATGGGGACAGTTCTTTATTCCGGCAATACATCAATAAGGATACTAAACAGATTGATACTCATTCAATTTCCGAAGCCCATGCCAAGGAAAACAGTCTTGTTCAATGTCAAATTGAAGGATTAACCGCACAAAATAAGCAGCATTCGGACAATGTATCGAATTCGAAATCTCTATGCGATGAACCATCTGAGTCTGTGTGTGGTGGAACTCCTTTTGCTGCCAAGAACGTCTAATGCGACGGTGGTTTGAGTGATTTTTTTTCGACTGAATTGGTCATGCAGAAGGCTGTAGCTTTTGTCGTTGCCCTCTGAGCAGAAAGAGAGAGGCTAAACGTCGCTGCCACCTGGCGGAGGTCCTCTTTAGGGTCACATGGTATTATTATCACAAAGCCATCTTACTATTATGTTATCAAGACATTTTTCCTTTACTACAATGATCCCTTGAGTAGTGTGTGTCTGTGTTCATGTTGTCTTGCAGCAAAAGAAGCACATTTTTCCTATTATGGTATCAAGACATTTTTCCTTCACTACTACTGCTACTAATAATAATAATAACAATAGCCTAACGTAGGCTTGTTGAACAGAGTCTCTAGGGCAAGATTGTCTTGTCAACTCCCCATGCGAGGTTGCCTACGTGGACTCTGTTGCCACCATCGAACTTACTTGAGCCCACGCCTCTGCTGCCTCGGAACGATGAGTTCTCACGAGCAAGAGGTGGGCTCGAGTTGACCCTTATGGCCCGGCCCTTGAGTTCATATTGTAAGGATTCGAATAATACTCTTTTCAAGAACGACGTATGATTAACTGATTAAGCACTCATATAGGGGTCCGTTTGGTTATGAGCACAAGATAAAGCCCAAGATAAAAAATTTATCCAACAACCCAAGATAATTTATCTCAGCTTTTTAATTCAGTTTACTTGTAACGGACTTTTGGTTTAAAAACGGGCTGAAATATTAAATCCGGGCTGAAATTACTAAACCAAACACAATATTAAATCTGATTATTTATATTATATGGACTTTTCTGGGCTTTTCATCAAACCAAACACAGCCTAGATATGAGCCAGCAGGCAGACAAGTATGCATGAAACGTAATAGTTCAAGACTCAAATACGATTCTTATAATGTGCTTGTGATATGATGTTATTAAAGCTTTACATAGCCATTGAATTGCTGCGCGGCGGCTTCTACTTCGTTGATCGTAGACATGGTTACGAAATCAAAACCTCTGCTTCGTCCCGTTCTTTTGTCGTAGATAACCTGCGAAGTTTTGGCACTTTGGTAAGCACATTATAAACACTGATGTATCGTTATTAGGCAATCTCCAACTATCCTTCCATATATACAGTTTGAACAGTGTTATCATACCCCAATCATTTCCTCTATATTTTCCTATATACTCCAGTCATTTACTCTATTGAAATTAATAGATTAGTTAAATTATAAATATGTAATAATAATAATAATAACAACAATAATAATAATTTATTATCTAATTAAATAAAATTATTGCCCCGACTTCTTTTTAATAATAATATAATCCTTTAACCAATTTTTGTAATTTTAGTTAAGTTTATGGGTAAAGTTGTAATTGATCAACTTTCCCTAATTTTTCTATCAATACCAGTCCATGGCCCTCTTCTTGACGTCTACAGTTGTAAAACAAACAAAACTCCATTTTCTAATTTGAAGCGCAATCTCGAATTCACTTTGCCAAAAAAATCGAAATATACACCAAAATACGTTAGCAAATAATCTGAAATCCAAAAGAAACAGAAAAAAGAGAAAAAAAAATAAAAAAAATGGGTCTGGCGTGTGAACAGTGACATGCTCAGCATAGCGGGTCACTGTAGCTTCCGCTGGCATTTGAATGGCGTCTAACATTCGGTTGGGGAGCTTTCCATGCCATACATGCTCTTAACGAAGACTATGCCATGAATTTCTTGAGGTCTTTATTGGGCCTATGAAAGCCCATATAGAATGTTGGATTCTTGATGTTAATTGGGCCATTCAAGCACGTGGCCCACTACGGTCTACGTGTAGTAGAAAAGAAGAGAGCATCATTGCAAGGAAATTTCAAACAAATGTTATGAGAACTAATGAGTTCTTTTTCCATTAAATTTACAATTATTCATTCAATGGTGGGAATGAGTCTACGTCTCACTCGAGGGAAAATTCCATAAATGTACAAATAAATAACATTTTTTTAACTTATAGGATCAAACATTTGACTAAGTAGTTGGCCCACGACGTCTCTAGTGAAAATCATGAGTTTGAATTCACTTGAAAAAAATTTCTTAATTATCGTAAATCTGCATAGACTTGGGAGGCAACACATGAGTTTGCGGGATTAGTCACGCTAGTTGCCCCGTAGACGACAATAAGGATAAAATGCTTCAGATTGAACTTAATCGAACTGTGAAAACTGCTATGTTACATTGGATATCTTAAAAATGAAACATGTACTATTGAATTAACTAGTGTTTCTCCATTTTAAAAAATTTGTTGAGCTTTCTCACATATGACTATGATTTGGATTGAACAATGTAAAGTGGTGGTGGTTGGTGGAATAGAATCATAACATATAATTTTTTTTTATATATCTTATATGGAGAAATATAATTATTTTCTTTGTTGAATTACACTTTTTAACTCCACCAACTTCGTCGTGCAAGTCATAACTTCTTTTTGCTTGGACCTACTAAACTACTACATCATTCAATGAAGTCGATAGCTAGCTGGTTGAATACATACATCCATATAAATATTATTACATAGGTCCTATGGAAAATCAAGAAATTGAATTTATTACGTGAGAGAGTTAGTTGTATGGATCTTTCTAAGACCCCTGCAGGGAGTTTCATTTTGGTCCATGGACAGAAAGAAATATATGGGTTACAGACACATATAATTAATTTTATCACCCCATTTAGAAATATGCATGATTTGAATTTTTTCTTTAAAAATTTATTTATTTATTTTCTTTATGTAAATCT
Source organism: Lindernia subracemosa (assembly GCA_028392965.1). NCBI lineage: Eukaryota > Viridiplantae > Streptophyta > Magnoliopsida > Lamiales > Linderniaceae > Vandellia > Vandellia subracemosa. Next base: position 727,521 of record JAQPCC010000084.1, on the reverse strand, counting down.
ATTATATTGGAGAGTGAGTAGAAAGGGTTTGGTTCAAAGAGTTCAAAGTTCCACCGAGAAAGATTTATATGGTATTTATCATTTATAGATCTTCAAAATGATTTTGGAATTTTACTAACGTTGATTTCATTTCGTTGTTAATTAGTCATTTATTTTATTATATGCCTTGATATGCGCATATTTATTTTTCTTTACTATATGTCAAAATAGGTTCAAATATTTATCATGAGACGTCGAGTCGAATATATCATACCCTATTTCGATAACTCTTTGTCAAGGATAGACTTTGATACCTAAAGAGGCTTCATCAATGCATAATATATATATATATATATATGCATTTTCACAAACGCAATGATTAATAAATGAAATTTCATCATCGCGACTCATGAACTTTGCTACAAATAAACAAGACGATATACTAAAGATAGAAACGAATCAATATATATACACATATTTCAATAAAATAGAATTATTTTTTTTTTGCATAATTATATAAAACTCATTCCACAAAAATCCACCGACTTGTGAAAGTGATCTGCTCATGTGTTAAAGTTTCCTTCACATTTCCTTGTCTTTATGTAAAAAAAATTTAATACACGGATGAATAATTCTAATATATAAAATTGAAATGAGTAAATTAAATTAAGATAGAATATTCTTGGAAATATCTACCAAAGAAACCGTGTGCTAAATGCTTCCCTTGCTTTCATGTAAATTTAGGTTAAATTTCAAGGTTCATGCTTTCCATTTTCTTCTCATTTTACACTAAACTCACATAATTAATCATCTATATTTTCTTTTCTTTGGCTAAAATAATATTGTTATCATTATCCAAAGTGGCACAAATAATATAAAATATTTTATAAATACTTGTAATAAAAGGTTCTGATTTAAATGTGATTTTTTTTTTCTTACCAATCCCACCATCCTCACCAACCACCACAACCACTCATATTTTTATTAGTTATCAGACAAAGAAACATAAATAAGCCCCAACCTCTTGTCTCCAATCCCAACCGTCCAATCTCTCTCCCAAATCAACGGCTCGGATCATTCCTCAACAAACCCCCCTCCCATCTCAATTCCTTCCTAATTTCTACAACTCACCTACCAAAATCCATTATATTTTAAAATACATGCATAGAATAGAAAGTCAAATAAATATTTTTGCTTACACGAATTAAGATATAAGTTCATAGTAAGTCCCCAAGTATTGCAATTATCATTATTTTTTTAAAATAAAAAAACAATACATATCCATTCCATACACAAAATGACATGACATATATACCCTCATTACCACTCTATTTAAACTCACCTAAATCTCACACAACAAATCAAAGAAACCTTACTACATCCAAAAAAAGAATAATGAACACAATCGTCCATCAAAGCCACACCTAACTCACCACTAACTCAAACCAAACTCAACTCTCTCACCTCTCAAATCCCTTCAACGCTCGCCGTCGATCATCAATAATGGCCCAAGTAGACGCCGCCGACCGCCACACCAATGGATTCTGCACAAAACCCGCCGTTAACGGCAGCCGTGATGATCCTCTGAACTGGGGGTTTGCGGCAGATTCGCTCAAGGGCAGCCATTTGAGCGAGGTGAAGAAGATGGTCGAGGAGTTTCGGAGGCCGGAGGTGAGGCTCGGTGGAGAGAGCCTAACCATCGGGCAGGTGGCCGCGGTGGCGGAGAGAGGGAGTGAGGTGGCGGTGGAGCTGGCTGAGGCGGCGAGGGGCGGCGTGAAGGCGAGCAGCGACTGGGTGATGGAGAGCATGAACAAGGGGATTGATAGCTATGGCGTGACCACGGGCTTTGGTGCCACTTCGCATAGGAGGACAAAGCAAGGTGGCGCCTTGCAAACGGAGCTTATTAGGTAATATTTTTAATGGTTAATTACTTTTTTTAGTGATTTAATTTAAGGAAAATGGTATTAGGAGGACAAGAAATTAAGTGGGTGACCACACTAACTTTCAAAATTAAGCAATTTTGGAACCTTATACACGTGAATCATAGATTTTGTCTCAAAATAACTTAATTTTGAAAGTTAATGTTCATAAAATATCCCCTCTTAAATTCAACGGAAACTTGGATTATATGCCAGAACCTAGAAATTGCGGTATATTCTAGGATTTGGACGTATAATATCGTAAAATTGCTTAATTTTGAACATGATTGTAAGTATAATATTATTTCCTAAATTCATTGGTCTATAATGTCATATTCCTAAATTAGAGGACTAAAAGAATATTTAACCATTTTTTAATATCATTATCATTCATTTCTTTTTATTTAAAGAAATTCTCTCTTTCTTTTCTTTCTTTTTATTTTTTATTTTCATTTTCTCTTACCAAAGGCGAGTTGTCGGATTATAGGTTTTTGGGTTTTGTCTTAAATGGAAGGGGTTCGAGATGTCGGAATAATTTATCATAAGTAGTAGACATTCTTGGTATACATATTTTCATAAGAATACATATATCTAATTGAAGATTAATCAATATTAGTCAAAAAATACAAAATAATAAAGATTCAAGAACGGTATGATTAATGAAATGATTATATTTCCAACAGAAGCATTTAAATATTGCGTCTCACTCTTCCCATACATTTTCGCAGATTCTTGAACGCCGGAATTTTCGGCGGCGACGCCACACACACTCTGCCGCACTCCGCCACTAGAGCCGCCATGCTCGTCCGCATCAACACCCTCCTCCAAGGCTACTCCGGCATAAGATTCGAAATCCTCGAAACCATCACAAAGCTCCTCAACTCCAACGTCACGCCGTGCCTCCCTCTCCGCGGGACCATCACCGCCTCGGGCGACCTCGTGCCCCTCTCCTACATCGCCGGCCTCCTCACGGGTCGGCCCAACTCCAAGGCCGTCGGACCCGCGGGCCAAACCCTGACCGCCGAGCAAGCCTTCGAGCTCGCGGGGATCACCGCCGGCTTCTTCGAGCTGCAGCCCAAGGAAGGGCTAGCCCTAGTCAACGGCACCGCCGTGGGGTCCGGCCTAGCCTCCATCACCCTGTACGAGGCCAACGTACTCTCCCTTCTCTCCGTGGTGGCCTCCGCCGTCTTTGCCGAGGTCATGAACGGCAAGCCCGAGTTCACGGACCACCTGACCCATAAGCTCAAGCACCACCCTGGCCAGATCGAATCGGCCGCCATAATGGAGCACATACTCGACGGCAGTGCCTACGTGAAAGCGGCCCAGAAGCTCCACGAAATGGACCCATTGCAGAAGCCCAAGCAAGATCGCTACGCCCTTCGAACCTCGCCCCAGTGGCTCGGGCCTCAGATCGAAGTGATTCGATCGGCCACTAAGATGATCGAGAGGGAAATCAACTCGGTCAATGACAACCCTTTGATCGACGTCTCAAGAAACAAAGCCCTCCACGGCGGGAACTTCCAAGGCACACCCATCGGCGTTTCCATGGACAACACGAGGCTGGCCATCGCATCCATCGGGAAGCTCATGTTTGCCCAGTTCTCCGAGCTCGTCAACGACTTCTACAACAACGGGCTGCCCTCGAACCTCTCGGGCGGTCGAAACCCTAGCTTGGATTATGGGTTCAAAGGGGCGGAGATCGCCATGGCTGCCTATTGCTCCGAGCTGCAGTTCTTGGCCAACCCAGTGACCAACCACGTCCAGAGTGCCGAGCAGCACAACCAAGACGTCAACTCGCTAGGGCTGATCTCGGCTAGGAAGACCGTCGAGGCTTTGGACATACTAAAGCTCATGTCGTCCACTTACTTGATAGCTCTCTGCCAGGCGGTCGACTTGAGGCACTTGGAGGAGAACTTGAGGCACGCGGTTAAGAACACCGTGAGCCAGGCGGCTAAGAAAACCCTAACCGCGGGCTCGAACGGGGAGCTCCACCCGGCTCGGTTCTGCGAGAAGGACCTCCTTAGGGTTGTGGATAGGGAGTATGTTTTCGGGTACATAGACGACCCATGCAGTGGGACGTACCCATTGATGCAGAAGCTCAGGCAGGTCTTGGTGGACCACGGGCTGCAAAACGGGGAGAAAGAGAAGGACCATAGCACGTCGATCTTTCAGAGGATTGCAGATTTCGAGGAGGAGCTAAAGGCGGCGCTGCCCAAGGAGGTGGAGGCCGCCAGGGCGGCGGTGGAGGATGGGAATCCGGCGGTGGAGAATAAGATCGGAGGGTGTAGGTCGTTCCCGCTGTATAAGTTCGTCAGGGAAGAGGTTGGGGCTCGGTTTTTGACGGGCGAAAAGGTGGTTTCGCCCGGGGAGGAGTGTGATAAGGTGTTTGTTGCCATGAGCAAAGGGCTCATTGTGGATCCTTTGTTGAAGTGTCTTGAGGGTTGGAATGGTGAGCCTCTTCCTATATGCTGAAGGAGAAGAAGAAAGAACAATGTAATTCTCTATCTCTGAAAAAACGAATTATTGATGATAATAAGATCATATGTTTGTAATAATGTTAGCTTTTAGGGGTTACTTTTTTTTTTTTGAATCTGAAAACTATGTTTGTGTTTATTTGAAGTAATTATGTACAATTTATGTGTGAAGCTCTGATTAATATCTCTTACACCACTTGCTTCTTGTATTTTATTTTACTCTTCGCGATGTTATGGTAAGATAACTATTTTTACTTAATAATAATAATCATTATTCCAAGAAAAGCTAAGGTTGGTCATTAGATTCATTACCGCTGTAAGGATCGAATCAACCCCGAACTGCCCCAACTCTATAAGCTTTGTGGGGTTCCACTCCAAAAGTCAATTGACAATTAGAGGGAGTAGCCCACAAGCTTATATACTAGTGATCGAACTTCGAATTATCCGATGTGGGATTGTGTTTGATACCCCAACAACAGCACTGTTCAATCAGCTTTGCTATGATCGCACAAAACATTTGTTAGAGCTCTGACCAATGTGTCTGAAGATTAATTTAGATTAATGATGACAAATGATTAACTCTAATTGCTTATGTTAAGCAAAATCTATGTACAATCAAAGGTGATTAATCTACATGAAAGAATAAAACGCCACAAATATTATGGAGATGTAAGAACAACATGTAATAAGGTGACAATTAATTAAGAAATCAGACTTCTTAAAAGTATATAAGCCAAACACTCACTATCTCCAACATATTGACCATGAAATATATCTGAACCCTAAGCGTATTTATTATTCTAAACTGCTATATCTTCTCCAACATTGACCATGAAATATATCTGAAACCTAAGCATTATTCTAATTTCCTATTTTTTTTTATTTATTTTCTCTTGGGTAATTCGGGGAAACCTTAACCTTTGGGAAGAAACAAGGCTAACGAATTTGAGGCCTCAGCCAAGACCTCATTGGCATTTCTAAATTCTATTAATCTCAAGAAAACTGATGATTTTCATATATCATTTATATCAGAAAAGAAACCTAAAAAGTACACAACTTGGGTCACACTATCTGTGATATATTGAGTGTTACAGTTATAGATTATTCCTTTTTTTCAGACAATAGATCCTGGGACAGTAAGGGCGTACTTACTTATGAAATAAATAAAATTAAAAATAAAAAATAGTGAGGAAGGAAAGAAGGGATCTAGATAGAGAGGACTTACCTTGGCTGCTATAAAATCTATCCATCAGTCGATGATTGCTAATGCAGCATCATCAAGATTCGAATGTATTAGATTAGCAACTGCATATATCATCTCAGTTTCAGCCCTTTCATGTGAATCTTGATGGCGCTGCATTTGCAAACATCGACTACTCTTCTCTGTGTGTGTGTGTGTGTGTGTGCGAGAGAGAGAGAGGGAGAGAGAGAGGTTAGGGATCATTCATTCATCACAGTTTTTTTGACAAGATTCAGAAGTCTTAGCGGATGAACAATTTGAAGGAGGAATCAAGAAAAACCCTAAGACAGATCTCAGCTGGTAATAAAGTCTATGAGATTGGAAAGAAAGAGTTAAAAAAAGAAAGACAAAAAAATATGAAATAAGGGTTTGGGTATAGGTACAACTTCTTGTTGTCTACCTTGTTTGAAGCAGAAGAGAGAGTCCAAGTTATGAACTGTTCAGATGTAAGAGTTGATGGTGGTTTCTGTAAGAACTCTCTCTCTCTCTCTGTGTGTGTGTGTGTGTGTGTGTGTGTGTGTGTGTGTGTGTGTGTGTGTGTGTGTGTGTGTGTGTGTGTGTGAAGTTTGAGATGTACAACCTTTGACATATACTACGGTCCATTTCTTTTTTAATAATAAGGGGAATAAACGTTTAGCATACGAATGCGAATAATGAATTTAATCAACGATTTTATTTTAACTACATCAAAAAATGCATATGCTACCTCAACAATTTCACACATCGAGATTGAGCGCATAGTGTAATTTTAAAGATTAGATTTAAAAAAAAAAGTAAACTTATTTACATATACAACGATCGATACAAAATTAACCATATTTTACATGATTAATTACAAAGTTTGTGATATATACATAAGTGTAGTTGGCTACTTCATCTATTAGATTAGAATGTAACCTTGTGTGAGCTAATACGTTCAGTTTCATGAACATGAACTAAGAGGATTTTATCGCTCGAAAAATTACATTTTAAGGTTATGCATTGTTGAATGACCATTCACCTAAAAGTTCAATCTGAAAAAAAGTGTATTATTATTTTTAATTTTATATAATTTAATTCCAATACGTAAAAACAATATGTAATATATATTTATGAGCTTTTAAACGGCTTGAATCAAGCTAGTTATAATGGAAATGGATTGTTGACATATAAGATGGAAAACCCTAAAACAACCTAGTACCAAAACAATGGGCGGAATCGCACATATTTTGATACATAAATAATATTAAGGTTAGCCGTCCATTCATGTGGTCGTGTCCCCTAATCCCTTATTTTTTTTCAATCTTTTTTATATTTATATACACACACACACACACTCATACACTCACCTCAAAAGATGGCAACATCCTATATCTATCTTGACATGTGTGTACAAATACACATATATACACACAGTAGTGGGGTTTTTTCTTTTTTCTTTTTAATATTAAACCTTACTAATTCTCTATTTTATCAAAGAATAGTCCAAACCGTCCATAACATCATTTTTTATATTTTATATTGAAATTGCCCCCTAACATGGAATCAATTTACGTACCAAATAGCAATTATAAAAACAAAAAGCATAAACCGAACTACCGTAGAAACTCGATAAATTAATACTCTCTGAGATGATATTTTTGGCTAGTCCCGACTTGAGGATAACATCATAAATTTATAAACTCTTTAAAATTATAAGATAACATATTTTTTTTATAATTTCTTTTGACCCAATTTAAAATATAATTTAATAATTCTCTATATATTACATACTATTATATGAATGAATTACGAAAGTTTCTTGTATCGAGAAATCATGTGTATATGATTTGTTTATGTTATCATATTTTGATATTGTATTTATATTGAAATATTTTTTAATGTCCGTAAATTGAAATATTGAACATAAGAAGCATAACAAATTGTCAGATTGCAGGGTTCTTTTAAATTTGGTCATTCATTTGATTTATGTATATGATAAAATAATTAAGTGGATGTTTGAAAAACGTTTTTAAATTGAATATTTCATTATAAATTAATAAAATATTAATTAATATATAAATTATATTAATTAATAACTCTTTTAATTAATAAATTTTGATAGTTATATGACTATTAATATATAGAGTTTTTACTGTATGACAATTTGAATTTACAAAAAAAAAAGTTACAAATCTCACATGAGTATGGCCCAATTTAAGGCCCAAATGTTACTAATCGGGCCGAAAATTGATCAAGGTCCTTCTAGTGGGCCCTCTCATTTACAATTTCTCAAACTTTAACTTTCAATTGATTATGGAATTAAAGTAGGGTAATTAGTAAATACTAAATATTAAAATGTTAGGGCTATGAAGAAGAAAGTGCTTTTAAGCTTGTAAGCTCAAGTATGTGTTTGTTCCATGACCGATAATAAAATATAGATTTAGTTCAAACCGTCAGATTTGCTTCAAACTGACTTAGCCAAAGTGTGGAAAGACACTCACTATATGTATGGGAATAACTATGGAACCAAAAAAAAATTAAAAGGAGCAAAAGCATGAGTGTTTATTATGAATTATCAAAATGCCAATAATTATACAATATAAAAGAATAACTCGTAGGAAGTCTAATTACCAATAAAGTAGGTTATCAGTATATGCAACTCTCCATACAACTAACGACACGTGGAAATGAAGCTATATGCTGACTTAGACAAGTTCATCTTTTAATTAGGCGTGAAACTAGGTGGGTACTCAACATTCCTTCAAAAAAATTTATTACCAGCAATTATAATGTCCGTATGAAAAAAAAACAAAATATAGAGAAAAACTTTAGCATGCTAATAAGAAATATTATCATATTTGTATCATCTCATTCTCCTTCAGATTATACGAAACTTTTAATGCATTTACATGAATATAGTTGTTGCTGTAACTCAGCATGAAAATCTATCTGGAAATTTTGAAAGAAACCTTCTAAAACATACATGCATAATATTAAAATCTACCACCTTAACAAAAAAAATAATTATTCTTTGATGCGAAAATATCGAATCTCTGATAATCCCCTTCAGACAGCCCGCTTCCTCTTTCTTGACCCATTGAGATTTATGTTCTTCTCGGCCACTGCTAAGAAAGATTCAACCATCATATTGTCCATGAAAGTGATCGGAGGATGATCGTCGAACGCCTTGATTCTCTTGTAAGGATGCTTCTTCTTCCTCGGCGCAGGCGGGCATATTAGGGTTTTTGGGATCATATGCCGAGGAGATGTAGGAGTGTGGCACTCATCATCGTCGTCAACACTGTCTCCTTCTGATCTTGCTTGTGAAGATGATGTTTTTATTACCTTTATCATCGGCAAGCTCTTCATTATTTCAAGATCGGTGGACATTTGTTCTTAACTTATTTTTCTTTTTTTTATCTTATGATATATATTTTGTGTTGTGTAAGAAGTTTAGTGGGGATTTGAGGGTATTTATTGTTTGAAGGCGTGTAAGGAAAAAGACCGCAAATTGAGTGATGAAAAACGAGGTATGGTGTTCTCTCTCTCTCTCTCTCTCTATATATATATATGTGTGTGTGTTTATAAATCGTTTTCTACTAGGTTTGCAACGAATGGTTAAGAGAAATATGAGTGTTATCTTGTTTACTTTTCTTCTTCTTCTTACATTGCTTTAGGTTCTTAAATACATAAACTCTTGATATAATTTAATTAATTCCTCAACAATTATATTTATAGATCTTGATTTCATGTCATATCTTAAATGCATCAACCCTTTTAAAGACGGAAACTTTTGATATATAATTTATTTAATTAATTCCTATTGCAAATATCATGTCATATTTTTCTTGAGCTGAAATCGATGCTGATTTTTCTCATCGAAAAAATTAATAATTAGCTGCAAGAAAGTTCAAAAGTGGTAATATTCATGTGGGATCCCACCACCATTCACGTGCAACATCGTAATTGAATTATAACTTAGAACGTCTCTTTTTTTTTTATTATTATTTTATCATTATAACATGGATCAATCATTCAATTATAACAATACGGAATTTATTACAACATTGTTTATTATTTTCTCAGGAATTATTTTAATATTTTGTCCCATTCTTAGCTGCATCATCATACGCTATATATCTAGGCATTTTGGCATGCCTCATATTTTGTGCTTTTAAGCTTGGAAGTATGAATCATGGTTTCCCTTTCCCCACACGTAATTAAGTAAATATAATTTGTAATCGGCCCGGATATGATACGGATGCACAAACTAAGTTAACAGTAAACTAAAATTTTGACCCTAATGTTGAGATAACATTCGGGATCAGAACGTTTTTGCACAGCGGAAAAATAAACTTAGTTGTAAAGAGATTTAAGCACACGTTGGACACAGAGTTTCAAAATATGCAGCAAGTTATAAAACTTGATGCGTGCCTTCAGGGCAAAATTCCACTACGAGAATGGATTACGAAAAAGCAACTATCAAAAGATAGTACAAATCAGCCTAGTAACTTCACACGAAACCTCACGTATAGATCCTAAGAGTCCTATACAAAAGTGTGAAGATAAAAACTAGGCACAAAGAGATCGAAACAGATAGATGATGATTGAAAGCTTCCCTTTCTTCAGCTCGTTGCACGCGCGTGTCTTCCTATCTGATATTTTAGATACTGAAACTCGAATGGAGTCTACTGTATATATAGACGTGACTCTCCCTATTTTACAGGTTCAGTTGGGTTTGTTCCACCTTATACTCCTTCTCTATTTTTAGTAAATGCATCTTCTATTTTTAGCTCCACTCAACTTCCATATCTTTACTCAGTCCAAGTCGTGAATATCTCCTGCACACATTTAAACAAAGCCAAAAAATAGGATAAACGGTTATTTGGGCATGAAAGACAAAACATCGGTTGGACCATGTCTGAGTCAACGATGTTGACTCAAGCATTGGCTCCACATTGACTCCAACATTAACAATCTCCCCATTTTTGTCTTTCTTCCCAAAACCCGTGCAAAGATAAATCCAAAGGCTCCCCCTGAAATCATCAAGACACTCAGAACAAAAAGTAGTCATCATAAGATATCAAATATAAGTTATTAGTACAGAACTACTTGGACTAGTCTGAAGTAACCTCAAATACATCTCAAAAAAGAAACAAAATAAGAGAATCTAAAAGTTAAGAGATTCAATCGATTCAGAAGATTCTCTTTCAGCAGCAGCTTCCTCTTCAGCTTCTCCATTTCCAACAGCAACAACAGTCGTCCCGGCATCTTCTTCAGCACCATCATCTCCCCCTTTTTGGGAAGAAAGGTTTCCTCGTAGTATCTCCCTTTGGGCAACCAATGAAGCAATAGTATCATCCATATACTCAATGTGACGCTCCAGGACAGATGTTGTAGCAGATGTTGAACCAACATTCTGTAACTCAGAACTTTGTGAGTTTGCCATGAAAATTAAGAGAACTGGTAAAAACTGGATTAAGATCGAAACAGAAAAACTAGAAAGCTGGATTTGCAGATATAAACGCAGATATTATAGGAAAGATTTGTGCAATGGAGAGATATCCGACCAAGACTGAGTCAATAAATAGACCAAAACAGAAAAAGAAATTTTCCAACGGTAAAACTTTATGATCGTGCAGCAATGGTTAAAAAAACTTTCTTTTTCAAATACCTATAAACTCGTGATTTTATCGGTAAAAAGCGCAATAATAGGTATGCAAAAGCGGTCAAAAAATCATACAATAGTGGAATTAAAAATCGTGCACATAAGGAAATAACATAAATCAGGTCGAGAACAAATGATACTAACCGATGGGCACTCCGATGAACGCACGAACCAAGTGGAGATAACCGTTCTTCCCATGAACTTTAAATGAGAGATATGTAACCTAAACACGACTGACTAAATATATAGATAAGAACTAAGACACATACGCAAAAACATAGAATATAGCATCATCAAACAGGTTAGTCACAAATATTACCCAACATTTGACCCAACATACTCAAAAACTTTTTCCTTTATTTTCTGTTCGAACACCCTAGACTCATTTTTCTTTCATTTTCTGCTCTACCTTACCTTTTATTTCTGGTGCACTGCTCTTTCTTGATTGCTTTTCCATCAAGGTTCAAGAATTTTTTTTTTCATATAGTTTTTTTTTTTATCAGAGAATACATCGTCACCGCGAATGCCGTGTACCTTTGATTTTTTCTTTTCTTTTTTTTTTCAGAGAATACATCGTCACCGCGAATGCCGTGTACCCTTGAAAGTTTTTCATCTTTTCTTGAACCTGTATCTTGAAAAATGTCATAAGCAATCGTGTGCAAAAGAATAGAGTCATTTCGGAAAACGGTCCAAGTGAGTCAAATCATTTCAGGAAATCATCATAGAGCATGTTGAAGCAAATATCAAACGAGTAACAACCATATTTGACATATGCTAATGTTGATCCAGATACTGGACCAACATTTACTGACAATGACACAGACCTATCGACTTCTTCAGGCTCGAGAACCTTTCAAAGTTTAAGGCTTTAGTGAAAATATCAGCTAACTAACTCTTAGTATCTATATGCTCTATCTTAATAAACTCTTTTTCGACCATATCTCTCAAGAAATGATGCCTAATATCTATATGTTTGGTCCTAAAATGCTGAATATGATTTTTCGATATATTTATAGCACTCAGGTTATCACAGAACATAAGAACAGACTGACTCTCTACGCCATAATCACATAACATACTTTTCAACCAAATGAGTTGTGTACAGCAGCTGCCCGCTGCCACATACTCAGACTCAGCCGTAGAAAGAGACACGCAATTCTGTTTTTTGCTATACCAAGACACTAGATTGTTACCTAGGAAGAAACAACCACCACTCGTGCTCTTGCGATCATCTTAGTCACCTGCCCAGTCAGCATCACTGAAACCAACTAGATTCGTGTTAGTATCCTTAGAAAACCATAAACCGAGATTGTACGAACCACTAACATACTTCAAAATCCATTTAACTGCATTTAAATGAGAAACTTTTGGCTCGGCCTGATATCTCGCACATACACAAACACTATACATAATATCAGGTCGACTCGCAGAAAGATATAATAAGCTACCAATCATAGAACGGTACAATGTTGGATCAACATTTACCCCAGCATTATCTTTACTTACCTTCTGCGTAGATCCCATAGGAGTTTTCATTACCTTTGCAGTATCTAACCCGAACTTCTTAACAGTGTTTTTAGCATACTTCTCCTGGGACATAAAAATGTCATCTTTACTTTGCTTAACCTGCAGTCCTAGGAAGAATGTTAGTTCACCAATCATACTCATCTCGAATGTGGAATTCATAGCATAAACAAACTGATCAGATATAGATTGTGAGGTCGAACCGAAAACAATATCATCCACATAAATTTGTGAGATAAGCACATCATTACCAACCCTCTTTACAAAAAGAGTCATATCGGCTTCGCCTCTAACAAAACCAAAGTCCAAAAGAAACGATGTAAGTTTACCATACCACGCACGAGGAGCCTGCTTAAGACCATAAAGAGCTTTTTGCAATTTAAAAACATGATCAGAATGATAAGGATCTTCGAAACCTTTAGGCTGCTCAACGTAAATTTCTTTATCAATATAGCCATTTAAAAACGCACCCTTTACATCCATCTGGTGTAAGGTAATGTTGAGCCAACATGCAATAGCAAGCAGTAACCTAATAGACTCTAGCCTAGCTACGTGGGCAAAGATTTCATCGAAGTCAATACCCTCAACTTGAATATAACCCTGAGCAACTAAACAGACTTTATTCTAATCACATTACCATGTTCATCAGACTTATTTTTGAAAATCCACTTCGTACCTATGACATTAATGTCACTCGGTCGAGGGACCAAAGTCCAAACCTGATTTTTATCGAACTGTAAAAGCTCTTCTTGCATAGCATTGATCCAAAAACTGTCCTTTAGTGCTTTAAGAACGTTTTTCGGTTCAATCTCAGACACATAGCAGTTAAACCTTACCTCGTTGTATACGGAAGTCATACACACATTCTTTACCATTGATCTGTAGTCTTTCCGTGGTATGTCCCTTGTTTTGCGCCCTTCATCTAATCTTCCAATGATCTGATCAGAAGGATGATCTTTCTAAATTCTGGGAGGAGGATCTCTACGCACATTCATGGAATCATCTTCACTGCCCTGGTCACTTGATGATGTTGAGGCAGGTGCTGGTTCAACATTTGACGCACCAACATCCTCAGCTTGTCCAAAGACAGGAACTATATCTGAAATATCAACTTGTGAAACATTTCTGCTAAGATCAGAAGCATCATCAAAGACAATATTAACAGATTCCTGAATAGTTCTCAACCTTAAGTTGTACACTCGATAAGCTCGGCTGTTAGTCGAATAACCCAAGAAAATGCATTTATCACTTTTAGAATCAAACTTAGTCAAATACTCACGATCATTAAGCATATAGCAAATACATCCGAACACATGAAAGTATTTAACAGTAGGCTTAACACCCTTCAAAATCTCATAAGACGTCTTCTTAGTACCTTGACGAAAATAGACTCTATTCGAAATATGACATGCAGTATTCAATGCCTCAGCCCAGAACCTCTTAGAAAGATTCTTAGACTGGAGCATGACACGAGCCATTTCCTGCAAAGTTCTATTCTTCCTTTCGGCTACCCCATTTTGTTGAGGTGTCTTAGGAGAAGAAAACTCATGGATAATACCTTTTTTTATCACAAAACTCTTTAAAAAAATGATTTTCAATCTCGCTGCCATGATCAGTTCTAATACGAAAGATAGGAGCACAGAAATTGTTTTTGACCATAGCACAAAATGTTTTGAAAGAATCAAAAGTTTCGGATTTTTCCTTGAGAAAAAATATCCATGAAAATCTCGAAAAGTTATCAACCAGCACATAAGCATACTTTCTACCACCTAAGCTGTCTACTTCCATAGGACCCATAAGATCCATATGAACAAGCTGAAAACAGTGAGCAGTTTTAAAATGTTGCACAAAATGTTGATCAACATTATGACTAACATGCGTCTGTTTACCTCTCATACACTGTTCACAGATAACCTTACCAAACTCCTTCAGATTTGGAATCCCTCTTATAGCTTCATGCCGAATCAACTGTTCCAGGGTTCTGTAATTGACATGACCCAGCTTATAATGCCATAGAACAACGTCATCCTCGGCCTTGGAAAGTTGACACATATCCTTGCTGCCATTTTTATCACCCACTTGGTAACAGTTGTCACTTGATCTTTTTCCTCCCATAACACAAAGATTTTTGTCGTTAAAACCTTCGCAACATTCTTTGTTGAATCTTACCTCGAGTTCATCATCAAAAAGCTGACTTATGCTAATCAAGTTAGCTACAAGTCCTTCAACATGTAGAACGTTCCTCAAGACTGGAAAACCGGTGACATTGAGCTTGCCCCGACCAAGTATTCTGCCCTTTGCTCCACCGCCAAACGTCACTGTACCACTACTTAAAGGTGTGTACTCAATAAGATAATCTTTAGTACCCGTCATGTGGCGTGAACAGCCACTATCAAAGTACCAAGATCCTGAAACGTTAGCTTTCAAAGATGTATATACGACATTACATTGAAGCAAAGACTCATCAGCAAGAACTTTCTTTTTTGAAATCCAAACTGTTTTATTCTTATGATAGAAAGAATTTAAACACAAGTCGTCAGAAACGTCTCCAGACATCCTTTTTAACACTGATTCCTCAATGTTGGATTGAATGTTGGACGACTTTCCAGTCAACAAAATCTTTTTGGCAAAATCATCTTTCAACTTCCAGCAAAAAGGTTTGATATGTCCAGATTCTAAACAAGAATAACATTTGAAACTTCTATTTCTGGACTTTCCTGCAGCATGCTTAGTTTCATTATTAAAAGCAGCTCGAGATTTATATCCTAAACCATGTTTATCAGAAACAGTTAAGGACAGTACCTCGTCAAGTGTTGATTTACCTTTATTCAATCTTGAAAAGGTCTCTTCAGTCTTTTTGACTTGCTTTTGTAGACTATCAAGTTCCATGTCATTTCGGGTTAAAAGAACTTCCATTCTGCTAACTCCATCCCACAATTCTTGGATTACTTTCTCAGTATTAGCCTTCTCCTCGATCAGACCTTGTATGGTTTCCTTCAGTTTTACGTTCAGCTCCTTTTCTTTTGAACATTCTGTCAAAAGACGTTTGTAAGTTTCTTCAGAGTTCTCTGCGTCTTTCTCTGGATTCTCAATTTCCTTTCATGTATCATCAAAACTCAAAAACCCATCAAAGCAATTCGAGTCATCATAATCAAAATAAATATATTGTTCAGATGTTGAATCCAATGTTGACTCAACATCTGGTACCGCTGTAAACCCGATATGATGTTCTTCTTCTTCACTGTCAGAAAAGAGTGGATTCACCATGCTTGTCCATTTGGCAACCTCTTTCGTATCCTTCCACAGTCTCATCGGCTTCATCATCTGAAAGACTTACCCAATTCACTTTTCCATACCTTCGAAGAGTGTTGGCACATTCATTCGCGTTGTCCCCAGCCTTTGCATGCATGGCACTGAACCGAATCCCTGTCAAACTTATCAACTTTTGCTTTATCAGCAGAATTTCTTCGGTTGATAGGGCGGTTAGGCATAAATGAAGACTCTTTAGTATTAAGAACATTCTTGAATGTTGGACCAACATTCAACTCCCTCTTATTTTGCAGAAACTTCTTAAAATTTCGAACAAGCATAGCCATAGTCTCATCATTGTCAGAATCAACCTTAGGTTCAGAAACTGTAGGTTGAGTGACTAGAGCAAGACTTTTACCCTTGGATACCTTCCTCTGGACTTCGAGATTGATCTCGTAGTTCTTCATATGTTCATCAAGGTGTTGAAGTCAAGAGTGGCCAGATTGTGAGCTTCCTCGACCGCTACAACCTTCACATTAAACTTTTCAGTCAGTGATCGAATAGCTTTAGAATTTAACACTTTATTCGAAATCGGTTCACCCAAGCTATGACATTCGCTAGAAATATTCAAGAGTTTTCCAAAATAAGTAGTAATATCTTCATCATCACTCATTCGCAGATTCTCAAGTTGACTATGAAGAATTCTCAGCTTAGTATCTTTCACACTCGCATCACCCTCACAGTACCTTTGAAGCATATCCCAAGCAAGTTGCGCACTAGTACAGTTTTGAATGATTTTGAACATGAAAATATCCACAGAAGAAAATATAGCATGTAAGGCTTTTTTGTTAAAATTAGCCGAAGCTCTTTCAAGAGGGGTCCATTCAGCGATGGGTTTGTCTACGACTTCCCCATCAGCATCTGGTTGGGTTTTAGGAGGGGTATAACCATTGAGAACAGAGTCCCATGCACGGGAGTCAATAGACTTTATGCATTGCGCATATGAATTTTCCAATAAGCATAGTTAGAACCATCTAAAACAGGAACTTTACCAAAATAATTTGTGCTTAAGACATCCATATAAAAAAGATCAGAACGCTTAGTGTATCAAGCGGATTAGTGTGAAGAAAAAAGATCAGAAAAAAAAGATCAGAACGCTTAGTGTATAAAAAAGATCAGAACGCTTAGTTTACTGTTAACTTAGTTTGTGCATCCGTATCATATCCGGGCCGATTCCCCCCCTTACAAGTGGTATCAGAGCTTCAAAATATGCAGCAAGTTATAAAACTTGCTGCGTGCCTTCGGGGCAAAATTCCACTACGAGAATGGATTACGAAAAAGCAACTATCAAAAGATAGTACAAATCAGCCTAGTAACTTCACACGAAACCTCACGTATAGATCCTAAGAGTCCTATACAAAAGTGTGAAAATAAAAACTAGGCACAAAGAGATCGAAACAGATAGATGATGATTGAAAGCTTCCCTTTCTTCAGCTCGTTGCACGCGCGTGTCTTCCTATCTAATATTTTAGATACTGAAACTCGAATGGAGTCTACTGTATATATAGACGTGACTCCCCCTATTTTACAGGTTCAGTTGGGTTTGTTCCACCTTATACTCCTTCTTCTCTATTTTTAGTAAATGCATCTTCTATTTTTAGCTCCACTCAACTTCCATATCTTTACTCAGTCCAAGTCGTGAATATCTCCTGCACACATTTAAACAAAGCCAAAAAATAGGATAAACGATTATTTGGGCATGAAAGACAAAACATCGGTTGGACCAGGTCTGAGTCAACGATGTTGACTCAAGCATTGGCTCCACATTGACTCCAACATTAACATAATTAATTCCACCAATCAATAATAACCATTTTTTTATTTTAAAATTATTTTTGTTGCATCAAATGACGTGCAATGCAATGATTGTTAGTAACAATCGATGATATGCGTGTTTTTTATGTCGTTTCACAACTGACAAACAACGAGGTTGTCTTTCTGATGGCACGACTTTATAATTCTAATTAACACGTTTTTATGGCTTTTTTAATTTAATATTGCTATTTTTTGTATTCATTAATTAAATAGGATTATTTTAAAAAATATTAATAAAATAGGGCAAAACGCTGGTAATGAACGCGACGTCGCGTCCATTAAACGCGACGTCGCTTCCAATGGAAGCGACGAGTATGCGGGCCGCATATTCCAAAATGGGCCTTCGTCGGGCCGCAAAACGCTTGTGAAATGGGCCGACCGTAGGGTTTTGGTCCATTAAAAGCCACGTCGCTTCCAATGGATGCGACGTCGCGGTTAATGGACGCGACGCCGCGAATTTAAAAGCCATCGCCTCCTCTTCTTCTTCTTTCTTCCTTTCTCTTCCTTTCTTTCTCCTTACTCAGCATCGCCGTCCGCCGTGTCTTCTCCGTCGTCGCCGCCGCACCTGCCCGTCTTCGCCGGCCGTCTCCGTCGTTGCCCGTCTTCGTCGGCCATCTCCGTCGTTGCCCGTCTTCGCCGGCCGTCTCCGTCGTTGCCCGTCTTCGCCGGCCCTCTCCGTCGTTGCCCGTCTTCGCCGGCCGTCTCCGTCGTTGCCCGTCTTCGCCGGCCGTCTCTGCCCTTAGCCGCTGCCCCGTAGCCGCTGCCCCGTCGTCGTTGCCCGTCTTCGCCGGCCGTCTCTGCCCTTAGCCGCTGCCCCGTAGCCGCTTCCCCGTCGTCGTTGCCTGCCCGTCGCTGCCCGTTGCCGCTGCCCCGTCGTCGTTGCCCGTCTTCGCCGGCCGTCTCTGCCCTTAGCCGCTGCCCCGTCGTCGTTGCCTGCCCGTACCCACTGCCCGTCGCTGCCCCGTTGCCGCTGCCCCGTCGTCATTGCCCGTCTTCGCCGGCCGTCTCTGCCCTTAGCCGCTGCCCCGTAGCCGCTGCCCCATCGTCGTTGCCTGCCCGTCGCTGCCCGTTGCCGCTGCCCCGTTGCTGCCCGTAGCCGCTGCCACACGTACACCACTCCCGTTTCTTATTGAAGGTATATTAATTAGCAAGCTATGATGAATATTTGTAACTGTTAAAGTTGTTATTCATCATTGGGGGTTTTGAATTTTAACTCGATGTCGTTCGATTTAGGATGGATACGAATGAATTTTACGGTCCCGTCGATCGATCGTTATTGATATTTCAGGATAGTCATCGTTGTAACGATGTGCTATCTAATGCGGATGGTGCGTTAGATACTCCGTTGACCGTGAGAGGTTTGGAAGGCGTAGTATGGGGTAAGCCTTCACGACCGGTGCGCTTGCATGGTCGTGTTTTGGAAAAGTTGGATACAATGTCATTTTATGGCGTATATAGTTGTGGATCTCAGAAATTAGATCCACACTTAATTACGGCGCTAGTAGAAAGATGGAGAAAGGAAACGCACACGTTTCACTTACCGATGGGGGAGGCGACCGTAACTTTAGAGGACGTCGGTGTTCTTTGGGCACTCCCAGTCGATGGTGTTTCTGTTAGCGGAGTGATCCATCGTAAGTCGACGGAGCAGTGGATAGATTACTGTGAGGCGTTGACTGGCTACAGACCTGAGGAGGGCACGTACCACGGGACCAAAGTATCTTTGAGAAAATTGGCGGACTAGTTAGTTGCCAATCCGATCGACGATGAGAGTGTCGATGATGTAGTAGATCAGCACGCACGTGCATATGCACTATTACTCATTGGATCAATTATGTTTCCCGATTCCAGCGGAAGTACTACGTCGATGACGTACCTTCCGTTGCTCGAGAATATCGATGAGGTGCACACTTACAGTTGGGGAAGTGCTGTTCTAGCTTTCATGTACAGAGAGCTATGTACATCATGTCAAAAGCAAAAGATGAACATTGGTGGAGCATTGCGTTTGCTTCAGGTACTAATTTATCTTAATATATTTTTTTTCGTTATTATGTCGTAAATAGAATAACCGATTTAATTAAATCTTGTATAGGTATGGGCGTGGATGCGTATATTACCCGTGCAGCCCATTATTATCCATCCTCGAGTGGAGATGCTACCCGCCGTTGTCGATGGAATTCAGCTTCCCATTCCGCCGCATGCGGCAAGGTACTGTGGAATTATTTTTTAATTTCTTATGATTTTGTAATATTATTTTTTTCTATAAACTTTGTTTATTTTATTAAGGTGGAATGCACTGTTGAATCATACCACCTCCGCAAATTCTAATTTACGTGCCATACGAGAGTCGTTCGATAGCATGTCGATGGAGCAGTTTGTGTGGACTCCGTATGATGAT
Source organism: Lindernia subracemosa (assembly GCA_028392965.1). NCBI lineage: Eukaryota > Viridiplantae > Streptophyta > Magnoliopsida > Lamiales > Linderniaceae > Vandellia > Vandellia subracemosa. Next base: position 707,237 of record JAQPCC010000084.1, on the reverse strand, counting down.
AATGCACCGGAGATTATGGCGTTGAGACCTGAATGCCGACCAGCTTGTTGTCGTTCAAGGTGTCCACTGATATGTTATAACATTGTTGAGTGGCACTACCCCGACCGTGTGGTCCGACAGTTCGGAATGGTACAGTCGATCCCGGACGCTCCTCGATATTTACATCGAAATCTATATCGGTTCAATCTTCGCAATATCGCGGGAAGAGACTGGAGATTGCATCACGCAGAATATGAAGCGTATTGGTTAGCTCGATACGAGTCGATAGTTGATGCAATGGAGATAGGTGATGGGGCGCCGTGCACTGCAGATTATTTTACATGGTATCGATCTGTCACCCGTCGCTATATATCTCCGTCTACAATTCACATGGAGCGAGGTTTTCAGATGGGAGATAGTGCATTTATCGACGTGATGGTATGTTGCAATTTAACTCAGATTTATATTAGTTGTTAAGATGTTGCATGCAATAATTTTAATTATATAATAGGCACAATGCGTCGATGAGACCGAGAACATATTACGCCGGGGGGATATAGATGGGGGCTTAGATGTTATACATCGGATGCAGCGACTTGTTATTGACAGGCGTCAGCGACAACAGATAGAGTTCACCGATATTCCTCCGACACAAGGTCCGGGTCCGTCATCTTCACGTCGTACGATGCCGGACCCTGGTCCGTCGTCTTCACGTATTACACCGGGATTATACGAAGATGTTGGATATGTGACGCCGACACCTCACGGCTACGAAGACGACGACGAGACTCCGCCATACCATCCATATACACAGCACTCACCACCTCGGCAGCAGCCACGACGTCGTCCACAGCAGCACGACGCCCCTATTGATCGCGGTCATTTGCGTAGAGATCGACGACCCCGTAGATGTGGCACCGGATCTCATTACATGCCATAGTGGTTAATTTTTCATGTGTTTTTCTTATTAGCGGATGTTATTTTTATTTTACTTATGTTTATGTTACGTTTATTATTTTATTTATGTTTCTTTGTTGGTTGCAGCTTTAATCATCATCACGACCTTTAATAAAAAAAATAAATAAATTAATACTAATAAGCTTTAATAATAATAATAATAATAATCATTACCATAATAATAATAATAATAATAATAATAATAATAATAATAATAATAATAACTTTACTGAATAAATTAAAATTCGCCAATAATAATAATAATAATAATAACTTTACTGAATAAATTAAAATTCGCCAATAATAATAATAAAAATATAAATTTACAGTAGTCATGTTAAATCATATACAACTTTAATCAGGTCCAGTACGTCAGCTTTAATCAACATCATCATCTTTAATAAAAAATAAATAAACTGACACTTGTTAGCTTTAATCATGTACATCTGTAATGAATATCACATGCTTTAATCATGTACATCTTTAATAAACTGAATAAATTAAAATTCGCCACTAATAATAATAAAAATATAAATTTACAGTAGTCATGTTAAATCATATACAACTTTAATCAGGTCCAGTACGTCAGCTTTAATCAACATCATCATCTTTAATAAAAAATAAATAAACTGACACTTGTTAGCTTTAATCATGTACATCTGTAATGAATATCGCATGCTTTAATCATGTACATCTTTAATAAACTGAATAAATTAAAATTCGCCAATAATAATAAAAATAAACTGACAATTGTCAGCTTTAATCATCTACAACATCACATGCTTTAATAAAAAAAATGAATAAATAAGAATATGAAGCTACGACTTCGAACGTCTATAAATTAGAAGGATATTAATTAACATACTCAACATCACAAACACGATGCATCCATTCAATAGAGATCCGCGCCTTAATCGGTTCACTGGGAAGCCAATGAATCAAGGTCATCCAATATTTGAAAATCTGAAGGTACTCGGGGATTATTTCTATGATGATCTGTGGACATACAATATGGAATCAACCTTCGTTAATCATGTGTGGTGTGAAATGCATCGTGGAAATCTAACAAATGAAAATCTAGAGGATGGTCTCCATTATATTGCTCACCTGATAAATGGAATATATGGAAGGAATTTCACGGTACCATTTCTAATGGTGAAACTCGGTCATCTTAAGCGTCGTTACTTTTTATGGAAGAAGCTACGCTCAGAGATGGGAGATTGGGGAGAATATGACAGGGGTTGGATTCATGCAGACACTACGCAATGGCTTAAGTGGTTTGAAGTAATTATTCTATTCTATATTTTATTTATTTGAAAGTATATTTGTAACAAAAAAAAATTGTTTTCTTTTGCAGGAGGATCCTCTTTCAACGATTTACTTTTATGAATGCGAGCCTTTTGATAATCGTCTTTATGCAAATTTTGAGAAATTTATCAATCCCGCTATTGTGAAATATGCGGCCCGCATACTCGTCGCTTCCATTGGAAGCGACGTCGCGTTTAATGGACGCGACGTCGCGTTCATTACCAGCGTTTTGCCCTATTTTATTAATATTTTTTAAAATAATCCTATTTAATTAATGAATACAAAAAATAGCAATATTAAATTAAAAAAGCCTGACCGTTGATATCCATACCTCTTAACCGTCGGAGTTGTTTTGATAAGGAAATGGAAAAGTACGAAATAAGTTTAAATATATTTTTAGTCTTGTATGTTTGAGGGGTAGTGTTTTAAGGAGACTTAAGTTAATGGTGCTAATTTTAGTCCTATAAGTATTGGCAATTTTAGTCTTATAAGTATTATAAATGAAGCAATTTTAGGACAGCTAATCCTAGAAATTTAATTTCAGTCCGAAATTTAGAGACGTGGCACCAAAGATGCTGAGTTGAACTAAATTTGTTTTCTCTTTCCTCCAATTAATCGTCACCTCACAAGTAAAAAAAATAAGTAAGAGCTTATTTGGAGGAAAGAGAATAAATTTTAGTCATGCAAGTATCAAAATTGAAGCAATTTTAAGAAAGTTAATCTCGAAAACATAATTTCGACCCGAAATTTATACATATAAAACCGAAAATGCTGACTTGGACTATGAAGTGACGTTTAATTAAAGGAAAGAGAAAATAAATTTAGTCCAAATCAGCATCTCCGGATCCACATGTGTAAATTTCGGGCTGAAATTAAGTTTTTGGATATAACTGTCCTAAAATTGCTTCAATTTCAATATTTATAAGACTGAAATTGCCACCCTTAACTTAAGTGTCTCTAAATTGCTTCAATTTTGATACTTAGAGGACTAAAATTGCCACCATTAACTTAAGTATCCTTAAAATGCTACCCCTTCAAATATACGACGATGATCAAGAGTAATTCCAAGTTGTGTTATTATAGTCAGATATGTAACAAGTAGGTATATCTGCCTAGGATGTCTTAATACCCCCACAAACCCAAATCAAGTATCTTCATCCCAAGTAGAGATTATCCCCTTTGATAAAGGCATTAATATCTCCTTATTTTTTTTCTAATAAATTACGAGCTATTTTTTATTTTATATATACACATATAGATTCAACCATATGTAAGATTATATGGGCATGCGCATATATATATGTATGTTTCTACGCATACAAGCATTATTCTATATTCTTAATGTGTAGACACTCACAGTTATAAAAGTCTCACTCAGATTCATTCAACAGATTGATCTTCATCTTCAAAGTTCTCGAGAAATTCCTTGATCAAAAGGCGCTCGTCGGCCGACAGATAAGCATCTTCGCTTGCTAATCGATCTCTAATCGAAGCATTAATACTACTACTCGAAGCATCATCAGACACCTAAAGCAACAGCATGATCATCAGTTGATGTCATGTTATTACAGTTTCAGAAAAAAAAAATTGATTAAAAGTTGGAATGTATTATGTGTATTTATTCACCTTGATGTAATTGTTGACATGGCCATCGCTGTTCGGTTTAGTACTCGGCTCGTGCTTGTTGCACACCCATTCGCCATCCACGATGTACTTGTACTCATACTGTCCTTCCTATTGAAAACATACGAGGTTCATGTAAGAGTGTTAACTATGTATGGTTAATGGCTTTTTATTGTTTGTGCTTACGGGCAGTTCTCGACGGAGAATCCATGAACCGTGAGCTTCGTCGTAAGACAGAGGTATTCTCTGGTGCACGAAAAGAAAAAAAAAACGATTATTTCAGGCTAATGATTCGTTCGATGAATGGGCATTATAATTATTATTATTACCTGGCCCCATCCAACATCGAGCCCAGATATTTCCACGGCCGAAAAATCATTCCCGGGCCAGGCGAACGTCACGGGCTTCTTTTTCAATCCCGTGAGCTATGATAATTTTTTATATCGAAAAAAAAAGATGAGCTCTTGATTGCTATTTAGGGATGGGAAAAAAAAAAAAAAAAAAAGAAAACCGAACGAACACTTACAATATCAGCAGTTGCGCTTCGAATGGCGTCTAGCTTAGGAAAACATGGTCTCTTGCTCTGCATAGAATGTATGTAAGAAAGAACTGAGAGAAACCAACAGCTTGCGCGCTTTTGTGTCGAATGAGAGGAAGAACATACCATGAGCAGCTTGTGCGCTTCGTTGAGCTGATATCCTTGAACCCAAAACATGTACGCCAGCTACGATTCAATTCGAAAAGAGAAAGTACAAAAACGACGGTTTGAACGACGTTTTATCATTATTAAAACAAAAAAAAATATATTAGCATTAAGAAAATACGTACAGCAGTAGCTGGTGCTCTACCAAGGCCAGCGGTACAATGAATGTATGTGACGCCACCGTTTCGGGCGATAGCCTTGAGAAGCTTACTAACAACTGCCGGGAGCCGCATCCTCAGATCGAACGCATCGAAATCCCTGTTTTAATTCGTCACCATGAGCTCGGGAATAAAATTACTTGTAGTAAGAGTATTCATGAGTTCGAGCGAATAGGACAATAAATGACCTAATATCCGCTCGGATGTGTTGAATGTCACCACACGTGTTGGCATACTCACGAATGGCAGCGATATCAACCCCAAAATATCTAAGAAACATCGCTTAAGGACTCAAAACAAACGTTAAATCCTTAAAATACTACGCTCGACGGTACTAATTTACTTTAAATAGTAGTTCGTTAGGATACTCAAGATCTGAATCTTTCTGTAAGCAAAATATAGTTTTCACTCCAATACTACGAAGCTTGTCAATGTCTTCTGGAGTCTGTCAATAAGAAGAAAGCTTACAATTATATATATAAACAGAAGGTTTCATTGCAAAGACCGACGAAGAGAGTTTCATTACCTGAAGGCACGATCCCACAATCAAGTCCGGGAGAATGAAGTTGTAGTTCATTCCAAGTTCATGTCTGTACGTCAACACTGTTGACGTATAATTATTACAGAGGTGTGAAGTTAGCCGACTTATATATGATCATCGCATTTATCTCTTAAGCGGGTTGCTCGCTAATAAACATTTACTATTGCTCGATGAAAGAGGAATTTACCCGCTCCCATAGCTGCAGTCATGTCTTGGCTGTACGTTTCGGATATTTCATCCATTTTCGAGGTGTCGTTTTCCTCTTTACTCGATGGCGAACCAGATATAGCCTAGAAAAGAATCAATGTCTTTTAAATAGCATAACCTCTGCCCCCCATTTTTTTGTCCTCTCGCATAGCGGCGTAAACAGCGTAACGCCGAAGCATAGCACCACAATGTAATGCCGAGAGGTAGATAAACATAAGATACAACAAACAAAGGAAGCCATGAAATAACAGAATAAAGAGAACACCACTTCAAGACAGCATCTTACAATGTAAAGAAGGTTTCTATCTTTAAGGTGTAAGGGGCATTACCTTTACATATAATGGTCTGATTCCACACAAATCGGTACCTTTAGCTACTCCCTGAACACATAAGAATGCCCATTCTTAATCAGAAATCATTACATACATAGCAGCTAACCAAAATCAGAAGAGATAACTAGCGGTATGTATTTGTATGATTTACCAAAAAGGTAACATGGCTTTGAGCTTTTCCATGCTGGCTTTTGGAGCTAACCAGCGGCAAAGCAGTGGATCTACATAAAGAACAGTAAGTAAACAGAGGATCAAGCAAGAGACATCCCACCATTGTGGGCCCGTATAATCTGAGAAAAAAAAAAAAACAGAAATAAACTAAAAAGGAAAATCGAAGTAGAAAATAAACCTTGCGAAACTCTGTAGGCAGTTCATTTGAGCCCTAACACGGCAAATCAAGAATCTTGGCTCAGCTCAAAATCAGTCGTCTATGGCAGTGCGTGTGAGGTGAGATTTGTGGGTCTTCTCTTCTTTTCTTTCACCTTTTCCAATGACCAATAATATATCACCACGTGGGCTGAGAAAGGAGAAAAAAGAAGAAGATATTTTTACAGTGACGAGGATCTACGGCAGTTTTGTAGGACGCAGTGACGTGTCCTTGAGTGTCCACGTCATGATTCAGCAAGGGCTAAAATAGTAAAAAAATGTATTCATTTGTGTATTTCAGCTTAATGTTTTTTTGGTCCCGTAATTTAGGAAGGGTGGCGTAATATGGACAACTAATTTAGGAGTTGGCAAAATATAGACAATAACTTTCGACAATTTAGGAACATTATACGATGTGACCATGTATTTTGACCCAAACCCGCTGATGTAACGCCCGACCCGCTGACATGTGCGCTTTAATGGCTCAACACGTCATTAAAAATATCTGACGTGGCGCCACATCACTTTTAATGGCTTTTTTAATAAAATAAATATTTTTTCAGCTTTTATTTATAAAATAAGTGGAAAAAAATACTTATTAATAAAATAAATATTTTCATTTCCTTGAGGTACGAGTTGTAATGTAACTCGTATCCATTAGTTACGAGTTAGTTGTGATGATGTGATAAATTAAATCATTAAAAAAATTAATGTAGGTATGTTGTGTGATATACACGATAAATCAAAGCTAAAAAAGCCAAGCAATGACTCAGATGTAAAGGATGTAATAAATTAAATATATATTTTGTGTTGCAGCTTTTTATCTTGCAGCTTTGACTCAGATGGTTATGATGAAAGATGTGTGTTGCAGCTTTTTATGATTTCAAGAATATTTAATATACATATTATAATATATATATATATATATATATATTATTTTAGCATTGGGTTGTCAACTAGCAATAGTGGGGAAAAATATCAAAATATCGGTATATCGTTCTTATCGTATCGAAACATATCGAAATTACCGAAATTTTACGGTAAAGATATTAAATTTTTTAAAATTCGGTATACCGGTTATACCAAAATACCAAATTTTTTTAATGCTTTATATATATATACACCTATATATTAAATCAAGATAATATAAAATGGGTCAGAAAGTATAAGTTTTTTACAAATTATTTTGGCCCATAAATTATTATATTAATTACACAACTTTCATAAATTGTTTAGGCTCAAAAATTATTACTTTAATCAACAAATTATACTTAATGTTTAATTTTTTATTTTTTTAATGTTTATTTTTCAGAATTTTGAAAACGTGAAGATGCAAGTTTTTTTTTAGTATATCTTTTTGGTTTTATATATAAGGTTCTTAATAAGATTTGGTTAAAATATATAAATTATTTAATGCCGATAGATGTTTAGTGCGTTTCGACGTCGGAAAGAGACGCATACGTTTCACTTAATAAGTATTTTTTTTCACTTATTTTATAAATAAAAAATAAAAAACTATTTATTTAATTAAAAAAGCAACGAGATGTCGCCCCGCAGGGATAAAAAACTAGGAATTTCCCGCCTTGTTCGGGGCGGATCTCCGCAGGGACGGGGAATCCCGCCTCATTGACAAGTCTAGGTATAAAAGGCATGATACCGATACCGTACCGAAATTAAAGTATGATTCCGTATCGAAATTTAAGGTATATCGAAATTTCAATAAGGTATCGGTATGATATTTTTCCATACCAAAATTTCAATAAGGTATACGGTATCACAGTTTCGGTAAGGTATACCGCACCGAACCACCCCTAACTAGGAATTTGTAATTTCATAGAAAATAATATAAAACTAAGCTCCATATGAATAAATATAACCAATCACCTTTGGCCTTCAAGTACATATATGATTGAAATATTATATTCTAATTCGACAATTTATCTATATCTTATTAATCATTTAACACCGAACGATTCTTCTTCCTCTTGTCATATTCTCAACTCTAGCAAGTCTTCGTAAAAAAGGTGATTGGATATTGATGCCTCAGATTTTGTATATACAGCTAACTTGAGATTCCTATTTTGTCACCATATGAAATATATATATATATATATATATATATATCTAATATGAGATTTGCTATGGTGCATACCCTACCGTGAGCACCCCGTGAGCACCGCACACATACTTCGCCTCTTTTCGCTCCAAAACGAAATTTTTAGCCCAATGTTAATCGCATCCCCCTTACACAACAACATGATGATGTTGTAAAACAGATTCATCTTTATAAAAACACGCAAAAGATCGATAAGAACAATTTTTTTAATATCACATCCGTGTGATGCTTCTTATCGATCTTTTGCGTGTTTTTATAAAGATGAATCTGTTTTACAACATCATCATGTTGTTGTGTAAGGGGATGTGATTAACATTGGGCTAAAAATTTCATTTTGGAGCGAAAAGAGGCGAAGTATGTGTGCGGTGCTCACGGGGTGCTCACGGTAGGGTATGCACCATAGCAAATCTCTATCTAATATAAGTATTAGAAATTTGGCTTACACACCCCATTGTATTCGAGGAGTCAGGGATTTGCTGGGAATTCCCATACAATATACAGTGTTGCTGTGTATGTATCGTGTATATCACACAACATACCTACATCAATATTTTTTTAATGATTTAATTTATCACATCATCAAAACTAACTAGTAACTAATGGATATAAGTTATAACTCGTATCCATTACATACGAGTTATAACTCGTACTTCAAGGAAACGAAAATATTTATTTTATTAATAAGTATTTTTTCCACTTATTTTATAAATAAAAACTGAAAAATTATTTATTTTATTAAAAAAGCCTTCCTTGTTGCATGGCATATTTCGAATGTGTTCGGGTCGAAGTCAAATGAGTTTTTCTTTAATTAATCTATTTTTTTTAATTATGAAAACCACAAAAAATAAATAAAAATAGAAAAATATAATAAATAAATAAATTCCACTTATTCCAACTAATTATTTCAATATTATTTGTCGCGATAAATATACATCCAATCCAAACAAGTCTGTCTTCGACTGATTGATTAGTTGCTTCCGCGCGTTTCTTCTCTTAGTCTTCGATTTTCGATTCTCAGATCGATCTGCGCTCCTCTGATAGGGTAAAGCTGCTCAAATCTTGTCTTTTGCTGTTAACTGATGGCCATTTTACGGTTACGTTGGCTCAATTGATTTCTATTTCTGTTTTAATCCCTATACTTGTTTGATGTGTAGATCTCCATGGTTTGTATCTAGCTCTCCTTTAATTTGACTTGAAATCAGTTGATATGGTTAGGTTTGGTTCTTTTATTCCAAAATTTAAGGGTAGCAAAGGCTTTTTTGGACTTAAAGCCCCAAAGCCGTCGTGGTTTGTTGGGATGTGCAGTAGATGAGTTTTTTTTTTTTTTTTTTATCTTGTTATGATTATGATTTGGTTGGCGATAATGAGGCATTTGATGCTATTAAGATAGCTGGGCATGAATTGAGTTAGCTTTAGTGGAAGATTTTTGTGATGGGTTTTATTAGATATGATATGATGAAGGATGTTAAGGGCTTATCAATGTATCTGAGAAATACAAGAATGTTCAGATCGAATAGTAGAATAGGAGTGGCCAGTAAGGTTCTGTACCATTTTAGACACTTTTTCTTAAGTTCTAGTTTCTTGTCGGGATCGAGTATTATTGGTTTTTTTTTTATTTGTGTTTTGATGTAGTTCGATTGCTTGTTGATTTACTTAGGTTCTTCCATTTCAACCAGTGCTAAAACAATGGCATTTTTCCTTACTTGCGTTTGATTGATTTGATACGAACTAATTGTGGAAATCTGACTTACTTTGCTTGCCATCCTTTTTTACGTTTTCATACTTTCAGTATGGCATCATCATCCAATAGCCAGAATGGAATTCAACTCTTGCTAGCTGCAGAGCAGGAAGCTCAGCACATCGTTAATGCTGCTAGAACTGGTAATAAAACCCTCCATTTTTTTTGTTTGAATTCTTACCATAATCTTCGTCCCATTGGTTATTGCTGATCACGTTATATTATATTCTTTACACGATGTATGGTATACATATACCTTTTGCTGTGTGTGGTATGGTACTATGGTTTTACGATATCTGTTTGACTAGATGTAGCCTAGCACTAGGTTATATTTCCCTTTGATTTAAATTATCAAATCCTGCTGAAAAGTTTGTTTTTTTTCACTCAACGATGCTGAAATTCATTTGTCCATTTTCTATGTTACAGCAAAACAAGCCAGATTAAGACAGGCAAAGGAGGAAGCAGAGAAGGAAATCGCTGAGTTTCGTGCTCAGATGGAAGCCGAGTTCCAGAAAAAGGTTGCGGAGGTAAGAATCTTGCCAAAGAACAATAGCAGATTAATAGGAAAAAAAAGAGTTTAGTCAAATATTATATATCATTATGTTATAACTCAAAGTCTTCATTCCGCTTTCTACTGCTTTGTCCTAAATTTCTCGTGTGGCTCTCCACAGAGTAGCGGTGACTCGGGTGCGAATGTGAAGCGCCTTGAGAAAGAAACAGAGGCAAAGATCGGTCACCTCAAGGAACAGACTTCGAAGATTTCACACGAAATCGTCTCTATGCTTCTCAGGCACGTCACTGCCGTGAAGAACTAACGTCTTCATCATCGATGTGCTTCGATCAAACGGTTCGAAACTTTCAAACACTACTTCCATCTCGTCCGTGTAATGTTGTTCTATATATTATTTTTCTTTGATCTGAATAAGTGCATTGACTTGGTTTAAGACAGTGTTTGTGTTTTGTATTTTGAGGTTGTGATGAAGGGCATTCTTTTGGACTAATATTTACAGAAATTTCTCTATTTACTTAATACCAAATTTCTTGAATACCATACCATAGCATCACAATTCAAAATCTCAATCCATTTCCATGTACAATCAGCACAAAAACTACTCACCATATTATGCATATGTAATAATGCTTAAACACAGAAATGTTCACAAAGCTTACGGGCCGACGATTCGAACCATCGAGCCACGAGCTGTCCAAGTGCAGACATACGGGTTTTCCCGGTCGGGTCATAAAAGCACTCGAGAACCCATGGATCTACGATCGCGGGCGGGTCGTTGATCATATGTCCATGCTAGGGGTTTTTTTCAACCCCAAGAAAAGCCCTTTAAGGTGTATAAACAAAAACACAAGAATCTAAAAGCCACTATGCATTCTAATCCACATACTCATCGACAGATATGCTGCTAGCACACTCGGCCAACGACTTGGCATTGATTTCCCTCCCGAACCTCCATACGTAGTTCAACCCCATGAGCAGCTCGGTGATGGCCGCCTCGGTCTTCTCCTGATTCGCAAAGTAAAGCGTCTGGACGAGCAGTACGTTCGTCCTCGAGACCAAGTTTTGATGCTCGAAGCTCCTCTCCGACTGCCACTTTATCGTGCTGTGGGCCAGCGGGGCCAACCAGCCGAGGGTAGCCGCGATGGCATCGTTCCACTCGTTGGCTAGGGCCGTGTCGTAGACCGCCGAGCCCAGCTCGCCAGCGTAGGGCTTCAGCTTGGCCCTGAGGGCTGCCCTGATGCTAGCCGGCAGCATGTTGTAGAGGTCGTCCCTAGCATCGTTGCCTATCAGGTGAGGGGACGGGACCAACTTCTCGATGAATATTATGAGGTTGGCATAGTGAAGTGCTAGGGCCGCTGCACCGAGGGTCTCGGGAGGGGCTGCAGTCAGCGGCTTGTTCTTGGAAGAAACGTCTGTGTCGTTTTCCCGAAGCAAGTTCCCGAGGGTTCGTGGCTTGGTTTCGTCCAAAGCCCGGGAATATATATTTAAAGGCGAACTGCTTTCGCTGGTCTCATGACGTCCAGTGATGGGGCCCGACATGGTCAGATCGCTCTGTTTCTTACGCCGGCCTTTCTCTGCTACGTCCCGAGGCTTCTTGCGGAACTGCCACAGTTTAAAGGTGCCGCCTTTGCTCGTTTTCGAAGCCGGGCTCGGGCTGGACTGCATCGACGACTTCCCTAACGGGCCGGAGTAGAAACCGACGCCGTTGTGTTTGCCGGTTAACGGGCTGGCGGCGGTCTTCGAATTCATGAGCGGGCCCGAATGGAAGTGCTCGACGTGGTTCGTTCTCAAGAGTGGGCCCGAAGCAGAAACGGGCTTTACCGAGGACACGGAGGAAAACCTAGGGAGGTAATTCTCAGACGGGTACACCGAGGACTGCGTTAGGACCGTCGAGTTAAACTGCCTGCTGTTGTAATAAGCTTCCGCGACGCTCCTGCCGTCGAAAACGTAGCCTATCCGCCCGTAGACGGTGAAGAGGGATCTAGCCAAGAGGAGGATAACGTAGTCGTACGTTCGGTTCCACAGAGAGTTCTGCTTGATATGCTTCACTTCTTGAAGCTTCCACGCCACTTTCTTTTCGTACTCAACTAAGGCGATGCTGTCGACGCTATCGTTGGCCCTCATCCTCTTCAAGCTCTGTTCAAGGTCGGCGAGATTCTCCATTTCTTGGTAGAGATTCGTGTTTGCAACGACAAACCGCTCGATTTTCTTGGCCTTCTTGTCCATCTTCTTCCACGAGAACTGCCAGGCGTAAGGGTCATTGCCACTTCTGACCAAGTCGTTGAAAGCCCTTTCGAAGCTCCTCAGCAATGGATCTTGGCATTTCTTGGACAGCCTAGACACGGCCCTCGCCACGTTTCCTAGGTTTTCGGTCATTTCCGAGCATATCAGCTTTCCGATGTAATCTTCGTCGTCTGAGATGAGCATCTTTATGCCCGCTGAGTTAGTGATTTCTTCCCTTTTTTTAGCCACTTGCTTGTCCGATAATGACCGCCAGAGATGAAGCAGCTTGCTCATTAGGCTCGCGGCTTCGAACGCCAGGACAGCGATCTGCGCCTTCTTGGCCTCAAACTCATTGTTCTTTGAGGTTGTCCAAAAACCACGGAACCATGAATTTGATACCATTTCTCAGAATCGAATAGGCGTACAATCGATGGTATCCAAAATCTGCAGAAATTAAAACAACAACTCTATCAAGATTTTAAAAAGACGAAAAAGCTTCTTGGCATGTAAACATCAACAGATTGAACAACCAACTGATAAGCAAAAGCTTGGAACTAAATCAATCACCGCAGTAAAAGCTTAGAGGGCATGTAATAAAAGCTAAAAACTGTGCAATAAAGATTAGATTTTTGTTCACTTTCCTACGACCAGCATAAATGTACAGTAACATACATAGCTCAAAGCAGATAATCTTCTCTGAAAACACCCTTTTTTTCTTACATAAAAATATATAATTCAATCAAGAACTGTGAATCTCTGGGAAGAATTATCGAATAAACAAAAATTAGAAAAGATAATTAAGAAAACCTAGATGCAACTAATAAAATATAGCATAAGAAGTTCATGACTAAATTAGAATCCGTAAAACCCCACTTCCAAATCTTGCCTATTACCCAATCTCTACCAAAAAAAGAAAAAAAGTTTTAATCTTTAGAATATTTCAAGAAAAAAAAAGCACAAAAACCCACCATTAAAACAGGTAAGAAAACTTTGAGAAACTCACACGAGGTTTATACGAGGAAAGGAAAATAAGGACCACCTTGAATCTAAGAATCACAAGCAAATCACTAGGGTGGTTTCAAAAAACAAAAGGGAAGAGAAAAAGAAAAGAAGAGAAAGGGAAGATTTCAGTTGGGGAAGAGAATCGAACGTGAGGGAGAGCAGCCACATGCGAGAAAAATGCAGCAGAAAACTTTAGAAAGTTGTGAAAGCGCGTTGTATTTATTGAAGATTACATTTATTGTTATTTCCACAACCAACCCCCAGAATCTTTTTTTTTTTTTTTTTGTAATAATTAATATTTGTCTTACATTCTCAACAAAAAAAACAAGATTCTTCCCAAATGGAAAAATCGGATTTTTGCGGGATTTTTAAGTTTATCACATCTTTGCAAAATATATTAATTACCATATAATATGATAGTTAATTATTTATATTTCTTTCCTTTTAAAAATAAGGAAACAAAAATGTTTGGGAACTTTATTAAATACCATAAAATATAGGGGGCGTTTTGACAATATAAAGAAATGTCCAATCATTACAAAGGAGACCACGCGGTTACGTGAATTTTACTATTTTGACCTTAGGCTGAGATGAACGGTTCAAATTGACCCCACGGAGTTTTACTTTTTTATTGGCCGGTCCAAAAAGAGTTGTTATTAGTTGACTGAATTACTATTAGTTGATAAATTTTAGATATAAACATTACTCATATGTCCTAATAGATAAATAATATTCAAAGTTTTAATGAAAACGTTTTTGACCAAAGTTTGACTATAGTTAGTGGGGGTTAGCATGATATTTTGTTGGGATATGATTACTTGCTCACTTAATCATGGTTAGAAGACATTTTCAAAGTGTTTTGTTTGCCTTTTGAAATTGCTCCCTAATTAACGTCACTTTGACATTATAAAGCTAGACACTATTTAGGATGACAAGTCAAACAAGGGCATGTATTAGAATTAGGGCCGACTCATTTTCTAGGCTCGATCTCGAAAAATTAGCAATGAACTCAACCTTCAATTCGACCAACTTTATATTTTCGAGATCTTGCTCGATTTGTGAGTTTGTTTATTCGACGAGTTTTAAGTTTAAAAGCCCGAAAAAATGTGTATTAAAATATAAAATAATAATAATAATAATAATAATAATAATAATAATAACAACAACAGCAATAACAACAAAGACTAATAATTATTGTTGTAAAAATCTGTGTAGGCGGCGCTTAGCACTAGTCGAGCGCCACCGTGATGAAAATTGGCTAGGTGGCTGATTAATCGGCGATTAATCCGTTCAATGTTTTTTGCAGAAAAAATAGTAAATACGAAAAAGAGGAATGCTTGTTCTAATATTATTTTTTTTGTATTGTTGGGACTTGGGATAATGTTTGGATAAATTTGATGCATATTTACTTATGTAAAATTTAGCATATTTGAAATATGACAAAAAAAAAATAAAAATAATTGAAAATAAGTATACCATCTAATTTCTGCATAGGCTCAACCTAAGCCGTCTTGGCGCAACGTCCCACTCACACTATTTATATATTTTATTTTACGTATCATATATTATTTAATCACATGTTAGCAAACAAGTTGTAGGTCTTTGCATCCAACACAATCTGTCGGACCGACGCAGCCGCCCCGACCAAAGCCAGCACCGTCGAGACGACGGGTGGCCGTGTTCACAGAATATTATCGATGTCTTCTTCGAAGGCTTAAACGTGACGTTATAGAAAACCATCGGCAGTATAAAATCGAGGGGGATGGAGCCAAATGCTCCGAACAAGGCCATGATGTCCCCGAAGAAAGGAAACATATCCGCCAATGTGGCCGCGAGGATCACCGACAGGGACCTAAATGTGAGCCTTGGGACTGCGTTTTGGCCTGAGAACATGCCCTTCTTTGGGTCCGAGAAGGCCTTCTCTATGACGACGTTCGTCGGTTGCAAATACACCTATATGTAGATATAGCATTTATTAAGACAAGAAACTAGGTATGATTTAGGTATAAAACCCTAATGCAACAAAAACCTAATGCAATGAATTAATGGAGAAGGATGAATAAATGATAAAATGAATGAAACTTCATCTCGGTATTGAAGTAAATTGTATAAAAATTAAAAATATGATATATGTACTTCAAGCTTAAGCTTTTAGGTGAAAGTGGTTATTCGATATGATATCAACACATGCTAAGAGAGGTCATGCGTATCAATCCTCCCGCCCATTTAAGAAGATTACACATCTAAAGATAGATAAGAAAGAAATCAACTTAGACGTGAGAGGACGTGTTGAAAATATACTATATAAAAACTAAAAATATTATACAATCCCTTTCAAGCCTAAACTTTCAGGTTAAGTGGTCATTTAATAGGCTTCTGTGTTCGTGCTTGCTTACCAGAGTGACGGTAGACACTTGTATGAGGGTGAAGACGTAGGTCATAAGAAGAAACCACTTGGGCAATAAGGGTTTTTCGTCGAAGTTGAAGTTCCAAAGAACCGTTCCTTGAGCTTCATTTCCAAATGCTCAATACCCAGAAATCCCGACGCTAAAAAAGGTCGAGATCACCGGGGAATAGCACAGCAGAAGCCCTTTGAACATCTTCCCCGTCACCGGCGGTACTATAATAGCCTGCACACACACACACACGTGCACGATATAATATATATATAAATGCCATATTTAATTAGTGAAACCTGAATTTCGGTTCGGGGATAATTCCATTTCCATAAGTGGTGGCGATGATCGAGATGGCGTTGAACACGCCGAAAACGAGGTCGATCCCTCGATGGGGGATCGTATAATCCTTCTTAGGGGCGTTTTTCGAATGTCCTTCGAGAAAAAAAAAAAACGTAGTAATCAAAGGAAAAGAAATTATTTGAGACAGCTTTGAAAAACATCGAATGAAATAACGAAGTAGAACTAACTGACTTATTATTATTCATTTCTTACCTACATGTATCGAGCCAGCCGTTGTGCAAGCACAATAGGCAAGGCATAAGACAAGTGAGACGAAGGTTTATGTTCCTTAAAGAGTGAAAAGATGGCACTTGCGCCATGACCAAAGTAAACCCTCCATATATTGCGATGAATTGGTATAGCTCCATGCTTCCATTTGGTTCCATAATCTCATAAATAAACTGCATTATAGGCATATTAAATAAAATTAAATTTTATAGTTGACTATATATTATATTGATGAACCTCTAGCTATTACATAACTTGAAGCTTTGCTCACCAAGAAGGGTTAGCATATCCCCAGTTGGAGCGGTAGCACAAAGTATCGTCCCCATCTCGGGCCTGTCCGAAAGTATAGATAGTCGCGAATCTTTTTCAAAAGAAATATTTCATTTCGACTATCATAATCTAGTATTACATGCCGAGAATGTCATGAGCCATGTCACTGAAGCGAAGGTGGCGTTTCCCCATGCATGCTTGCGTAGTGCTCCAAAACCTTGGACAAGAGGTTGTAAGAATAGAACGTCACGCCAATCCGCCCCACGACAGACAGAGGACGCCGCCGGCCCAGCCCAGCAAGGCGAAAGCGAACGGCAGGCTTAGAAGCACCGACGCGACTATTGCAGTCGTCAAATGGTATCCACAGTGCAACCAATAGAACCTAAAGAGTACATATATATATATATATATATATATTACAATTCATCACACAAAAAACACAGTATTATGTAACTAATCATCACAGTTATAGTGGAAAACTATAGTGATTCCATTTCATATTCGATACGATGTATATGTAATAAAAACTTAAACATGATAACCTCGAGATTTTAGGACGGAGAGAGCTCATGCATCAAGATTTCTCTCGCTTCTCACAGTAGTATTTGTAAGAATTGTATATTCCAAACGATTATGACATGTTTAGAAATCTCAGAATACCACAATACTTAATGATTTAATCATATCTAAACAAATAAGAACATACCTGAATCCATAGCTTTAATCTTCAATTCTTGGAAGTGTTTGGAATTTCTTCTCTCTGCTTTCCTTTATGTTTACTTCTTTTTGATGGTTTTTAATCTTAGATTCATAACCTCTTTTATAGGTAATGAAAAGACATGACAAACAAGGGTCATGTCATTTCCAAAGAGTATACCTTTAAGAAAGGGTTTCAACTAATGAAAGAGAGAGAAAGAATTTAAACCTTATACTTTATTCTTTAATGTCAGATAACCATCATATTAGATATATTTAATATAAAGTATTATTTATTATTTATATAACATGAGCCATTAATAAATTAATTTAACAATCTCCCACTTGGCCCATATATAATTGATTGATGACCCAATAAATATAAGTGTACACTATTATAAGTCAATCAATCGTTTCATAATTGAATTTGGATAATCGAATCATGACGGTCACATGCTATTGAGTTGCATGATTCCTTCCATGTATTACGATTAACTTAGTTCAAAGAACTATAATCGAGGAAAACTTTAAATTTAACTTTGATATTATTCACTAGAGAAAACCATAATTGTATACCCATAATGTGAATAATAAAACAAATATTCAAAACAAACTTTTATTGAATTCACAAGAGTCATAACAATAATATGAGCAAAAATAATTTTATACATCATGATGTTATTCTATTAGGGACTTGTCCATAATACCCATTCGTTCAACATGGCCAGTAAACGTCTTGGGTGGTAATCCTTTAGTTAGTGGATCCGCTATCATCAAATTTGTACCGATATGCTCAATTGACACCTTTTGTTTTTGAACTTCTTTAACAACCAAGTACTTTAACTCAATGTGCTTCGCTCCCTTAGAGTACTTGTCATTCTTGGAGAAGAATACAACAGCAGAATTGTCACAATAAATTCGTAGGGGTCGATCTACGTTATCAACTATAGCAAGTCCCTGTACGAAATTCCGCAAACATAATGCGTGAATAGTGGCCTCAAAGCATGCCACAAATTCAGCCTCCATAGTGGAAGTAGCAATTATAGATTGTTTTCCACTTTTCTATGAAACTGCTCATCCCGCCATTAGAATCATATAACCAAACGTATATTTCCTCGTATCTACGCATCCCGCATAGTCTGAATCTGAGTAACCTTGCAATTCAAGGTGATTTGATCTTCTATATGTGAGCATGTAGTCTTTGGTACCTTGTAGGTATCTAAGCACTTTCTTCGCAGCTTTCCAATGATCTATTTCGGGATTACTTTGATATCGACCCAACATCCCAACAGCAAAACTAATGTCCGGCCGTGTGCAAGTTTGGGCATACATCACGCTTCCGACAACAGACGCATAAGGAATAGATTCCATTGCCTTTCGTTCCAATTCATTTTTAGGACATTGCATTTTACTGAACTTATCCCCTTTCTGAATTGGAACTATACTTGAGGAACATTTATCCATATGAAATCTCTCTAATATTTTATTAATATAGGCCTTTTGAGACAATCCTAACAATCCTTGTGTTCTGTCACGGAATATTTCAATTCGTATAACATAGGATGCCTCACCCATATCTTTCATTTCAAAATTTCTAGAGAGAAATTTCTTCACATCATGTAACATAGCAACGTTATTTGTAGCAAGCAGAATATCATCCACATATAAGACTAATATAATAAACTTGCTCCCACTGATCTTCATATAGATACACCGATCTACAGTGTTCTCTATAAAACCATATGACGTAATGATATTATTGAACTTAATATACCATTGCCAAGAAGCTTGTTTCAGTCCATATATTGACTTCTTTAATTTACACACCAGATTTGATTTTTCTGTAGTCAAGAATCATTCAGGTTGGTCCATATAAACATCCTCTTCTAAATCACCATTTAGAAATGCAGTTTTTACATCTATTTGGTGAAGCTCCAAATCATAATGAGCCACCAAAGCCAAGATTATTCTTAAAGAGTCCTTTTTTGAAACGGGAGAAAATGTCTCTTTGTAGTCTATGCCATCCTTTTGAGTGTAACCCTTAGCGATGAGTCTGGCTTTATATCTTTCGACGTTGCCTTTTGAGTCTCGCTTGGTCTTATAGACCCATTTACAACCGACTCTTTTGGAACCTTTAGGCAACTCAACTAATTCCTAGACTTTATTATCATCCATTGATTTCAACTCTTCTTTCATAGCATTATACCAATTTTCAGAATTACTGCATTACATGGCTTGTTTAAACGAGACTGGATCTTTATCGATGCTTAAATCACATTCATGTTCAAGTGAATAAATTACATAATCATCAGAAATAGCCGATCGTTTCTGTCTTTCGGACTTCCGTAAAGCTATTTCTTGTGGTTTCACTTGTTCGTTTGTGATTTGTTCAGCAACCATCGGTTCATTATTGACAAGATCATTTTCTGAATTCTTAATACCTATTTGTTGTCCTATACTGCTATGCGATTGTGATATAGCAAAAGGATTCGCAATAGGTGCAGAAATACGTGAAGTAGGAGTTTCAATCCGAAGTTCTTGTATATCTATTTTCGTTGTTCTTCACTCCCACTAACTTGGCCATTCTAAATAAACCGAGCATTACCAGACTCAACGATTCTCGTACTATGGTTAGGACAGTAAAATCTGTACCCTTTCGACTTTTCAGGATAGCCGATGAAATAACCATTAATGGTTCTTGCATCAAGCTTTCTTTCATGCGGATTATATATCCTCATTTCTGCTGGACAACCCCAAACGTGAAGGTGCCTTAAACTAGGCTTTCTTCCCGTCCATAATTCGTAAGGAGTCTTTGAGACAGACTTACTAGGGATTCTATTAAGCAGATATGCAACGGTTTTCAGTGCATGTGTCCATAATGATAAAGGTACAGAACTATTACTTAACATACTCCTAACCATATCCATAAGAGTACGATTTCGCCTTTCAGCCACACCATTTTGTTGAGGTGTACCATGCATTGTGTATTGCGCACAAATGCCTCGGCTTTCAACTATGCAAATGGACCTGGACATTGTCCATTTTCATCAAATTTGCCATAAAGTTCACCACCACGATCAGATCTCACAATTTTAACCTTTTTGTCTAGTTTCCTTTCCACCTCATTAATGAACACCTCTATGATGTCAACTGATTGGGATTTTTCATGCAACAAATATACGTAACAATATCGTGAGAAATCATCAATGAATGTGATGAAATACTTTTCACTGCTCCAAGATGGTGCGTCAAATGGACCAGAAATATCAGTGTGTATTAACTGAAGTTGTTCACTACTTCTTACGGCCGGATATTTTGATATATGTTTAGTTTGTTTCCCTTTAATACAATCTATACATATATCCCAGTCACTAAAATCCAATTTAGGTAATATTTCATTTTTCATTAACCTCATCACTCTTTCTTTGGATATGTGACCTAATCTTTGATGCCATAGAAAGGCAGAAGATTCATTACGTGCATTACGTTTATTTCATATATTGTGTTCAACATTAAACAGGGATTCTGCAAATGCAGCATTAAGATTGAAATGGTATAAACCATCAATTAAAATACCAGAATCATAATATTTCATATCTTTATATAATGAAAAACCATTATTTTCAATCTTAAATTTATACCACAAACAATCCAATTTTCCAACAGAAATTAGGTTTCTAGAACATTCAGGAACATATAAACACTTTTCTAGATCTAGTTTACAACCATTATCTAAGATGAGACAGGTGTCAATATCATTTAAATAATGACTTAACAATTGTTCTAAGGGACAGATGTCACCCCTTCTAAAGTTTTTAGTTATTATTCAGCCTGTCAGAAAAGATATTAGTTTAAAGGACCTAATTTCTATAAAAGTTAGAATAAATAACCCAAAAATATGATTTGACGAAAATACCCTTACTTAAATGCATTTTTTTCCTTTTTTCAGCGAAAGTCTATATACAGAGATAGAAAACGTGTTATTTATGGGTCTTATATGAAGATGTATTTTTACTTCAGTTTTTTATTACTCACTTACATTATATTGTTACTTTAGAAAACAGACACGTTATTTTTCAATGATATTGTGTTACTTCGATATTATAAAATGTTATCAACAGAAATTTTTTTTTATGATTGAACTCTTTTTTTACACTGAATCGAGCACAAAAAATTCGACTGCCCCATCAACCAACCGATTTCGACGTGTCATGTTGGATTTATTATGATATTGACGACACATGATGTAGGATTTGCCTGCCTAATTAGGGTGCAAATTTGGAGAACATAATGGTAAATCAAAGCTATATTTCGACATAAATTGCAGCTAATCGGTATAAATTTGAGGCACTCATGGTTTGGACGTTTACCAGTTGCTACTAACGTCGAGATTTGAACGATTTTCAGTATTTTTGGTTGTCATTCGCGGTTTTCCATAATATATCTGCCATCTCTTGCTTGTGTGCAGGATGTGGTATTGATAAGAAATGAATCGTCACTCTTTTGTGTTGATTTGTTATATTTTATAAGACATGCGTCATATTTTCAGCAGAAAGTGTTACCCTACAAGCATATTAACTCACAAAACAATTCAATCTTATGCCGTATTAAAATTCGAGGTACACATACTCTGGACGTTTTGCCACGTCCTCCTCCTTGCTCCACCAACCGTTGGTCAATGTTAGATGGCTTAAAGATACAAGCGAGTTCAAAATTTAGGGTATATTTTTGCTACGTAATTAGATTCAAAACAATATGGTATGAATTTTGAAGTATTTGTCATCTAGAAACACACAAGAGGTATTCCTATATGACGCATGACAAATGTAGTTATGACAATAACACATCATTTAAAGAAAATAACGCTTTATACAACAATTATAACAAATGTCATGTAGTACCTTAACATGTATTTTTCTTCTATCATGTGTTGCTCCATCATTCGTCGTTCAAAGTTAAAAGACCTAAAAATTCAAATCGCCAAGGATATACTACTGTTCTATAATGTGTTATGAATTTTGAAGAATTTGTCATCACATAATTACTAAAAGGTATTTTGAGTCGAGCATGTGGTATAATAATCTTATAATGTGGTATCAATTGTCTTTTATTTGGTATTGTGTTGCATTTATTAAATTATGTGTTATTGTTCTGTCAACATTTGTTATAAGTTAAATAACATGTGTTATATTTGTTGCATAAAGTGTTACTCAGCTAGCGCGTTGACCCACAAATATTTCAATCTTGTGTCGCGTCGAAATTCTTCATTATTTCATGATTAACATCAATATTTCCCGTTGATTATTAATACACTTGATCAAATTGAGTCGATTTTACCTTATTCGACCATTGAAGTCGAGATTTCACCCGTTTTATAATGAGATTTTTTAATTGGGTTTAACGCGTTATTATAAACTTCAATAATTTTCGATGATTTTTAAGACCCATGAGAAATTGAGGTCGATTTAACCATATTCGGTCATTAAATTCGTGATTTCAGCCGTTTTCAGCGATTTTTGGGTATCATCCGCGGTTTTGCGATCTATTTCTCGCAGCCCTTTGTTTGTGTACAGAATACGTTATTGAACGTAAAAGAATTGTTATTTTTTCTGAATTACGTATTATTGTTCTGGAAACATTTGTTATAAATTACATGACATGTGTTATATTCGTTGCAGAAAGTGTTATCTAGTGTGTTAATTAGCAATCGTTTCAATCTTGTATCACGCTAAAATTCTTCATTATTACATGATTAATATCAACGATTTTTATTGATTATTAAGACCCACGACCAAATTTAGTCAATTTCACCTTATTGAGTCATTAAAATCGCAATATCATCCGTTTTGAAATGAGATTTTCGAATTGGATTTGACGCATTATTTCGTTAGAAACTTCAAATGTTTTCGTTGATTGTGAAGACTCATGAGAAATTGAGATTGATTTCACCTTATTCGAACATTAACATCGGAATTTTCGTCGAATTTTGAACGTAAATCTTGCTTCGATCGCTTGGAAGAGACAATGGCAAATAACTGTAATTTTTTGCATTTTGGAAGGGCAAATATGTCTTTACTCAGCTTTTAGGTAGTTTTATCTAATATTGTGAAAAACTAGGTCCTTAGCTTTAAATGTAATTGTAATAGGACCTGAACCCAAATAAAAATATATTAATAGGGCCTGAATCGAAATTAGCCCTTGTTCTAAACCTTCTGAATCATATGGTACACCAAACCATTATCGAACCATCGTCACTTATTACAACTCTTTAAATAATTCTAAACCTTCTGAATCATATGTGTACGCACCAAATCATGAGAAACAAATATGAGTAAGATTTTCGCACAGAAAAGAATTTTAGATAATATCCTCACGCAGAAATATGTCGACATCAGAAAAACCAATTTTAAGTTTATACTGTGGGTTAAACGTAAGCTTGAATCCATTACATATGATTAACAGAATTCTCGATCATCCATCATCTTATGCACATGATAAATCAAAAGTATTATGAAGGCTCTGATACCAATTGTAAGAATTTTATATTCCAAACGATTTTGACATGTTTAGAAATCCCAGAATACCACAATACTTAATGATTTAATCATATCTAAACAAATAAAAACATACCTGAATCCATAGCTTTAATCTTCAATTCTTGGAAGTGTTTGGAATTTCTTCTCTCTGCTTTCCTTTATGTTTACTTCTTTTTGATGGTTTTTAATCTTAGATTCATGACCTCTTTTATAGGTAATGAAAAGACATGACAAACAAGGGTCATGTCCTTTCCAAAGAGTATACCTTTTAAGAAAGGGTTTCAACTAATGAAAGAGAGAGAAATGATTTAAACCTTATACTTTATTCTTTAATATCAAATAACCATCATATTAGATATATTTAATATAAAGTATTATTTATTATTTATATAACATGAGCCATTAATAAATTAAGTTAACAGTATTTTCATCATAATTTGCGTTTGTGTATAACTTATCACAAGGGGAATCTATAGCAACATTTTCCATCTCTCTCTCTCTATAGTGATGAGTATGTATATATATATATATATATATATATATATATATACGTTTATAGGGTTAAAGTGATGTAAGAGGCATAGAAACAATGAAAAGTTTGTAGGACCCAAGACGAATTTCTCCAAACTTTGGGACCTAATCGCAAAACAATGAACAATATAATCGAATTCGTTAATTGTAAAACTAGGAGGATCCATTTAGCTCAATTTGCCAGAGTTAATGACACGTGTCACAATTTGCTGACTAAGTTGTGCTTCAAGACTTAATGTAGTGCAGACTATATATCTCAGAGGTCAGAATTAGGGTTTTTTTAACGAGGGATAACGGTCAAAAAACTTAGAAATGACAGAAATAAAATAATATGTATAAATGTGTCGTCCGTGCTTTCCACATAATTATCGAAATCTATCAACTTAATTGTATTGTATGCAATTTAAATGACTAGCTATTTTATTAGAATTAAACTCCTGGCATTTATATTTGTATTTACATATGAGAGTATTTCTATAATAATGCCACCCTTACATAGTAATAAGTGACGATGTTTCGATAACACCAACCATGAGAGCTGTAAATTGTCTTACAGTGTGAATTTATTACGTTAAATATTCGATATGACCAACACTTAATTTTTCAGTCGAATAGAATTTACCTATGTATATTTTATGCTCAAATATTTTTCGCAATATCAACTAACGCCAAGTTTATTCATGATCGTATTTTCGAAAAACAAAACGTGCATTTTAGATAACTTTCTACTCGGATCATCACTCTTATAATTCTATACATTATTTAATTTGTAAATTCTTGAATAGAATATAACCATATTAATTCTTTTTTGTGTGCCGACAAGTGGCTAGTTTATTTCCCTATTAAAAAACAAGGTGAAACAAAAATATTTAAATAGCGATTGTAAGAAACGAAATAAGTAAAAATAACACGTGAAAAATTCAAATCCGACAAAAATAACATTTATAAGAAATCTTAGGTCAGTAAGATAAAAACTCAATAACTTAAGCTGTACGAATCAGGAGTTCGAGCCATTAAATATAACTCTGAAAATAATTAGAAGCGTCAACTTCGTAAATAATTGACAATTAATTTTTTACCAATAAGAACACTATCAATTGTGGAGATTCACCTAATGACAAAACCTTTAGGACAATGTGATCAAAAAGAAAATAAAAACTGTATCAGTTGCAGTGAATTTGAAGATTGTATTGAAATTTCTAGCTTGCCTAACTAACCATGCAAGTCCCTTTTTTCTTTCTTTCTTTCCAATGTATATATAAAGAAAAAGGCAGCCTATTCATTCACTTTTATTATTCCTTGTTAGCTTAGCTTCTTTCTTTCTCTTTTGTTAGGTCATTTCATTCCTTAATTTTCTCTCTCTCTAAAATATTGACAGTTACAAGCTTCTTTGTCTCATTGACTAATTCTCAGGTATAATATATATCTACCTAATTCACAGGCTGTTAAATCTTTTTTTTCTTACCCACTTAATTTCCTTGTTTAAAAGCTGAGATCTTTGTGTTATTGCACCATCGACATTAAATCGGCAAGCTCTTAATCGGTCTTTAAAGAACGTATCGTCTGAGTAATTAGCTGCATTTTAATCACATGAGGAAATCTTCTTCCATTAAAGGGATTTCTGGGTTTTGTTCATCTCGGAAATATGCATCAATCCCAGCAATTTGATTCACTGGTAAATGCTTTTTTTAATTTTATATTTCGATCTTGCCATAAATGGTGAGTGATCTGCAGTGTTTTGGGTAAGCAATTGTTCTATTTGATGGCTCTTAATTGCTCTCTGGGCTATGGGTTTCGTCACATTTAACCTAAGAGAAAATACATTTTTTTTTTGTTAAATTTATTTTTAGTTTCTTTTTCTTACCTATTTAAATCTTTGCCTTGACCCAGTAAATGTGCTGTTGCCGAAAGTGTATAACCTTTAGCTCAAAATGATGGCTTTGGTCAGAGTTTTCATTGGGATAGATTTATAGTTTCTTGGCATAATTAGCTGAAGAAAAAGTGTGCATTATTTGGCATCCAAGGGATGAACATGAGATGTGGATCTTATCAGAATCCTCAAGAAAATGTGAATTTTTGGGCCCCTTTAACACCTGAGAAACCAGCTTCACAGAGATCGAACAATGCTCGCACGGAAATGGCGCCGAACAATCCATCTGGGACCGAAAATTGGGGAGAGCTGCTCGGGATTTACTCGGGATTTCTAACAAACGAGCGGTCAAATGCTACAGCTCGGACCCACATTGATCAGCAAGAGGGGCAGATTTCTAGTACAATTAGGCTCATGGGACAGAATTACTCAAATGTGAACGTTAGTGCTGTTTCAGATCATGGGCTGTCGCAAAACACTGGTTTATCGGGCGTTTTAGGACGAAACAGCATGGACTGTAATGTCCGAGAAGCTTTTTCGACGGATAAAGGCAGATTCTTGAATCAGAGGGCTAATGTCCTATGTGAGAAAACTCAGCCTCAAAAGGTTGATTCTTTAGCGGATTTATTGAGCATGAAGAGTGCTGCTGCTATGCACTACCCCGTGTCTGGCATGGCACCGAGCGGGAGCAACGTCAGCAGTTATGTCATGAGTGGGCCCACTGGCTTAAGTGCAAGCCAGCTCATGAGCTACGTGTCGAATGGTCCGATGCTCAATGATCGAGGCTCACATGGAAGCGGTGGAACGCCAAACGGTGAGTGCTTTTTTTTTTTTTAGAGACGTGTTTTGAATGTAGCTGTCTGATCGTACACGTTTCTGTCGACTGCTTTCTTGCGTGTAATAAACAACACCACGGTCAAGATTTCTAGCTTTGATTTAAAAGGATGATCTCATATGCAAAATCTTGACTTGTTTCACTTTCATTTGTGTTTTTCCGCTATATTTCAAGCAGTCGCTGAAAATCGTATGGTATCTATTGTAACGATGATAATGGCTTCTTCTTCTTCTCCTTCATGTTCACAGATAGATTGATGATCTCTTACTGGTCAAACCACGACCTGAGATTATTACCTTCAATAGCAGCAACATCGTCATCATCACCATCATTGAGTATGGCTTCACCCTTCATTCCAATCACGCCAGATCAGCACATGCATAAGCTATCGTCGATAGGCACTCCTCGGGACATATCATCATCATCGCCACCAACGAAGGAAAATGACGAAATCTTAGAGATTGACCTGAACAAGACGCCCCAGCAGAAACCGCCCAAGAGGAAGAAAGTAAGGCCGAAAGTGGTGGTTGAAGGGAAGAAACCGAGGGGAGCTCCGAACAAGGAGAAGAAGACGCCTCCCCCAAAAGAAAACCCCCGACCGAAGAGGAAGTACGTAAGGAGAAAGGGCGATGAATCTCCAGCTGCTCCATCTCCTGAGAAAGCAAACATGGTTGAAGCGTTGAGCGTGGACCCACCAATAAAATCATGTCGGCGATTGCTGAACTTCGACTTGAACGTCGAGGCGGAAAAAGAAAGCCACGGCAAAGGATCAGCGCTCCACCAAGCTGGAGATTTTCGGGAAAATCTTGTTGGCTTGAATTTGTTGTCTGGTGATGATCCAAACCATGCTAGAGAGTCTTTTGGTGGTTTTGGAGCAGTCAAAGGTTGTCAAGAACAAACAAAGGTTGCTTCATATGATTCTCAAGCTCAAGGATCGTTTCGATCGGAGTTTACGATCCCGCAGCAGCCTACATCTAAAAACCATGCACTGATGAATATAATTGCCCGGAGTTTGAATGCACAGAGTGCAAGCGTCAATCTCTATAATCATGAGAACAACAGTGAACCACAGCTTCAGACAGCTAGAGATGTGGATATAATCGAAGAACGAGGGCCCATAAAAGAGTACTACTCCGACTCCGAGTTTGGACAAAGACGAGTTTTTGACCTGATGCGTAGTACTACTCAGCAGCCATGGTCCAACAAAGTCTTTGAGACGGGTCATTTTGGTAATAATAATGTTAGAATCCTTGCAGAAAGCTCTGTAATGTGTCAGAATGGTGGATTGATATATCAAGATGATAAAGGACGGAGCAGTTGTAGAGAGAAAAATGCTGAATCGAGTGGGCCCGTTCATTGCTGGCACCCTTCGTCGTCTCAAGCGCATTTAAGCGCAGAACAAATGGGGCAGAATACATTGAGCAAACCGAGTAAAGAGCAGACCATTAACTCGATCATCACAGAGCCCTCTGCAGGAAAAGAAATTACAGTTTTTCCTAGCCGAGTAGCTGTCAAGAAACGAACTGCGGGGCAAGCTCGATGCAAGAAGGTGGCTCTCATGGATATACCTGTTAAGAAGGCAACGAGGAGGAGCAAAGCGAATTCTTCGAAAGGAACTTGGAGGTTAAAAAAAACAACTCTTTGAGTTTTCTATCGCATTGGCATGAAATCACCACATTTAAATGGTTGTAAAATTTGTTTTGTTAAGGTCGGAAGAGAAAAGCCATACCCTCTCCATCGATTTCATCACAGACCGACTCAGGGCCTTGCAAATCGGTACGAGCGGCAAGGAATTGGTGCCATACGGAGGAGACAATGCCATCGTTCCCTTCGAGCCGGTGAAAAAGCGGGTCCCACGGCCCAGAGTTGAGCTCGATTCTGAGACAAACAGGTTGTGGAACCTCTTGATGGGCAAAGAAGGAACCGAAAATGCGGACACCATGGACGCCGATAAACAGAAATGGTGGGACGAAGAACGTAAGGTTGTTAGGGGACGGGTGGACTCGTTTATCGCGAGGATGCATCTTGTCCAAGGTAGTAATAATACGAATTCGACCGTTCTATTGCAGTGTAACTAATCAAACAAAGAAGCATCTAAACTTTTGTTGCACATCTTTGCAGGGGACAGGCGATTCTCGAAATGGAAAGGATCGGTCGTCGATTCAGTGATCGGAGTCTTTCTTACACAAAACGTTTCTGATCATCTGTCGAGGTAAGAAGATATACCTTGGAACTAAAGTGTTAGAAGTGATGAGAGTCCAAGAAACTGAACAAATTTTATCCCCTTTGCTTTCAGCTCTGCTTTCATGTCTCTTGTCTCCAAGTTCCCAGCAAAACTGACAAACGTGACGAAAACTAGCTCAAAGAAACACGAGGTCCTCGTTACATATCCCGACGAACCATCGAATCAACCACCGTCCAACCATAGTACGGTTACATCTGTTGAATCATCCGAGCATGAGACGGACAAGACAGTGCAGAATCAGACAGCTTCCTCGGTGATGAACGAAGACATCGTGTCTTCGCCAGGCTCTACTGAATCTTGTACGATTCAAAACGCCGAAGATGTAAGATCTGGCTCAGGATCGAATTCAGAGGCCGAAGATTCACAGCAGAGTAATCAGTTACAATTCAATCTAAGCTCATTTCCTGGAAACTCGATGTGCCATCAAGAGTTTCAATATCCAAGACAACAAAACGTCAACAACATGCATTTGGGGGCATTAGTTTCAGAAAACTCATATCATCAGAAGTCTGCTCCGTATGTTAATTCCTGGACAAACTTGTTGCTGGGCCTGCAAGGTTTGGCTTCAAATGTTCCTACCTCGTCTAGAAAAGAAAGCGAATCTTATTTGGACACAACTGAATTCATTAACAATAGAGAAGGAGTAGGGAATGCAAGCAAAAACATTGGACAGAGTATAGAATGTAGTGTTTTAGGTACGAAAAGTCAAGGACTGAAGCATCAACAAGAGCTTAATGGCTGGGACTTCACCAATCGTACTGAAGGAGGAATGCATGAAAGCAGCATCGTCAAGGAGATTGCTTCTTCTACAAAGCCTGCCGAAGAGTCTCCACAATCTAGTAGGATTCGAAACGGTAATATACGTATATGCCCTTAAAGCACCATTTTTTTATTATGGAATGAATTGATATGAATGTGAACGCTAATGCAGATAACCAGCAACACTTGGGGTCGGGACACAAGGGACAAAACGAAGCTGGGGGAGTGAATTCTTCTAGTGGATCTCCCGATAAGACCAGCAATATGGATACAAATAGGAGGAAGAGGAAGGCAGAGAAAAAAGAAAAGGCAGAACCGATCAATTGGGATACCTTGAGGACAAAGGCGGAGTCAGACAATGGTATACGAGGAAGAACTTACGAGAACATGGACTCTCTAGACTACAAAGCAATGCAAAATGCAGATGTTCGTGAGATCTCTGACACCATCAAAGAGCGAGGGATGAACAACATGTTAGCAGAGAGAATCAAGGTTAGGCAGAATATTTGCAACGATTGATTATAAAGTATCGATAAACCAAGGAATTTTTTTTTTGGACATATCATGCAGGATTTTCTCAACCGTCTGGACAGAGATCATGGGAAAGTTGACTTAGAATGGCTGAGAGATGTTCAACCAGACAAGACTAAGTAAGTCCCAGGATATATAACAAGCATTGATTTGCATACCCTTTTGACCATAAACCTTAATGTAGGGATTATCTATTGAGCATACGAGGACTGGGACTCAAAAGCGTGGAGTGCGTGCGCCTTTTAACACTTCATCACCTTGCTTTCCCGGTAAACAAAATTCACTCATAAGCACATACGGGATAATAATAAAATAAAATAAAAAAAGCAATCTTGTTCTTACAGTTTTTAATTAATGTAAGGTCGATACGAATGTGGGAAGAATCGCTGTGCGTCTGGGTTGGGTCCCACTGCAGCCACTTCCCGAATCTCTCCAGCTTCATCTCCTTGAACTGTAAGCTTACTACGTAAGAATCGAAGAAAGAGCTATATTATAAACTAATTATGTCGTCCATAGGTATCCTATCCTCGAGTCAATCCAGAAATATCTTTGGCCTAGACTCTGCAAGCTGGATCAAGAAACCTTGTGAGTTTACCTTACTTCAAGATATGCTCAGTTTTGAAAAAAAGAAAAAAGAAAAAAAAGAAGATACACTAATGTACGGTCTTATTCGGACAACAGGTATGAGCTTCACTACCAAATGATAACTTTCGGAAAGGTATATCCTCGTCTTTTGGAATAGATTAACATCGTTAATCATGTAGGCGAACTGCATAAAATAGTTATTTCTTTCTTCTGAAAACTTGATGCAGGTATTTTGCACTAAAAGGGATCCGAACTGCAACGCATGTCCTATGAGAGCCGAATGCAGACATTTTGCAAGTGCTTTTGCTAGGTAAGCTTAGCTACAGCTTTCGCTCTAAAACAAATCATATTTTAATCACAATATTGAATGGTCACTCCAACTAAAAGCTTAAGCTTTAGGTGAATTGGTCATTCAACATGGTATCAGAGCACCCATTTAAGAAAATGATATGTCTAAAGATAGATACGAAAGAAATCATCCCAGACATGAGGGGGCGTGTCGGAAATAGATAATATAAAATTAAAATATGATACACTCCCTTTAAGCTTAAGCTTTTAGGTGAAGTGGTCGTTTAAGAAATCTACTTATACGTAAGGGGGCTTGTGGTCATTTCAACATGGTATCAGAGCTCACGCCAAAAGAGGTCATGGGTACGAATCCTCACGACCACACATTTAAGTGGTCATTCAACACATACTAAGGCCAAGCGTAGTAGGTATTAGGTAATTACCTCAAAAAGAGACATGGCCAACGTATTCATTCATTGCAGTGCAAGGCTTACTCTTCCCGCCCCAGAAGATAAGAGAATAGTCACTTCCGTGGGACCCATTAAGAACGACGATAAAGGCCCAATCGGGTTAACGAAACCTATGCTACTAACCCCGGTGGAGGATAACTCAGAGACGAGGACGGGATTTTCGAGAGATAGCGAACCACTAATAGAGGAACCAACTACACCTGAGCAACCCGTTGATTTCCAAGAAAGAGACATAGAAGACTTCTTCTACGAGGATCCCGACGAAATCCCCGTAATAAAGCTCAACGTCGAAGAATTCGCCACCAATCTGCAGAACTTCATGCAGGAGAAGATGGAAATAGGTGAAGCCGATGTGTCAAAAGCATTAGTTGCTTTGAGTCCAGCACTTGCCTCTATACCGATGCCCAAACTAAAGAGCATCAGCCGACTAAGGACGGAGCACCAAGTGTAAGTTTCCTTACATACTCGATAATGTTGTAAGCGAGTGATGTACTAAAAAGCTCATTGCTTGGCTTATATTGTTGCAGCTATCAACTCCCCGATTCACACCCACTCTTGAAAGAGGTTAGCTAGTTCTCATGTCTACGATGTTTAACTAAGATACTTATCAGCAAACTAAACTCGGCCTTTGCTTATTATCGTTTTAAACATTCAGATGGACAGACGAGAACCTGACGATCCAAGCCCGTACCTTCTTGCAATATGGACGCCTGGTACATTTCTATGTCTAAAATAAAGTTTTTATTCGTAATTATGGATAGATCAAAGTATTCATTCGTAATTATTTTACGTAAATTACACTCAGGTGAAACGGCAGATTCAGTGACGCCTCCAGAAATTACGTGCAGCTCGCGAGGAGTCGATTGTACATGTAATAACGGAACATGTTTCTCTTGCAGCAGTACAAGAGAATCTCAGGCTCAAACTGTCCGAGGCACTATCCTGGTGAACATAGAATTCGATAAAATTAGAAACAAAAATTAAGGAATGGCCGCTTTTGCATCATCTTGGTATGCTTACGCATATTTTTTTTTCAACACAGATACCTTGCAGAACTGCAATGAGAGGGAGTTTCCCGCTGAATGGCACGTATTTTCAAGTCAACGAGGTATTACTAGTCCGTCCTGACCCTCTTGAGAAGTTTGAGCTTTAAGATGAACTAACGCACAAACTAACATCGTGGATCTGCTAATTGTATGAAATGCATTGCTTTCGGTAGGTGTTTGCGGATCATGATTCAAGTTTGAATCCAATCGATGTTCCGAGAAGTTTAATATGGAATCTGCCGAGAAGAACGGTGTTCTTCGGAACGTCGGTTTCTACTATTTTTAAAGGTAAAACTAAGCTTCAATCTCTCATGGCTTAAGATGGAAAATCAAGGAATGTTCTTACACGAATAAGTATAATCTTTTTTTTCGTTAGGCATGTCAACCGAAGAAATACAAATCTGCTTCTGGAAAGGTATGAAACATATTTCTTCCCAGCTGAGTTTTTCGAAAAGAAAAAAAAAAAACATAAACTGTTTGTCAATGAGTTTATAAACGCAATGTACCGCAGGTTTCGTATGTGTCAGAGGATTCGACCAGAAAACTCGAGCTCCGAGACCTTTGAGAGCAAGACTGCACTTTCCCGCTAGCAAGATGGCGAAGAAAAACGAATAGGATTTGCTCGAACCCTCGGCGTTATTCAGAAACTTAGGCGAAACTCCATAACCAAAGCTTCTTCTCTCTCGCTTGAGTCGCCGGTCGAAGAGTCACTTCAAACGTTCTTACCTTAAGTTTTTAATATATTACAAAGGGATCAACAACAGACACATCAACATAGTTTACAACCCTTTTTTCTTTATGGCAGCATTTCTTCTTTTCTCCATATAATTGAAATTGATGCTCTGAAGCGAGCCATTGTTTCGAACAGTGTAACTGTAAACCCCATTGATTGACATATCTCAACTGTAACAATGGAGTTATCTCTCAACTGAATAGAAAGGCCAGAAGTGGTTAGTGTAATAATTCTTACAGGATTAACCATGCAAAGCAAAAGGAAATCAAATCTTTAATTATTATTTACAAATATTTTTTCAACTAATCAAGAAATCACAGGTGGTAATAAATAGTACATACAAGATAAACACAACTAAGGGTAATTAACATATGGTCATATCCCATCCTTCGAAATTTTTTTTATCTATTAAGTAGTATTGGTTTGATCGCCGCCGCCGCCGCTGCCTTCTCCCATCACGATCACATCGGGCGTCCTAACCTTAAACCTCTCGAGCTTCAGGCCGTCGACGACATCATCGCCGACGCTTCTTGTCCCTATCGCGTGCATGCTCATGCTTCGAGTCATGGTCTTCGCCTTCTTCGTCTGCTTCTTCTTCCTCGTTATGGCGGATGCGATCTTATCGAACAACGCTGTGTACTCCCCATCGAATATCTTCTTGAATAGATTGTTTCGGTTTGCGTAGAGGTCTCCGAAGGAATCTAAGAGGGAGAGAAGCCTCGGGTCGACCCGTTTGCCCGATTTCCATCTAATGAAGTCGTAGTCTTGGCTTAGATCGTATGAATAAGATGCTGGAAAATGCTTCATTGATAGAGAGATTTGAGACCGTTGAGAACTAAAGGAATGCTAAACAATGATGTAATAATTCATTTTGAAGCTTTTTTTACTACATACATATAAGGTTCCATGCTTGTTACTTAATTGGTGTGCAAGCAACTTCAAATAATTTTTTCGAGGAAATTAATTGCTTTGAGTAAAAATGACTTGGTCGTATTGTATGTTCGGTTAGGCAAATATATATATATATATATATATAATATAACGGATTTCTTGACCTATTAACGACGTAATTAAGCTTTCTTGGCCAATAACTTTCTTGCACGTCAGGAATTCATAACGACGACTTCTCAAGTTTGTATTGGTCACATTTCAATATATAATCACATCTGTTAATGTAATAAAGTTGAGTAATAAGCAAGAAAAGCGTAGAGTTTAATAGAAGCAATATGAATGGATTAATGGCATTTTTTTAAAATGAAAACAAGAATTAATGTTTTTGGACAGATGGACGTTAAGGGCAAACTTAGTCAATTGTCCGAAGTATTGACTTTTTAATTAGTCTCCATTTATTGTTGGGTTATTTTAGTTTCAGGTCCTTTTATTATTTTAAAATTGTGTTTAGACTCTATCCGGAAAAAAAAAAAAATTGTTTTAAAGACTTAATTTACGTTAAACTTAGAAATAAAGATTTAATCTTAAAAAATTCTTATAAAGTGTTATATGAAGAGTTATCATGCGTCCTTTTTGTGTTACAAACTTACAATATATTGTTATTGTAGAACAATGAAGTGTTACTATAAAAATTTGGTTCTTAAAACTAATTTTTTTTTCTGACAAAGCCTAAAAACTAAATTAAAATTTCTGACAGGGCATGAAACAAAATTTGTCCTTTATTGTTCCAAACTCCATTACTTTACTCCAGCTTATTAGTCTCATATTCGGAGTATAGGAAAAAAAGAAGGAAAAAAAAAACACATGTCAATCCCAAATTAGCGAAACACATTCAATTCGCCGACTAAACTAAGTCTGCATTTGATACGAGGATTTATGTTAGGAAAAGAAAATGAAAATTATGAATGTACAAAGATCGAAGCGCAATATATTATTATTCGATGCACTAACTTAATTTTTCCCCGTCTTATAAAACGCAGTAAATTTAACACAAAGATGAAATATATAGCTATGTTCCTTAAAACCACAAGATGCTCTGTTCTTGCCGTATGTGTATGACTGATTCAGCTAATGAAACCCAACGACACGAGTCAAAGAAAAGTCAAAAAGGGTGGAGTTGAAATCTTCGAGTATAATCCAAATTAGGGAATGGTAATGGAGGACCCTACTCCAATCTATGCTTTTTTGAAAGAGAAATGGAGGAGGAGAGAGATTTTCTAATGTTTTAATGTCCCTTTCTTTTCAATTTCCAAGATTCATTCACTCTTTTTTTTTTTTGGGTTTCCTCTTTCTCTTACGTTCTAGTCCGTCTCACTACCAGCTGAAGAAGGGATTTCTGAGAGTTTGAGAAATGTCAAGCTGTGGAAATGAAGATCAAGAACAAAGGTGCTTATGGGGTTTATCTACTTATTTATTTTATTTTTTGTATAAATATATCTCAAGCTATTCTTCTTCTTCAAACGGTGTTCTTTGGAGGTCTTTTGCTATATGGGTTTTCATTAATTTTGCTTATGTGGTTATGCTTGTTGGATCGATGAGTTAGGATTCATTCCTCGTTTGGAAGAAGACGATGAGAACAAACTTTAGGTTAAATTTCATTACAGAAAGCTGCCTTGTCGATCTGTGAAATATGTCAAAACATTTGGCTTTTCGACTATATGATTGCCTTGCCGCCGATTGGTTTATAGTTTGTTAATATGGTGAGGAAACAATAGAGAAGTTCGGTTTGTTGTTATTCTCATCCTTGATGCAATACCTGCATCAGGGAAACCCCGAGGATTGAAGATTCCGATGTAATGACGATCGAATTCCTCCGAGCAAGATTACTATCTGAAAGGGCGGTCTCAAAATCTGCGAGGCAGAGAGCCGATGAACTGGCCAAGAGGGTGCGTTGAGTTGCATACATTCTCTAACTTAAATTCCTTGTCGTTATAAGTTTATTACACCCATACGAATCCCAGGTGTCAGAACTTGAAGAGCAGTTGAAGTTTGTATCGCTCCAGCGAAAGAAAGCTGAGAAGGCAACGGTAGAAATACTCGCAATTCTTGAGAACAGCGGAATAACCGACGTGTCTGAGGAGTACTATTCGCATTCGGATGAAGACGAGGCAGCCCACGACTTCAACTCTTCTAACGGGTCTGTAATGAACCGAGATGAATCATCTTCGAAGAGGGTAGTAATAAACGAACCCGAGACTCGCTCTGGCTCGGAAGCCGAATCTTCTCCTTTGACGGGTCGGAGCTTGTCTTGGAAAAGTGGTAAAAATCCTTGTTATTCTCTCGAAAAGAAGAAATACATGGAATCTGTTAGAAGACGAGCTAGTTTTGGATCATCTTGTGGTTCTTCAGCTCAAAGAACTGGCAAATCTTGCCGGAGGATAAAACGAAGGTAATGATGAACTCGTGACCTTTATCTTGATTGCTCGCATTTTTTGTCCTAACAGTTGGCTAATTTGATGGTTTTTTTGTTGACAGATCGGTTGAAGAATTGCAGAACGATGCAGAAATATCTTCGAAAGATGCTTCAAACGGCTCTAACACTGGCCATGATGCTTCGGTAGAAAGCTTGGGATATGGTAATAAAAGCATACCCCTCGAAAATGGTAATAACGAAAATGAGCGAGAGGACAACATGGAGAGTGCTCTGCAACGTCAGGCTCAGCTCATCAGGAGATACGAAGAGGAAGAGAAGGCACAGAGAGAATGGGAAGAGAAGCACCGAGGGAATAATGGTGGCACACAAGTATGCATGCTTTATAGTTATTTAATCAGCATAACCATATGAATAGATTATTCATGTTTCTAATTTCTTTATTAAACTTTCCTAATTTCTTCTTCAACGATCTGCCAGGATTCGTATGATCCTGGGAACCATTCGGACGTGACTGAAGAGAGGTTTGAGGCGCATTCACCTAAGGTTTCGTCTCCTGCCGTGACGTCAAAATCTGATGAAGGTGAGATCGATAGAGATCCATCGGAGGCTCGTGGTATTGAAAAACCCGATGGTAAAAAAGGTAAATTAGTGGATCCAAGACATGGGAATGCTATTGCAGGGGAATTTTCGGCATCAGAATTCTCATTTCCCCCGTCGGAGGAAAGAACCGAGCAAGATCGTACTAGAAAACAGCTCAGGGAATATGGTAATGAGAATAGATGTCAGCCTTGTTTGCCTGTTAATGCAGTCCACCACCCATCTTCGAATGCTTCTACTGGCTATGAAGGAGAGAGAAAGACGTCTCGTCGAAATCCTTCTATAGTGCCCCAAGAAGCCTCGAACGATTTAGGCATGGTTCTTGACGCACTCCAACGGGCCAAACTGTCGCTGAATCAGCAAATGAATGGCTCGACTGTGGCGGTGGATAAGAAAAGGGCTG
This sequence comes from Lindernia subracemosa, assembly GCA_028392965.1. NCBI lineage: Eukaryota > Viridiplantae > Streptophyta > Magnoliopsida > Lamiales > Linderniaceae > Vandellia > Vandellia subracemosa. Next base: position 668,787 of record JAQPCC010000084.1, on the reverse strand, counting down.
AGAATGAACGGTTCGAGCTTCCTCCCATTGCTTCTCCAGGGCTCTTCAGGCTGCCAAACGACTACCAGCTTCTGGAAACTTCTAGAACCAATCGCCTAGGTTCGAGCATTATGCAGTCAGCTCCTCCAGAAATTCCAGGGATCAGATTCTTTTCGACTCCTCCGTTCGAGTCTAGAAATGGTAATCACAGTCAGCTCGTCCAGGCGGTAAACCCTATTGCCTACAGACCTTTCGAAGAAAACCCGAGTTTTCCTACAAGCCCTATGAATCAGCCCGCATATTCTGCTAATGGAATGAACTATCTTAATTCTTACACGAGCCCAGTTCATCCGTCTGTTAGAGAATCGTATCCCTTTCTTCCCGACATCACACTTCGGGCCCCGCTGAATAACAAAGCAACTTCATTGAGATCTCTTCAGGTTTCAGACAGCGGCTTGCCTCAGGTTAGTACACGCATGCCTTTGTTCGACGATCACATAAGACCAAATATTTATCGGTAGGCCGTGGGATTTCAATGCTGAATCACTGCCATTGCCTTATATTGTTTTCTTTAATGGCGAGCATGCATACATATATTATATGTATATTCTTGTCTGTATGAATACAGTTCATAATAAATGATCTTTTTGTCAAAGGTGAACACTCTTATATAACAACACAGGCAAGGCAAGCACTTCATTACATTACATCAACTGTCAGTTTGAAAGAAAAAATCTGTGTAGTTTAACCTTTTTCATATCTATACAAGAATATGACATGGGAGGCAAAGAGAAATTGCTCACATTCACCTATTTTGGAAGTTGATGAACTTTATACCGTAGGCAAAGACGAAGCAGAACAGCAAAGCCCATGCGACGTGTGCGCCAGCAACCGCCCCCAAGAAATCGTACTTAAACCCGAGAAACCTATCGAGGTAAACCTTGAGCGGGACATCCCCGAGGCCGGGCACTTCGACTGGTACGTCTTTATTGCCCACCTGAGACGTCACGAGGCCGTATATCGTCCACGCCACTGGCGAGCACCAATAGTACCACCTCCACCATATTGGGATTTGCTTTTTTTTTTTTTTTAAAAAAAAGAATTAAATTCGTGTAAGAAAACATTCGTGATGCTTCGAAAATATCACGGCTTCTTACCGTTCTTGGTATGAGGAAGCCCGAGAAAAGGTTCCAAAAGTTGAGGAAAAACGACATGACTATCGCGGCTATCATGTAGTTCGGCGTGAGTGCGACGAGCATCATACCGTATGCAGTGAAGTAGACGAAGCACATGAAGACGAAGAAATAGAACAAGAAGAACCTTCCCGCATGCCATTCGAACCCTATCATTGCGTAGAGGATGAGGCTGTATACGAACGTCTGGATTGCTATGTATATCGTCTCGATTGCCATCTGTCCGTACAAACAAACATTAGGCGTCTCACATTATTACCTATATATAGACTTTATTCGTTTTGTCTGAAATTTCCTACTACCTGCGCAAATGCGTAGGGCAGAGGCGAATACATCCCGGCCGCTTTTTCGCGGTAGAAAACTGTTCTTTCAACTGCTACGACCGACTGAACTGCAGAAGTGTTCGTTCCTCCGAGGAACATAACAGCAACGTACATAGCCCCGAGTAGGTTCAGCAGATCTTGTTGCTTCGACCTTCACCATGTTGTAATAACTCGAATCAAGAAATGACAAAAAGCGCACGGCAGAAAACAATTTTTTTTAGGGTTTTTTAAACGACTTACAGTTTGCCTCCCTTGTTCCAGAATATGACGCCGAATATAACCCCGATGATCGTCGTCATACAGAATCTGACGGCGTTGTACTGTGGATATCTCCAATACGACAAGTGTTGCTTCCAGAAGCAAGCTCGGCACTGTGCTGTAAAGGGCTGCGCATATTTAGTCGGGAAGTATAATTCCTTGGACCCCGGCGAAGGCGTGCCCAGATCTCTAATCAGTTCTTGGTTTCGCCTGTAATGATGTCCGTCGATGTAATGAGAAACAGTTTAAGGATGTAATGAAACTTCGACATTCAACGTTGGAACTCACCCGTAGAGATTAGAGTTGGCGTAAGTCTCCGCAAAGTCCACGCCGAGCTGAGCTTCCATGGCCGGCGTTGTAATATCGAGCATCCATGTCGCGGGGTTAGTACCTTCTTTGATAGCAGGAACGCCAGGCAAAGACTGTAATATCGAAAACCATTTTTTTTTTAAATTTAATTCAACCGCCGTTAATTCGAAAATAAGCGTCCCGTAAAAAAATATTCGTACTTGAAAGTATTCGATCAGCAGGCGGGAGTGATGACCGAGGGGCCCTGCGTAGATCACTTGCCCTCCCCTCTTCAGCAGCAGCAGCTCATCGAAGGCTTCGAATATGTCGATGCTCGGCTGGTGGATGGTGCAGACCACGGTGCGGCCCGTGTCCACGGTGTTACGGACCGTCCGCATCACTATAGCAGCGGCTCGAGCGTCCAAGCCCGAAGTGGGCTCGTCCATGAAGATGATCGACGGGTTGGCGACTAGTTCCACGGCTATAGTGAGCCTCTTTCTCTGTTCCGTCGATAAGCCATCAACCCCAGGTAAGCCCACCAAAGCATTCCTTATAGGGTTCAACTCGATCAACTCCATAACTTCTTCGACAAACATCTAACGGACAAAAAAAAAACTAACTTCAGCAAATATATTCATAAAAAAAAAACTAATTTATTAATCACCTTTCTTGCATCCTTGTCTACTTCGGGGGAAAGCCTCAGCCACGCTGAATAAACGATCGATTCGTAGACAGTGACACGAGGAGAGTGTATATCGGTCTGTTCACAGTAGCCGCTGACACGAGCGAAAGTAGACTGATTCTTAGGATACCCCGAAATCATGATGCTCCCTTCGATGTAACCACCTGTTTTTCGGCCGGCCAGGACATCCATTAAGGTCGTCTTGCCAGCGCCGCTCACGCCGACGAGGGCTGTAAGAACGCCGGGCCTGAAAGCTCCGCTCACGTCTCTCAGCAACTGCAGACGGTCTTCTTCGATCCCTTGCTTCTTCATTTCCTGCGAATATTTCGATCTTGGTATTTATATCTTCAACTTCGACGCAAAAAAGGGTTTTTTTTTTATCACTACTTACGGTAGGCATATCGACGTAGTAGTTCACATGGTCGAAGGCCATCGACAAGGGCGTGAACGGAAGCACCATGCCTTTTCTTGCCGTGGATTTTTTCGGCGATTTCTGAATTCTGTCGCTGCTGCGGCTTACTAGCATTTCCGTGCCTGAAAAAGATACAAGTTATACTCTCACACTCACTCTCTGAGCCGAAAAAAAATATAAAAACGGCGTATTAGTTTCGATAGAACCTTCGGCATCGGGCGCTGAGGTCGCTTTATTTTCAGTTTCTTGATCCACTACGACAGATCTCGGATCTCCAAAGGCTGCGAGAATCGTTTTTAACAACTTATTACAAGCAGAACTCAGAGGAGTTTCGAAGAAAGAAATTCGAAAAAAGAAAGATCTTACGATTAAGGTAAGTAAGCGCGATAGTGAAGCAGATGTTGAAGAGTATCGAAAACCCAAATAGAGCAGCTATGCACACCCAATACATATAGTCGTCCGTGAACATTCCCCTCGACTTTAGAAGAACCTTACCCACCGTCGGCTGGGGAAACCTTGGATCATTGTTCGGCTGCAGAAGAAATTAATCAGACCGCCTGATATTCACTGTCCGAGCCATTAAGATTCGAAGGATAAGATCTAAAAAATACTCACAGTGCTCCACCGTTTGTCGAGAAACTCGTTGATGGCTATAGCGTTCTGACCGTACATCATAGGCGAGATGTAGTATCCCCAGATCATCCACGGTTCGATATCGTCTGTTGTTTTTTTATGTAATAACCAACTCAGAAAAGATACAGACAAAATGCTGATATATGATCCCAGGAAAATCGTAAAAAAAAAAAACACCGACCTTTGGCGATGATAAAGCCGCCAAGTACGAATACAAGCAGCAAGGTGAAGGTGCCCAACGTGCTTGCGACGACCTGCGTCCTTCCGAGCGCTCCGATGAATCGAAAGAGGGACAGAGCCATTTGATGGATCGCAAAAAACGCCAGCAGCTGGCGAAAGAACCTGGACATGTAATAATCGAGAATGTAATAATTTTTACGCATTGTCTCGGGCGTATAAGTACGTACTGACGATGTCAAAGATGCCTACCTATCAGCACCTGGAGCAAACCCTATGGTGTAGTATGTAAGAAGGATCCATATCAAAGACTCCATGAGTGAAAGAGGGATTCTCAGGAGCCAAATCGGCAGGGAAAAAGCCCAGGCGGGATAAAACAAGGCGTCCCTCTGCTTGAAGAAGACTGGGAGCCTCATAGTGATGAGGGCGAGCTCGGCCGTACCATTGAACATCACGTTTATAAGGCTGAAGAAAAGCGCACCGTAAAACTTCCCTCCGTCGACCAACTGCCCGGATTTCATCTCTGTCCTAAAGAAGACGGTGAACGTAATGATCGACATAATCGTTATCTGGAACGTCTTGAATATGTAAAGGAAGGAGTTTCGCTTCATCAGCAGCCATTCCCTCGACAGGCACGCCTTGAAGAGCGCCACGTTGGAGATTCCGTACTTCTCTGTGACCAAAGCGGCGGGGTGGGCTTTGGTCCGATCGTAAGGAGCCGAGAGCTCTTCGAGGAGGCTATGGCCCGCGCGGAAAGAGCAGAAGCGGTCTGCAAACTCGGGCACGGAGACGTATCTGTAGGGCTCGTCGTCGTTCTTGGACCAGTACTGCTCTTGGTCTTTCGCCGAGGTGACCTCTTGTAAGAAATCCGCGACCCCTTTCCTCTCGGGGCACTTGAACCCGACGCCCTCGAAGAACTCGAGGACGTCCTCGCGGGGCCCGTGGTAGACGATTCTTCCTTCGGACAGTAGGATGACGTCGTCGAAGAGGTCGAAGGTCTCGGGCGCGGGCTGTAGGAGGGATATGATCATGGTCACGTCCATTATGTGGACCATCTGCCTCAAGTACTTGGTGATTTGGTACGTGGTCGAACTGTCGAGGCCCGTCGATATCTCGTCCATGTAGAACACCTTGGCGGGCCCGACCAGCATCTCGCCTGCAATTTATCCATGCAAAATTGAATCTTTATTACAAATTTCGGTTTATTCTTACAGAAACACACCAGTTGTAAGCCTTTTCTTCTGTCCGCCGGAGATTCCCCGCCTCATCTCATCTCCGACTAATATGTCAGCGCATATATCCAATCCAAGAATCTGAAGAACGTAACGTCAAGATTAGTGTAATAACTGCGAGTATTAACATAATTCTTACCGAGAAAGAAGATACCTTGAGAACATAGTCCGTGACTAGGCTCGACTCTTGGCCAGCGACAGCAGTGGCCTTCATGAAGGCGTCGATCTCAGGGTCGGGCTTAATCCCCGCCTCTTTCTCTCTCCTCGACAGTTCGGCGAGGAGGTCATATCGAGTCCCAACGCCCAGACAACGCCCCGAGAAATCTAGGGTTTCTCTGACCGTCATCTCGCCGTGGTGAAGGTCGTGCTGGCTAATGTAAGAGCAAGTCCTCTGAGGGATGAACTCCAAAAGCTCATGGCCACAGTACGTAATATGGCCCCTCACCTACTAGCGAAAATAATCGAATAAATCCATCTGTTAAAAAGATCGAAAGCTATCGAAGAACACCAATTACATACTCTGAGGTCTTGGTCGAGCTCCCCGGCGAGCGCCTTGAGCAATGTGGTCTTACCAGCGCCAGGTGGTCCGAGGAGTAGCGTCATTCTAGGAAAAGATGCAGAGCAATGTAAGATTAGCGACAGCCTCTATTTAGAGGACGGCGATTAACTAACGAACCTCGACGGTTTGATGATTCCGTTGACATTATGAAGTATCTTGACGACCCTTTTCTTCGACGGCAGAATCTTCAGTTTTTCGAAAACTCCCTATAATCGAAGGAAACCTAAGTATAGAACGATGTATGTAATGAAAAACTACGTAAGATCGAAAACAAGTCGAATGCAAACCTCGATCATATTCAAGGTTGAGTTCAGCAAAGTAGGAAGCGCCCTCGATCCAACGTGCGCCTTTCCGTCGACCGAGAGGTGCTCGTATCGAACTTCGACCTTTGGAATCTCAATCCCGACCCTAATCGACCCGTAATAACGTATCAATATCTATATAAAAGGCAATAAAAAAAGCTCGAATTTTTCGTCTTTACCTATCTGTTCTATCCCTCAGCCTCAGCAGAAACTTCTCATTATCTTCTTCGACGACTCTCAGCACCCTCTCCATCAGATACTTCTTCTCTCGATCTCCCAGGCGGGAAAGGTCTATCTCCTCGCGGAGGACGTTGCCGTCGTCCATGACCTGCTTGAGTATCCCCTTCCTCAGGCGGTCGTAGGTCGGCAGCCGCTCGATGGCCGCCCACATGAGCTCTTCTTGGTCGTCGTGCTCTCGGGCGCTCCTCTGAAACGAGGCGTCTTGCCCCGGCGACGAGAATATCTCCCGGACGCTGGCGGACAGCCAGCTCCGCGTGCTCGCCGATCCCAGGCTGATGCGCCCGCTCCCGCCGGACCCTCGGCTCAGGGATCTCGCCGTCGCCACGTCATCGCTGCGAGGCGACGCCATGGTCCGATTCTTTCTTTTTTTTTCCTTTGGGCTGCTAATTATTCGCCTGTTGAAGAGATGATCGATTAGAGAGAGCTTCAAAAGATCGTTAAATAATAGAAAAACAAGACTGTCGACGTCAGAGGATGACCAGCTTAATGATGTGAAGTGAAGTGCTATGTACTGTAGAAGGCAGAAAGCTTCAAGTTTCAGCAAGGTTTTGCTTATACCTTCTTTCTCTCACAATCTTCACACACACACACACACACATACATATATATATATATATATATTATATACAGACACAGAGGAATAAAAGCTTATGCATGAACAGTAAGTGTAAGAATCTTACAGACTGTGATGATCCCATGAAAGTTTGAGGCAAGCAAGATGCAAAGATCGCACCAATGAGCGACGAGCTAATAAGCTAAGGGAGAGTCACGAGCAAGTCAAAAAGAAAGAAAAAAGGAGTTTCTTTATATCGAATAATGCACACACTATTATTAATAATGTGAACAGCGAATAATGAGGAAAGGAAAAAGTTGTGCAAAAATGCACACACTATGTGATATATGTAACAAATGGGGCGATGACTTTGGACTTTGTAAAGATCCTCAGCTGCTAATGAGTGTCGTATGTTCCCACGACCACTTGTATTGATTATTATTAATTGCTGCCTTTGATATAATCATAAATTTAAAAAAAAGTATTACTTATTATTCATTCACAGAAATTTATGTATAGATTTGCTAACTGATGCAATGATAATATTCAGTACCAATGATTGAGTATGCTGTGCAAATAGGGACTCGAACATTTTATAAAGAAACCCTTTTACTTGAATAGCTTTGACACTAAAAAGAACCTAAAGGGCTTACAGTGAGATTTGTTATGGTGCATACCTACCGTGGACAACTAGTATGAGCATCGCTTGTATAATCTGTTCGTTTTCGTTCCAAAACAAAAATATTAACCCAATATTAACCTTATATACCTTATATAACAAGTTGATGCTATTGTAAAACAAATCAAACTTCATAAAAACATGTAGGAAGCATCACACATGTGTGATTTATCTAAGAAATTAAATAAATTGTTCTTATTCATCTTCTGCGTGTTTTTATGAAGTTTGATTTGTTTTACAATAGCATCAACTTGTGTAAGGTGTATAAGGTTAATATTGGGTTAAAATTTTTGTTTTGGAGCGAAAACGAACAGATTATACGTGAGATGCTCACGCTAGTTGCTCACGGTAGGTACGCACCATAGCTAATCTCTATACATAAATATATATACACTAAAATTGATGACATATTTATATATATATATATATATATATATTTATGTATTGTACTTGGACTTCATTCCATACGAACTTATGTCACAGAGTGGTTCTCGTTCATTAAAGTTTGGGTAAATTATCATTATAGTCCACGTGGATATAATGAAATACACCTACTCTATATTTTTTTTTATTATTGCATGAAATTCGAGCTTAGTAAAACATTTAAAATGCAAAAAAGGATTGTGAAGAAATGGTCACCACCTAATCCCATTAGCATTGCCGTTTCACACACATATATATTTATATATATCGATGGAGGCAACATCTTTATGTAAAATTAAATAAACGGCCAATTTCCATTTAAAAAAATAAAAGAAAATGAACAACTAGGCAAATTTTGAATTTTTGTGCATAGATCGACGTCTAATGTGTATCCATCAAGGTTGATTTTATTGAAAACAAGCATAACATTCCAAACGTGTCATAATCTTTATTTAGTTGACGAGTGAAAACAATAACTAATTATTACTTATATTATGTGATCAATTATTATGTTTTTCAATTCATTTTATTAAGTTTTTTAAATTCAATTCATTATTATACCTATTTTTTTTAAAAAAAATACGTGGGACAGTATATATGTCGTCTATATCAATAGCATAAAGACCTCACAATCCACATGTTACTTGGCATCCTCGAAATATCTCAAAGGAATATAAAAAAAATTCATAATATTCCAAAATCAATTAGACTTAATTTGGTATTTTATAATACTCAATTTAATAGAAGGGGCCATGATATATACTAATACATATATATAATTGTCACGAGAGCTACAATATCAAGATCAAGACATAATATTACAATAGCAATCTTTCATGTCATAAACAGGAAAAAGTATATGATTTCACGTAACGTTTATTATAGCTGGCATCTCATTTCTACTTTTGATTCGAGATAAAATATTATTTCAATAATTGTACTTTCTTACAGGCAATTATAGACGATATACACAAAAGTTTGATATATTTAATACATAACAAGGATAATTCGAAGCAACATGTCATAATCTTTTTTTATAGTTGTGGAGTGAAAACAATAACCAAGTATATTCATCTTTTTTTATTGCTGTTGAGTGAAGACAATAACCATCTATTTCATAGATTGCATGATGAAGGAACAGTTGTATAATGCATCTTATAACATTGTGCAAATGCATAAGGCAAAGGCGAATTACATACCGGCGATTTTTTCGCAGTAGAAAACGGTTCTTTCCGCTGCTACAGCCATCGAACCGCAGATGCGTTTGCTCTGCTCCTCCGACGAACATAACAGCAGAGTAGATTCATCGAGCCTTGCAGCTTCGAACTACAAGGGTTGTAATAATTCGAATCAAGGTAATAAATAACACAAGTTTGCATGAAGGAAGAAATTTAAAGCAGACATACATTGCGTAAATTCTTCGTTTCAGAGATTTCGTGCCAATTTACCTTGACGAACCATCGTTTGAAGAGGGAGCCATTCGAAATAATCGATGAGCTCATTTAGAAATCCAACTGTTTCCACTTTCCTTCTTCAAAGCCTTTTCTCTCATCACTTCTCTGATTTCGCAAGTTTCATCCCACATCTTCGCATCAGCGTAGACATTCGACATCATTACATGGACCGAAGCATCGTGAGGATCGATGCTCAAGATCTTTCGAGCAGCATACTTAGCCACCTCCAAGTCTTCATTCGACATACATCCCGACAGAAGACACCTCCAGACAACTTTCCCGGGCTCATAAGGAAGGCTGTCGACGAACTTCTTGGCCCCTTCGGTCTGACCCTTACGTGTAAGCATGCTCACTACACAAGCTAGATGATCAGCCCTAGGCGAAATAGCGTACTCTTTCGTCATGTGGTTAAAATGGCGCAACGCTTCCTCGATAAGCCCTTCGTGGGCGCAAGCAGATAGCACGCCGACGAAGGTGACGTCGTTTGGTTCAACTCCCTCGCTCAGCATTACGTCATACGTATCCAAAGCTGTTCTGCCACGCCCGTGCTGGGCATATCCAGTGATCATTGCGTTCCAAGAAACGAGGTTCTTGTTAGGAAGGGCTTCGAAGACCTTCTTGGCTTCGTTCAGTTTCCCGCACTTTGAGTACATGTCGACGATAGCACTCCCGACGACTACATGGGAGTCGAGCCCAGGTTTTATTACACGGCAGTGAGTTTGCCTGCCCCACTCGATGCTGGGAAGCTCCCCGCATATGTTGAAAAGGGTCGAGTATGTGTAAAGATTGGGCGCAAAACCCTCGACGAGCATGTCTTGGAAAAGCTTAACAGCTTTGTCGCACCGTCCAGAGTCCATGAATCCAGCTATTAAGGAATTCCAAGTAACGATGTCCCGAAAGTCCATTTCGCAGAAGGCCTTGTAGGAATCCTCCAGGCGAAGGGTTTTTGCGTAGAAGTCGAGGATGGAGTTGGAAACAAAAGTGAAGTTTTCGAACCCTAATTTCAGAACCGAGCAATGGATCTGCAAACCACATGGGACTTCATTTTCTGCAGCGAATGCTCCCATCACGGAAGCGAATGTCTGCTCGGTAGGCTTCAGTCCCGTGGAAATGAACCCTCGGAAGATATTCGCTGCTTCCTTGTACTTCCCTAGCTTCATGTGTCCACCAATTAAGGCAGTCCAAGCTGCAACTCCAGGCGTTTGGGCCTCTTCGAAGACTCTTATTGCTTCTCTCAGTTTGCCGAATTTAGAGTAGAAATTAACCAGTCCAGTCGCCACGAACTGATCCATCTTAACTCCGCTTTTCACTGCCAGACACTGAATTTGCGTCCCGACTTCGAAATATTCTAGTGCAGCACATATGCCTAGTGAGCTTCCGTAAGAGAATTCGTTGATCTTCATTCCCGACGCCAAACACCTCAAGAAAACCCCAAAAGCCTCCTCGTTTTCTCCGCATTCTACATAGCTCGTCATAAGCGACACGCAACTGACGCTATTAGGCTCAGCCATGGCATCAAACACAGTCCTACTTAACTTCAACTGCCCACATCTACCGTAAAACCTAAGTAAACTGTTATGCACAAAGCTACTGATATCCCCTCCGATCCTAAATATCCTCCCATGTATTTCCTTACCACTCTTCAGAGCCCTCATATCAGCACAAGCAGATAGAGCTGCGACGTAAGTATAATCATTTGCGGCGATTTCTGGCTCGAGAACCATCAATCTGAAGCAATCCAACGCTTTTTCCGAGCAACCCTTCCGAGAATACGAAGAGATCAAAGATGTCCAAGCGACAACATTCCTTTCAGACATTTCATCGAACAGCCTCTGAGCATGGTCCATGAGGCCCAGCTTAGAATACATATTGAGCAGATGATTGCTGGTCTGCACATCCCTGTTCGACCCATAGAGAATAATAACTCTTGCATGAATCGATTTAGCGTCGAAGACAGACTTCGATTTGGTACACAGTCGGAAAATACTAGGTAGTGACATAACCCAGCTTCGTGCTAGATTGTAACACTCATTATATATAAAAAAAAGGATCTTGAATGTTCAGGCTATTGCGTTTTCTTCAATCATCAACTGAATCTGAGCTGATCATACTTCTTCTTCTTCTTCTTGCACATAAGAAATCTTATGTAAAAATTTCGATGATTCCATTAGAACATCTCTAATAACACAACGGTCGCTTATTCCTTAGGTATACATATGTATATATATATATATATGTTAACACCACCAAAAAGCACTTAAAAATCATAATGGGTAAGAGTTTTCAGCAACATTCTATTCATTGCAAAGCCAACCAAGTCTGCTATGCAACTACGACCCGATCAGCGGGCTTCGATTCCGACCCACCAGCTGCAGGCGCCATTTCGGCGGGCTTGGACTCGGGTTCGGAGGCTGGTTTTGCGTCGGTTGTCTCCCAGAAGGAGGTCGGCTTTCCCGTCTTAGCGACGGTCTGGAGAACATCTTCTCGCTCGACGTTGCCTTTCACCGTCACCTTTTGGTTCTCGAGATCGATATCGTATGATTCAACACCTGCTCGACGGCATGGTGTAATAACATAAAATCGACGACTAGCTAATAAGGATATCATCTGTCCGAAGAAGAGATTTTCCATAAGATGCATAGGTGGTAGATTGTATTCGAAATCGAACAGCATGTTATCGTGTAATGATACAGTCATTTAGAGACAGTAATGTATGAAGCGTGTGACATAGGAAACTGACCTTCCATTTTACCAAGGACCCTCTTCACGGCTCCAACGCAGCCTTGGCATGACATGCCAACCTTCAGCTCGACGATCTGTGAAATTATGAAGTATTGAAGATTGATTGAAGTTAATCATCAAGAGAAGTCAAAGTTGCGATCTACTATCAAAGATGGTATGTGAAGAAAACGTTGATCTTAAGAAATAATATTTCAAAGCCAGAGATCGGATCTTGCAAAACCCAATTCATTTCAAGATAGTGTATAAGATTTTGTGCGACATTTCCACAAACAGATACGGTGCAACTCCATCGACAGGAGAGTTCTATGCAAAAATCTTCTAAGAGGATCGATCATAAAGGTTAAAGCAGTGAACCAAAAATGGAGAAAATAAGTAGATAACCCAAAATTGTCGCATAAGATTATAAACCTTCTTCACAATTTCAAGCAACAGCGTTCTTGCTTAAAGTAAACCCAAAGGAAATCGTCAGCAACCAAGTTCAATAAAACACCAAGATTCACGTAATAATTTAAGAGGATAAACAGAATCGCTGCCCTAATACATTCCAAAGATAAGAAAGAGAAGCTCGAAGAACAGATTTACCGTAGACATGACGATTCAATTCTATCTAATCTGAGAGACAGTGATCTTTGCGAAGTGATATGAAAATGGGATGAATGTCGAGGGTATTTATAGGCGGGCAAGAAAACTTTCGATTTCTTTAAATTTAAATTGAAAATAGTAATAATGAATATCATGACAACATCGACGCAAGTACAAGTACAATACAACCTAGGAATTATATGATTATTTATCTATATCATATAATATGTATAATTATAATTTATATTAAATAAATGAATTTTTTTTACGTGATATTATTAGCAAACAACTACAGCTAATTTTCATCAAAATACTGTGGTGCACTTGCCATAATTGAGACACTACAATAAATCATTAAAAAACGGAACAATAAAAAGGAAAATTGAAATGCATTTGAAGAAAATAATGTGAATCTAATTCAAGCACTATACCTTTTTTTAAAAAAATTTCGCTATCTCGTAAACTATTCTCTCGCAGTATTCGTAAATTCAGTCCGTGTGAACTTAAAACGGGATATAAAGGAAGTGAAATCAATCCCGCTATAAGTCGGGATAGTGATAATTTACCAACTGAACTTACTTGTATTATAGAGAATACGCTTACATTGGGTTGGTATACCTAAAAAAAATAGGAAAACGTATTTGATGTTATAAAAATATTAATTGTGATTAATATTATATTAAGATTATTTTATTATAATTATACTTATATTAAGATTATAATGATAATATAGCTTATAATAATAAAGAGAGAGAGATTAAGTATTTCAATACTTGGTGTATTTTACAATGAACTCTAATCACCTATTTATACTACTAATAATTCACTATTACAACTAATCACATTAATTACAATTATACACCTCACACTAAAATACAAACTCTTCAATTAAACACCTCATCTTATCATCTTATCATTTCATCAACATTTAATATAATACTTCCAAATCATCAATCATTTAACTAATATTATTATTTAAAACATCCACATTATTAATTATTTTATAATACTCTCCCTTGGATGTTTTCAAAGAATATGTCTCGTTAAAACCTTATTAGAAAAAAATCCAATGGGATAAAAATCTAATGAAGGATAAAGAGTACATGATTCTTTTAGATACGTTTTCGATTGATGCCTCATTAAAAACCTTAATGGGAAAACCACATGGGAAAAACCTCAGTAAAGGGAAAAAGAGTGCAACGAGTATTTACTCCCTCTGATGATAACATCATTCCAAATCTCGAAGTCTTCGAACTCCAATTGAATATATCAATCTTTTGAAAATTATTGAGGGAAGTGCTTTCGTGAATAAATCTGCAAGATTTTCACTTGATCGCACTTGTTGTACATCAATATCACCATTTTTCTGTAAATTATGTGTAAAGAAAATTTTTGGTGAAATGTGCTTTGTTCTATCTCCCTTAATATATCCTTCCTTTAATTGGGCAATGCATGCAGCATTATCTTCATATAAAATCGTAGGAAGTAACATTTTCGATAATAGCCCACTAGTTTGTTGTATATGCTCAATTATCGATCGCAATCAAACACATTCTCGGCTAGCTTCATGAATAGCTAGAATTTCCGCATGATTAGATGAAGTAACCGTTAAACTTTGTTTAACTGACCGCCGTGAAATAGCGGTTCCGCCATGTGTAAATAAATAGCCCGTTTGCGATCGAGCATTATGTGGGTCAGATAGAAAACCAGCACCTGCATACCCAATCAAATCTGTTTTTGATTCATTAGAATAGAACAATCCCATATCAGTTGTTCCTTGAAGGTATCGAAAAATTCGCTTAATTCCATTCCAATGTCTACGAGTCGGTGACGAACTATATCTCGCCAATAGATTCACAGCGAACGCTATATCAGGTCGCGTATGACTCGTTAAATACATTAGGGCTCCAATAGCACTCAGATATGGTACTTCAGGACCAAGTAGTTCTTCATCGTTTTCGCAAGGTCTAAACGGATCTTTATTCACATCTAAAGATCGAACAATCATTCGAGTATCCAATGGATGGACTTTATCCATATAAAATCTTTTCAATACCTTTTTCGTATAAGTCTTTTGATGTACGAATATCCCATTCTTTAAATATTCAATTTGCAGTCCAAGACAAAATTTCGTTTTACCGAGATCTTTCATTTCAAACTCTTTTTTCAAACAATTAACGGCTTTTGATAACTCTTCAGGAGTTCCAATTATGTTAATATCATCAACATAAACTGAAATGATGACAAATTCATTTCCAGATCTTTTCATAAATATGCACGGGCAAGTTTGATCATTTTTATACCCATCTTTCGATAAATATTCACTTAGGCGGTTATACCACATACGCCCAGATTGCTTTAATCCATAAAGCGATTTATTTAGCTTGATTGAGTACTCATTTCGGGGCCATGAATTTTCAGGCAAATGAAATCTCTCGGGAAGTTTCATATATATGTCACTATCAAGTGATCCATATAAATAAGCGGTGACAACATCCATTAGACGCATATCGAGTCCTTCACGTACTGCCAGACTAATTAAATAATGAAAAGTAGTTGCATCCACCACAAGAGAATATGTCTCCTCATAATCGATATCAGGTCGTTGTGAAAAGCCTTGTGCAACAAGCCGTGCTTTGTATCTCACAATTTCACCGTTTTCATTTCTCTTTCTAATGAAAACCCATTTATATCCAACTGGCTTTACATTTTCTGGTATGCGGACTACATGTCCGAAAACTTTTCGTTTCTCAAGAGATTTTAATTCTGCCTCGATTGCATCTTTCCATTTTGGCCAATCATTTCTTTGTCTGCATTCTTTTACAGACATTGATTCATGATCCTCATTCTCATTTATCTCATTCATTTCATGTAGCGCTACGTTAAATGAGAATTTATCGTCAACGTTAACTTTTTCTCGGTTCCATCTAATTCTATTTTGGGCATAATTTATCGAGATCTCTTCATTATCATTATTTTCATAAATTTCATATAATTTTCATTATCATAATCATTAATGCACATTGACTCTTCTAGAGTCGATAAATCCTCGACTGGACCATTCTTATTATTTGCTCCTTTTCTTTTTTGAGGATTTTTATCTTTGGAACCCGAGGGCCTACCACGTTTCAATTGTGGCTTAGGCTCGATCCTTATATGTTCTCCAGGAACATCAATTTTTGCAGGAGCATTAACAGCCGGTATATGTGACTTAGTCACTCTTTTAAGGTCAGTAAAATTATCTGGCAGTTGATTAGCTAATCCTTGTAAATGAATTATCTTTTGAACTTCTAGTTCACATTCTTTCGTTCGAGGATCATAATGATTTAGCGATAATTCATTCCAACTAATACTCAGTTCCAACTGTTTCTTTTCTCCCCCTAATGTCGGAAAATTCGATTCATCGAAATAACAATCGACAAATCTATCCGTAAATAAATCTTCAGTTAGAGGTTCTAAATATTTTATTATCGATGGAGATTCAAATTCGACATATATTCCCAACCTCCTTTGAGGTCCCATCTTAGTGCGTTGTGGTGGAGCAATTGGAACATATACCGCACATCCGAAAATTTTCAGATGGGAAATATCTGGTTCCTGACCATAAATCATTTGTATCGGGGAGATATTATTATAACTTGTTGGCCTGATGTGGATTAGTGTCACTGCATGCAATATAGCATGTCCCCAACAAGATGAAGAAAGTTTCGACTTCATTAATAATGGTCTTGCAATTAATTGCAACCTTTTAATCAACGATTCTGCAAGACCGTTTTGCGTATGAACATGTGGCACGGGGTGCTCAACATCAATTTCAATAGACATGCAATATTCATTAAATGCCTTGGAAGTAAATTCACCAGCATTATCAAGGCGTATTTTCTTTATTGGATAATCCGAAAAATGTGCTCTTAATCGAATCAACTGAGCAAGCAATCTCGCAAAAGCTACATTCCGTGTTGATAACAAACACACATGAGACCATCTAGTTGATGCATCAATCAATACCATGAAATATCTAAATGGTCCACACGATGGATGTATCGGTCCACAAATATCACCTTGTATACGTTCCAAAAACCTTATAGATTCATTCTTTATTTTTACTGTGATGGCCGAATAATCAACTTCCCTTTAGAGCAAGCAGCACATGATAATTCATTAGATTGAAGAATCTTCTGGTTCTTCATAAAATGTCTACGTGAATTTTGAATTATTCTTCGCATCATAATTGAACCGGGATGGCCCAACCGGTCATGCCAAACAACAAATGTATTATCATCAGCAAACTTCTGGTTTACGATAGCATGTGATTCAATTTTTTTATTATACGTGTAATACAATCCAGAGTCAAACGAATGTAATATTTCAACAACTCTTTTATCATTCGAAACCACTTTTGTAATGTGCAAATATTCAATATTTCTCTTTTCTGCAGTCTCAATGTGATATCCATTATGTCGAATAGCTTTAAAGCTCAATAAATTTCTTTGAGACTTAGGAGAATATAAGGCATTTTCAATTATCAGCCTTGTCCCTCTGGGCAGTATAACATTAGCTCTTCCGGAGCCCTAATTATATTTGTGCTACCCGATATAGTGATAACACTTGTTTCTTTCATTTCAAGATGGGAGAAATATTTCTTATTTCTTAGAATCGTATTAGTCGTTGCACAATCTGAAAGGCATAACTCCCCATTGCACATGCTTGTATCCATTGTATTGATAAATATATAATAACTAGTATTATTAAATAAATAAGCGTCAAAATAAAATTATATATATAAAGATAAAATAATAAATAAATAATGCTTAAATAAAATTTATAACGATGTATCAGTTTTCTTTATTTGGATCTTTAACAAAAACCACAATATTCAAATGAGCATAGGATCTATCACCAATTTTCTGAAATATCGTAATCTTTGAGCAAAATTTAATTTCATCGACACTTCACTTTTAATTGCTCTTTATAAAGATCAACGGGATCTTTGGGTGCGAATAATAACCTTTATATTGCTCAATACATCTTTCTCAATCATTTACTAATTTTCCACTTCGGGAAAAATATTAATAATACACACGGTAAATATAATGTTCACGACCATTTTTATTGTTTGCGAATACATTCACTTCAGGGAATGCAACATAGTCGGACTTATGCTTTTCATTCATCCATCATATTTTCTGATCATTTTCTCACGATATTTATTCGTATTATATCCGAAGTAATTGTGTAAATCACTAGCAAGTATAAAATCGAGATTGATAAATCAAAGTTTGCCAAATTCAATATATTGATATCATGAAAATAAAATCATCGTTAAAATATTAAAAGGAAAAATTATAATTAATCTTCTTTTATATCTTCTTTTGTAAAAGTTCTAATGAAAAACGATATCCACATCCAAATAACTGTCGCCGTAATAATAATCATAAGTAATAGATCAAACATCGGACAAAGCGGCATCCTTCAAAATAAAATATATTTCAGTAATTATAATATTAAAGAAAAACTATAATTAATAATTATATTTTAAAAACATTGGTAAAAACATTATCCACATAGCCGTAAGGATCACCGTAAATAAAGTAAGCAACAGAAGATCCATCTTTGTATAAAACGACATGATTCTATAACATGAAAAAAGAACATAATAATCAGATAACATATAAATCAATGATATAATATATGAATTGTTTCATAAAACTCGTTCTTTATTATTTCATAATTATTGTCCAATCTCCGATAAGGTTACGGTAATAAAATTTGTCCATTGTCCAAAACTATTCAGTCCAATAATTACTTCAAGATTGGTCAATCAAAAAAAGCTCAATAATATGCCGCTACTGAGGTGGGGATAACCACAAGACCTCGTGGGCTTTTAGTGTTGTGTACTTGCATAAAAAAAATCTTGAATCGTAAATCACATAAAAAAATCCACACGCCACTATAGGGAATCGAAATCTGGACCTCCCATCAATTTTAATGACGGTATTCCGCGAAACCACTCGAGCTATGTCGTTTAGTTATAAAACTTTCAAATGATACTTTTATAATATATATTTTTAAATTAATCACAATTAATATACGATTAGTATAAATTAAAAATATAAATTACCGTACATCGACTAAACTCGTACGAGATCTTCGACGGAGGTTGATCTTGACGACGGAGAGCGGTCGTGCTGATAACGTGTTATAAAAATATTAATTGTGATTAATATTATATTAAGATTATTTTATTATAATTATACTTATGTTAAGATTATAATGATAATATAGCTTATAATAATAAAGAGATAGAGATTAGAGAGAGATTAAGTATTTCAATACTTGGTGTATTTTACAATGAACTCTAATCACCTATTTATACTACTAATAATTCACTATTACAACTAATCACATTAATTACAATTATACACCTCACACTAAAATACAAACTCTTCAATTAAACACCTCATCTTATCATCTTATCATCTCATCAATATTTAATACAATACTTCCAAATCATCAATCATTTAACTAATATTATTATTTAAAACATCCACATTATTAATTATTTCATAATATTTGAAATGTAATAACTCTTACCTAAACATTCTAATACAAATTGCCCCATGCCTACTTTTGGTTGTCTACCAAAAAGCATTTGGTAGATCTTGAAAATGCTTCTCTGTTGCATTTTTAGCCGTACAAAATACAAATATGCTTTTGGTCCTTGTTGTACTACCAAGGAAATACCACTTGTGTAGTACAATTAAATAATTTCATGCATTTTCTTATTTCATAAATACATATATGTATTTTATATATACATATCAAACATAAGAGTTTCATGAAATCTCAAAGCTACACATATTCAAGAAAATCATGATTGCAGCCAAAAAAAATTAAACTTCAAAGTAGAAAAGAATATAGAGAAGCTTTCAAATATGAATAAACAGATCTCCAGCCAGCATCAGAAGGATGTATATAATCCCAGAAAAATGATTCATTAACATCTCCACAAACAGTAAACCTATTGCCTCCATTGTCATCAACTAATCCACAGTCTTCTCCATTTCTTCCTACGCAGCACGGTCTTAATCCGTCCGTCCAATTTCCTACAGTCGAAGAGTTTCGTCCGACCTCAAGGGCGGAGAGGAACCCCCCGTACAGGTCGAGGTAGACGAACGTTCGTCGGCCGACTTCGCGGTTTAATCTACGTATCTCTTGCTCGAGCATTCGGTTGTGCATCTGCGAAAAATTATTCTCTCCATCGTCGCATTTTTTATAACTATCAAAGGCGGTGTTTCGCGGCAAGCATCCCAAGGGTTCGATTCCCGCGATAGCTATTTTCTTGATCCCGAGGGTTTCGACCCGTCGAACGTTGAGCGTCAGCTGATTTATCACCGATCTCATAAAACCATGCAAACCCTAATTTACAAACGTGGAATGGATAAAGAATGTACATAACATGCAGGCGGACCTACACTAGGGCTTGGAGGGTCCACCCGCCAGATTACCCATTAGGGTTTTCTGGCAGCAACCGAGGGCAGAGGCCAGGGCTGGGCTAGAGCCCTCAGTCTTGGGGGTAGGTCCGCGCCTGATAAAATGTAGCTAGATATTGCGGTTAAATCTAGTTTCTTACCTCCGCGGGCCCTTTGTTTTCCAGGTAAGTCGAATAGTCGTTGCCCGCCAGAGAAACGAGCGCGAGAGAAAACCCTAGATCTTGCGGCGTGTAGGCATTTTTTTCGATCAGTTGTTGGAAGAAATCGATCTGTGTTGTCATGTTCGGTTCGTGGACATGCGTCTCGAAAACGCCCGTCCCTCCGTGTGCAAAGTTGACGCCGTGTAGTAATAACATCGTTTTGGGATCTATGTAGTAATCGTTCTTCTTCGTTAGCAGCAGCTGGTATGGCGTCGGCGATCTTACGCCGAGAAATTCAGCTGCACGGTGTGATCTCAATCACTTTAAATGAAAAAAAATATATAAAAAAAAGCGCAAGTATGTATTTAACGATGCATTCTACCTACGTAGTCTGTGAGGACTCGACCGTCCGAGAATCTTCCGGAAGGTTTTCCGGGGAAAGTCACGCCGTACGGCGATTTCCACGCCTGAGAAGCTGAAACCGGCGAGTTGCCCGTGTCTGCGTACGAGTCTCCAAACACGAAGAGCGCCTTCGCCTTTCCGCCCCGATCAGCATCTGCGTATCGATAAAAGAGAACGCATTATATTATCCCGAGGCTTGAATGAATGATTATCGAATGTTTGAAGAAGTGAATGTAATGAACCAACCTGCGTGAAGAATATAGAGCGTAATGATGGCGAGGTAGACGAAGAACGTCCTCCATTGATGGTCCATTGTAGTGTATTCTAAGAGATACGTCATATAACTGAGGAAGGAAACTATGTAAATGTATATATTAGTGTTTTTTTTTTTTTTTTTTTTTTTTTTTGTATATGTTAGTTAGATGCCTAGTTCAACAACCAAGTTCTTTATCACTGTACAAGAAAATATATAGAGTAGATGGGAAACTTGGGATTTTTTGTTCTTGATGATTCGTCATAATGAAAGCTGTCTCATTTTTACATGTTTTTTTTTTTTTAATTCCATGTAGTTAAGATAGAAAGATTACTTAAATAATTGTGACTGAATCGTTGAATGTTTTATGAATACTTATGATTGTAAATTAATAATGTATTTTATGAAACAAATACTTGAGTTAATTGTATAACCAAATTCCCACATAGAATAGTGTACTTAATACTAGACAATTTCAACGAGAATGCATTGTCCGAAGACGATATTTTGAAATTGAAGACAGAATATTAAATATATGAATTTAATAGTCATTATTAAGGAGTTTATATGCTTATTTGCAGGAGATTCTTTGATTTGCTTATTAAATTTTTAAAAGATTATATTCTTTCAGTCTTTTTTCCCTTTTGTTTTCCATCTGTTTTTCTCTCCCATCATTTGAATGGTCGATTGTTATCGGAGGGAACTTCTTGATATGTAGCCTTTTGTCAAATTTTTTTTTATGAATTATAAAGTTATATATCAGACCCTTTACGTATTTGATAACCCATACGTAGGGATAAAAACGAATCGAATCGAGTTGAATATCATGATATTCTATTATCAAATTTCAAATTCGAACTCGAATAAATACTATTCGAATACTAAAAATCGATTTGAATTCAATTTGATTATGACATTCGAATATCGAATCGAATATTATAATTCAAATTTATATTTTATTATTATATTTTTTTTTAATAAAAATAAAAATAATATTATATTTAAAATATATATTTAATTATAGTATCTTATATTTAAATATATGTTAAATTATAATATGTTTTATTTAATAAATATATATACTGGGATATAATATATTACATTTCAATAATATATTAAATATTAATATTTATATTTAGTTTTGTACGAATCGAATCGACATTTGTATTCGTATTCTAAAATTATTCGAATCGGAAAAAATATTCTTATTCGGATTTGATATTCTAATATTTCGAATTCGAATCTCAATTTTTGAATCGAATCTTAATCGAACAAAAAATTCGATTCATTTGCAACCCTCCATACCCGACAATCGACCCAAAATTCAAAATTTCATATAAATTTACAAAAAAATAAACAACATATACACATTACTTACATGTAAGAGAATGTAACGCAGTACATGGATTCTCATTGCAATTACTCAACAGTTACTCTAATGCTATAAATTGTTTCCCCAATTCATAGATTAATAAAATGATTCAAATAATAGTGTATGAATGAGCCAACCATAACAAGCAAGCAAAGCAAGGCAAGGCAAGCACGTTATTTGTTCCCAAGAACACAACATTCCAACACCTTCCTTACCCGTCCGTTCCCCCGAAAACCCGGCGCCATTTCCGAAAGCCCATCATGTAAGAAACGCAGTTTGAACAGTTCACGATGGCGTAAAGAGCCTCCACATCACGATTCATTCGTCGAAAAAGTAAAGCTAAAGCAAACACACCACGGATTTCACCACTGCATAAAAGGAAAAAGCACGAGCCTTTGCAGGCGGGATTTCGCCCAGCCTCGCAAAATCTCGTGTTTGCACCCATATATCCCGCATAACTTTTTTGCTTTTTCGGACAGCTATAAATAAGCTTGCCCTGCCTCAGACATATACACAGCTCCCCCCTATTCGAAGATTTTCATATCAGCTCTAGCAGGTTCTGTCTCTAGTTTCCAATGTCATAACATAACACTAACATGCACACACACATATGCTTTTTTTTAACATGAATCATACCTTGCATTGATTTGCAGGCTCGTAGCTCAGCAATGGAGAAGCAGAACAAAGAGCTCATCGAGGTAAACTGTCAGATTGCTCGTGCCAACGAAATACTGAGGAAGAGAGCAGAGCAGCTCAGAAAGGAGAACCAGGCTTTGTCGGCTGCAATAAGGCGTAGGGAAGCAAGCACCAGCGACTCTTCGGAGCTCCAGCGTCAAACTGCCCCTAGTAACGAGCCACCTGTCTCACAGAACGAGAACTAAACAATGGAAGAGTCCAGAAATATTAGGACCAGCTTGCTTATCTACCAGTTATCTCAAGTAATATTATCATAAATGTCTTTTGCGTCGGCTTGGTAGTTGTATCGATCTTCTGTAACAGCAGATTTCTGCTGTATCACTTAAGGTTATAATAGAAGTAATTAATATAAGCCTCTACTGGCTTCTCTTACTCTCTTATGGTTGGCATGATCGTGCCAATGCTTCTACTGTTTCTACCATCCAAAAACAACGAAAATGAAAAGATATTCAGAAAAGGAACTTCCAAGAATAACAGTGTCGCAATATCCTGTCTATACAAAAAGCTAGTCATCCACATTCAGCTTTTATATCAATGCTTGCAAGAATGTTCTGTCAAACGAATTATCCATAGATTTCCCTCACGACGTCCATCGGCAAAGAAGCATATGTATCAACCATGGACACAAATTAGATTTAAGACTAATCCCGTTGCATAGATATTCTTCAAGATTTGATAAACAGAGATATGATGATGTTCCTCTTAACTTATGATATCTCATAAACAGTCCTTGCCACGTCAGCTGTATGACATGATGAGACCCTCGATTTCGAACGTTTACTTGCAACTATAAGGAGAATGACGAGATATGTGGCAGGCTTTCATTTTAGGGGCAATTCATCAATTTGCAAGGGATTAAAATTCTACTGCATAAAGTGGTTTAAAATCTAACACTTACGAAAAGTAAAAATGCATCATGATTCGTGCAGATGATTGACAACTAGCAATCTGTATCAGAAATTAAAGTCTGAGATAATCATTTAATAAACACAAAAGAACTATAGCACATTGTATCTGCAATTCAAAATACATCGTAAGACAAACACCTGAGTCCCACCTTTCCCATCTTAATAAGACATAGCAATCGAACTTAGCCCGAGAAATTAATCATCGTCATTTAATCATGTTCGCCAAAAACAAACGGGCAGCCCAAGAGTTGACAAAAAAAAACAAAATTAAAGAAAGATTTTGCACCAGCACTCAATCGTTGTTAACCTACCACGTGCGCGTGGAATGAAAATAAGTTTTACAAAAAAAATATTGCATGCAACAAATTCAAGTCTCGCCAGATCACTTAGTCACTATAGTGAATGGCTTTGGATGGGTTCAATTACTAAACAGTGAATCACAGAGGCCAATGAATTCCTAAACATGCCATGGGTTCAAGTATTATATAATTATGTGCGAGAATCTATCAGCAATAATCTCAATCAACTAGGTAACATGAATGAAGAAATATAATCATAAAAAGGAACCAAAACAAACATGGATAAAGATTATTTCCATCATCAACAACCGAGCAATAGAATCAATCAGAATGTTGACCATATGTTCGTGATAACAGCTCACATAATGTGCAATTACATTTCTTCATACAATGAATACATATCAAACACAGCAAAAGAAAAACAACTGGCCATATCAAGAATCTCAACTAGAATACCACGAGCATCGAAAACAGAATGTAAATCAAGAAACAAGCGTACGCTATCAAACCCCTATGCTCATCAACACTGCTCGCTAGTTCCACCACCAATCGCGTACATACCCTAGTCGACCAGACGACAAATATCCCCGTCAACGCGACCACGATGGCCCCTCCCTGAGGCAGAAACAACGAAAGAGCAGACAGAATCACAATGGGAAGCGTCGAGTACCCAATCAGGCTAAAACACGTGTACATGTCCAGATTCCCCAGATTCCTCCCCGCCAGCATATTAAACACCACGTACAGAAACATCGAAGCCATCGTGACCCATCCGAGGATGATCCCAAAGTGTAGCTTGCCGGCTAAGAGCTGAAATAGACCGAAGGCCATCAGAAAGAGGAACGGGCCAGAGAGATCGGGGTGTTCGTGGAGATGATGGTTGATCTTGAACGGGTTGAGGATCGATAGGGTCTTTTGGTAGATTTGCCTCGTGTTGATTCCGAGTTCTTCTAGAAGCGGCTGCTCGTCCTCGAAGGAAGCAGATCCCGATGAGATGTACGGAGGAGGTACCCCGGAAGACGTGGCGGCAGCTGCGGACGACATGTCGAAGGATAGGAAGGGTAGGTTGGCTGACGAGGTGGAGGCAGACGGCACCGGCTGGAAGGGTGCCGTTGCTCGTCGCTGCTGCGGCCCGCTGCCGGAGGGGAATATTACAGGCGGCACATTGAACTCCCTCGCCATCAGATCTCAATTAGGGTTTTTTGTTTCCTTTTCAGAGATACTCGGAGATACTCTGTATGTTAGTGCGTTGTTTATGTTTGCCTGAAGACAGAGAGATGTACAGATAAATAGGCTTTTTGTTTCGACTTTCCTATTTACTTACTTTCGAAGTAATTATTTAAGGTGGAGAGCATAATTTAACGCTAAATTCGTAAGAAATGAGAAAAATGTAAATCAAGTTTTCTAGGAATGTAAATCTAGTAATTTCTTTACAACGATGAGAAAAATGTTAATCAAATTTTCTAGGAATGTAAATCTAGTAATTTCACTACATCATCAACGACGGGGAAAATTTTCTCTCCGTCGGCGGAAACTGAGATCATACTCTTCTACCTGTTTTTGTAGGTTCGATACATTAAATTGCTAAAATACCCTATTAACATTGAAACACACTTTATATCTCCATCTTCATCAAAAAAGCAAAAATAGATTACGGACTCAAAAAAATACACAAGGACGAGGAATAATCCCCATGGATATATATATTAAACATTAAGACTGGGCAAAATTCGGTAAGAAAACAAAAAGAAAGGTATAGAAGTACAACGGTCAAAGTGTGAAGTACGACTGTTTCATGCGCTAATTTAGTTTTCCGCTGTGGTTTCTACACACAAATTCCGCATAATGTATCCTAAGGCAGTGTTTGGTATGCAAAATTTAGTAAGGAAAAAAAAGGGAAATGTGTAGATGAAAAGCGGTCGAAGCGTGAAGTACAATAGTTTGATGCGCTAACTTAGTTTTCCGCCGTACTTTCCAAACACGAATTCTGCATATCAAACACACCCTAAAAGAACATGCATGGGAACAGAAATTCCCCATGGGGTTGAGGCTGTGGTGAAATTTCTCCCCATTTGCTTCTTGGGGGATGGGGAGGGAATTCGACCCGATGGATCTGGATAATCCGTTCCAGACGGTCCACGACCCGTGGCATGGGGATGACGACGGGATTGAAACGGTGACTTTGCAGCGGCATATCGCCAGAAAACCCGCGCAGATAAACTCCGGGCATTCGTTTCCTCATGCTGATATTGAAGCTAAAAGATGCAATGTTGAATCCATGACTTGTTTTTTCTTTCTTTCTTCTTTTCAAGTTCTTTAACTTGTGTAGTGGTCATAAACACTGCTGCTGTAAGAAAAGATTAGAGCTGATGATGATAGCTTTAATCACAAGGAGTTCATGGAACAGTTTAAAGTACAAACATCCCAATCCCAACAGTTCAAATGTGATAACAATCCATGGTAATGCATTTATTTCGACTAGGCGATAACATGCCCGTCGTAAGAACGCACACATGCTTTGAGATTTCTAGTAGCTGTCCTCATCGGTCGTCGGCCTGCGTAGGTAGTAACGGAGGCAATTCACAAGAACCTGCCAGATTTGTTTTTTTAAAGAATTATTTTACGTCTTTTTTTTTTTCTCCGATAGTGAAAAGACGGAGACAGTCGAACAAACGGTAGATCGAAGATTACCTGAGACAGGGAGCTGTTCAATGCCTGGCCTCTGTAGCTCACATGAAACTTGTCCTTGGCCACCAAACCCTTTACGAAAAAACAGTTCATAGGCATAAATTGTAATAACAAAGTTAAGGAAAGAAAAAAAGCACAAAGAAAGAGTGGTCACTTGTGGTGGACGGTGTTTTAACATTATAAACTCTTACTTCGGTATCTATCTCAGCTGATTCGACGGTGATGTTAATATCAGACATGATTTTAATCATCTCGACCAATAGTCCCGGTCGATCTGCAGTCTCTACGTAGAGCAAGCTGAAAAATCATAGCAAATGATAAAACAAATTATATTTATCATGATTAAATGCACGCACATCCCTGTTTGTCGGTTTCAATTATTTCAGGCACGTAGGATAGAGAAGTGATGTTACTCACCTGCTTTTGGGTCCGTCTTCCTTGACATGTATGTGAGTTGCAATATCAAGATCAACCTGCTCGTGGAGAAAAGGAGTACTTAATATTTCAGCATTTCGATCAAGAAAGAAATAAGCAGCATCATGAGATTTGAAAAAAAAAAAAGAAAGAAAAACAAGTCTTTATTACAAAAATAACTAGATGATGAATCAAGATGGAATGATGTCATAAAAAAAACGAGAGGTAATAATATCCATGGAATCACCTTTTTCTGAGGCGGGATTATTCCGAAGGCTTCACCCATGGCTAGTTGCTCGCTGGATTCCTATATGATTGTTTTAAACTAAAGATTAATATATCTCAGCTATTGGGATAACATTTCACATCATAGATGGGGATATTGTCTCTCTGTGACGTACTGGATGATATTTAAGAAGATTGCTTATAATGGTCAGACGAATTCTCTCCAATAGGTCGGGTTCTTGGACTTTACGCCCCGTTGACCTGCATAGATAATTCTTCAACCACTTAGCATCGAAAACACCACGGTTCCAAAGATAATAATATCTCAGACGTACAAAAATAAGTGAATGCTTGAACGAGTAAAGTATTACTTACCGCCTTGTGATAAAGAACTTTGTTTGCTTGACTTTATTCTCGGTAGTAACAGTTCCTTTTAAGACATCCAAACCCAAGTCCTTAAGTGCCTTCATCTGCAGAGTTAACACATTCTCAAACATAGAACTTTACTGAAAACTAGGTGATTAGAATTAAAAGATCAATGAGGTCCAAACAGTAGAAAGAAATTAAATGTCACTTTACTGTGTCGATAAGTGCACCCAAACGATCTCCAAAACTGACTTGCACAATAGTAGCGTCAGGGTCAGAATCTTGATCTATCATGACGATAGGCATTGGAACACTGTCTACCTCCTGCTCGGGCTTCTGTTGTAATAAGATATATCAACTGTGTAAAGATTCTGTTCGTTTGGTATAGGATCGCAAAGCTCCAACAAATGTACGAAAACTATAAATTGGCAGACTAGTTTGGCAACATGTCGCCCCTTACAGATGATTAAAAAATTAGACCATGAAGCTTTCCTTCTTACAGATGATTAAAAAATTAATCGGCTCGGGAAAAATCATGAACAGATATTCTTTCCTCTACAATCTATTGCAGCTCTAACAGATAATACTCCCGCAGACAAGCTAATCACTTAATGTCTTCTCTCACCATTGATATCAAAATGTAATGAATAAGAAACATTAAAGTAGATAACAAGGCGAACAGAATGAAGGTTGATTCGACTGACCAGTGATACTGAATCAAGTGACTCCACTCCATCAACGGAGGCGCACATCGACACATACCTATGAATCAAATGTAATGAAATCACCCAACAAATATCATCGTATTATCATATCTCCAATCGTTGCAGAAAGGCATAAAGGCCATCTAAGCTAGCATCATCAAGGTAGACAAATAAGCTTCAGATCATACCAAAACAGCAACAATAACAAATATATTATTATAGGCAGGATCGTTTTCGTATCCTAAATCATATTGGTAAACACTCGAATCAAAAGACTGACGAATATCATGGCATCGAACAGAATAAATCAATTTAGATCACATACCACCTTAATTAAAAAAAAAAAAAAAAAAAGATAGCAAAAATCGTACAAATCAACCAAGATCAAGAGACCCATAAGCAGAAAACACTGAAAAAACGGCTAAAGTCGAAAAATTGGGCATACTTTTTCTGAGGCAATTTAAGTTTCTTGTTCACTGAAGAGTCAAACACAGCTGAGTTTGTATTCAGAGAGTGATCTTTCAGATGAGAAAAAGAACAGAAGCTCGACGCAGCCTTCGATTGAAGCGCAGCGAAGGAGGAAGTGAGGAAAGTTTTTGACATCGCCATCTTCGTTTCAGGATTGATTGAGTTTGAGGGAAGAGAGAGAGAGAGACTTTGGATTTGCGTCTTGAAGTTGGAATTAATTAATCATGGTTGCACTGTAAGGTCGCAGTGTGACGTCACTCGGTGGAGGGTGGATGCCACGTCAGCTAGGGACAAGCATGTTTATTTTGTATTTTTTCTGCGATGACGATTGTTGGACAACCTTAATTAGTGACGTTGGCCTTGGCGGCTTCGCCCCTATAACATTTTTGACCCGACCCATGATCCATCCCGTATTTTGATCGGGTCAAGTTAAGCATAGCGCTGCAACGTCGGGCTGTAGTCCACTAGACAGCATCTGGTCAAAGAGGACTCACTGCATCATCGACTCCCTTTTCGAGGTCGCATTCGTGCTGGTTCTAACGGTGGTCCGGCGGGTCAAAAGTGTAGCTCGTATGTTCTCTTCTCCGAAGTCTTTTCCTCAGACGCCGAGAGCTTCCCTTCCCATCGATCCTACTTTCATCTCCACTGTAACTGCCTAGGATCGAAAGAGGATTACCCAAGCAAAAGACCTTCGTTAGACCTTCCCTTGGTAGCTTCTCTACTCATCTCTGGCCTCATTCTTGGTAGCAATCGCCTCGCATCCTTCGTTAGACCTTCCCTTGCTTCTGGGCAAAGGCTCGGATGGTAAGTTCCCAATCTGGTCGTACTTAATACGGGCCATTCTGGGCGAAGAACCGTACACTGAGATCAGCGAAGGTTTGTACTGTTAGAGTTTTGGTTGACGATATTGAGTCAACATCTGTTTGACTTGGTTCATCTGCCCGGGATTTGACTTTCTTACCCTAAAACCGTTTGACATATTATTATGGTTTTTATTTATGTTTCGTGCAGGAAATATTCTAGAAGTAATGGAGGTTGGAGCCAAACTTGAGAGAAGAAGTTGGCTAAGTAAAGAAGTAACTATCAACCCACTACTTCACATTAGAGTAGTGGAGCGGTTATACAAGTGTAAGGTTGGAGAGCAGTTTCAAGTGAATATATTGAAGCCTCCACACTTACGTTTCATTTACTGAAAACCGAGAGGAGAAGGAGAAAAGATCACAGAGCATTGCAACGAGAATCTCAAGGATCGAGTGCTTACTAGAAGACGTTTCTCTTCACGTTTCTTTTTCAGTCAGTTTGCCTAGAGTTTACCCTTTACACTAGAGTATAGAATTAACGTTCTGTACGTGAGTCTTGGTGTGAAGTTTTGGAGTGTTTTCACTCTTGTGTAGGCTGGGTTTATAGTTGTGTGACAACTAAGTTTATGGTCGTGTGACAACTTAGGTTTATTGTCGTTTGACAATTACGGAATGTTTTTGTAAATCACTTTTAATAGTGATATTTTGCCCTGAAGGCACGTAGCAGGTTATTGGACATGCTGCAAGTTTTGAAATCCCGTGTCAAATCTTTTTACTAAGTTTCCGCTGTGCAAAGTTTTCTGATCCCGAAAGTTGGTACAACATTTGGGTCAACATTTCGTCTAACTTAGTAGTATCCATATTTACCACACTGTCATGTACGTTGGGCGGCTGGCCGCACGCGCCCGACAAAATGCCGCCTGGAAACCCGGCTATCATCGACTGTACGTGCGAGCTGCCGAGAAAAATCGAATCTTTGGGCGGTGGTTATCTGTGTATTCCTACTTGGGATACTCGGGCACCTAAGCCTAGTGATATTGAGATCGCAGTGAAGTGGGCTTTTCAAAAGAGAGCTCAGAACATTCCTATTTTCATCCATTGTGCTTGTGGTATGCTCATCAATTCACTTCTTGATGATTATGGAGTTCTTTGCTTCCTCAGGCCACGGGCGAAGCGTGACGGTAATGTGTGCGTTGTTAGTCGCTCTTTGCTTAGCAGATGACTGAAAAAGTGCGGAAAAGCTCATCAAAGAGAAGAGGCCGTACATTCGTCTCAATCGTCTCCATAGGAGAGCCCTTGAAGAATGGTCTAAGGATAGACTGCTTTCAAGGGGGGGAAATGTACAGTCTAGTGCTTATTGACACTCTTGATTCATGGCAGAACAATTGCCAGATTTGTTGTACTTGTTCATAAGACAGATATCAGAGTAAAAGCACTTCTTTTTTTATCACATTGAAGCAGTCTCTGTCTGAATCATGCTCTTGTTGAAACTTAGATTCATCAAGTTATCCCCGTTCGATAATTTAATGAGATTCGCCAATATCTAAACCGACGAACAATCATCTTCGATCCTCTTAAATGGCAGAAAACTGTACAAAGAGATAGATAAGAAATGGTAATGAAAGCTCATCATCACACTCACCCTTAGGACAAGGTGGCACGTCTGTAATACCAATATATGTTGCTGCAAGAGGAAATAATCACCAGACGACATTATTACCATATGAGCACACAATGTATGATAAGTATGGCCCTGCGCTTACTTTGTGTTGCTGTGTATAAAGCAAGGTCAACAGGCTTGGTCTATAGAGCATATGTATGTACATGTTCATCTTTTATTTTGCAGAATTTTACCAGCCTTGTACATGGCAAGATGAAAGCAAAGCAAGGCAAGAAAGATGTCTCGAGTTCAAGGTATAACGCAATACTGTTTTCGAGTTTTTTCCAAACCAAACCAAAAAGGATTTCAGCGAGATATGAAATAGACAAGACAAATTAAGATTAAAACACCCCCACCAATCACCAGCTTCATGTGAAGATTTTGCAGCCACATCTTTCTACGCAGTTGTCTTCCATGCCTTTGGAAGCTATCGGCCTGAACAAGAGTTATTGGATAAACACGTGGGAGATTCGTATTATTTGAATGTTTGTAAGGAAAACAGGGCTCAATGAGAGCGCATATATATACCTGGAATTGAAGATTTTCTGTTTTGTCAACCAGCAGTTCAATTTTCTCACCCCGATCCAGAACCTGTAGGTGAATTTTATTTTTTAAAAAAAATGAAAACTATAGCGAGCTTCTAATCTAATCATCATAAAATATAAACTCATACAGAAGGAAAGAAGTCACTTTTTAAACCCTCACATGGTGATTTGACAGACGGGTGATTTAACAGAAGATATCTACCATAACAACTAAAAAAGCAAAGCCAATTGAGACAATGAATGAATTGTAACGGTCGAATCGGCATAAACAAGGCATGCATACCTTCTCGATGTTGTCCATCATTATCCCTTTGACCTCAGTTATTTGAGCCTTCAGCTTCGACAGCTTATTCATCTCTTCTGGATGACTCATGCAATACTGCATGTGCTCCTTAAGCCTCGGCCTAGCCAACATAATCACGTTTATAAGTTGAGAAACACTTTTGTGTTAATAAATGCATTTTTTTTAATTAAATTACATCAATGATTTACACAGACCCAAATTCTCTGTCAAGATTGTAGGCAATGCTAAATCGATCTTCAAACAAAGCGTCCTCCTCATCCTCATCATCAGCCAGTGGGTGAGGACCATCATTTTTAATGCTATCACCATAACTTTTCTTAAAGTCATCTTTCACTCTCTCAAGAAATACAAACGGCACGCTTCGTCCCATCGATTCATCTGCGACAACAAGGAACACTGCACCCAAAACAAGAATCAAATAACATTACAAAACAAAATCTATGCCACAAAAGTTAAAGGTCAAAGGCACATAAAAAGAAGAATCAAAGTACCAAAGCCAGTGTCCAGCAAGAAATTGAATGTGTGGCCGTCACACGAATACGTGTACTTGCTGCTGTTAGAAGGAAGCTTCTGCAAGCACTGTACAGCTATTGTGCTGAAGTTTCCAGAATATGGAGTGTGCTCCGCTAGCACGACGGTGCCTTTCGCGACAAAGCTATAAATCAGCCCTTTTGGACCCATTTTGCAAAATCCAAAACCCAACAAAGCTTCTCACCTGAAAATTAAATTGTAGATCGAAGCATTTAGTACCCCCAATTTTGACTCAAATCTAATGCACTATCCCTACCAGAAAATTGAATTACGCACATGAGCACAAGAAGATATTACCAATAACTATTCCTTTCGGACCGATGGTGATAAACAAGCAACATCCATGTCCCAATCATCACAACCCGAGAGAGTAGAAACAAATAAGCCAAAACTCAAATTACTTCACCATCCAAAAATTTCGAAATTGATAAAAAGAATAGCAATCGAGCTGGTCAAATATGTTGTATCGCGCCACAACTCACAATGAAACGACAAATATGCCTACACAGGGAAATCTAGAACTGAAAAGTCGACAATACTACAGAAAGAGAATTCGCATCACAGAAACTGAAGAACATAAAAATAAAAATAAAAACAATGGAGAAAATCCAATACCTCAGAGAACAGCAAGCTGTGCAGTGTAATCGAATCGATCTCTAACACCGAAATGAAGGTAATCGTAGCAAGTTTGCTTGCTTAAGAAGAGTGTGACGATGGAGCTTGCTATACGTGGGAAATTACTGCAGATATTCTTTTTTTTTTTAAATTGGGCCAACACTATTACACAAAAGTTTAGGCCCAATTTTTAAATAGGCCATTCAGGCCCATTCCGAGTTTCACATCATCCCCGACCCGACGACCCCACCCGACCCGACCGTATCGAACAAAATAATAAAATTTACTAAAATTTAACATGCGCAGTATGTGTGTAAAATACAGACTTCAAAGCAAAAATGAAAAGGTAAAGGATAGAACATCTCCAATCCAACGGTACATTTTCGGCCAATCAAATCAAAGCTAATAGTAATGTCATAAAAACGACAAAATAATTAATACTTTCATTACTTGGCCTTGTTCTTCCCTTTGGTGGTCTCTTTGGCAGGGGGGTGGTTGTTCTTGAAAGGGATAAAAGCTTTACCGCCCATGTAACCTCGAAGACATTCCGGGATTTCTACGCCGTCCTCTTTCTGATAGTTCTCGAGGATGCAGCAAAGTGTCCTCTCAGTTGCCGTGAGCGTGGAGTTCAACATGTGTACGTATTCCTTAGCCTTCTCGTTACTCTGCAACCACAAAAAAAAAAATGGAACCGAAAAAACCCGTCCCTTTAGTCATCGTGGTCCTATGTTTGGATGTAAAGATGTTCCGTGTAATTAACCTTGTCGAAAAACAGATATAGCAAATACCTTCTTTTGTCCGCAACGAATTTCTAATCTCCTGGACTGATAGTCCGTGCAGTTCGAACAGGACACTAGTTCTCGGTAGGCCTGTGATGCTGGAAACCACGCCTCTAAGTCGTATTTCTTCGCAGCAGCATCGTTTAGTGCCCCAGAGACAATGGCCACGATTTGATATGGGAGTTTCAGCTGCGCTCACAAGAAAGAAAAAAAAAATATTCACAACTTATCGATCATATATGGGACGGGAATGAATGAGGACGTGTTATGACAATCGCAAAATCTTGATAGGAAACCATGTCAAAATGTAGTCTTGAAGCTTATGGAATTTGATCATTAGTTCGGACAAAGCAAAGAGGGTAAAAAATAGTAGTACCATCTGGTAGAAATCTTCTGAATTCTTAATCATCTCCTCGTGCATTTCCCACGAATCATTACCGTTAGGACTGGTTATACAAAACTGTTCGACCTTTTCAAACTGATGTACGCGGAAAATGCCCAATGTGTCCCGACCGTGTGATCCAGCTTCTTTTCGGAAGCAAGTTGAATATCCAGCGTACCTGAAGGAAAGAAAAAATGTCATTCTAATCGGACCAAGAAAGGAGAAATCTTGGGCATGTTCATGTAAGAGAAGTAAGTTTATACGTTACCTCAAAGGCAGTTCTGTAGGATGAATCCAATCGTCTATGTGATATGCACAGAGAGGCTGTTCAGCTGTGGCGATCAGATACTTGTCGTCTCCCTCTCCCGTAACCTGTTAAGAAAGTAAGATTCGTGAACATTTCTAAGTTCCGATAGATAAACGCTATTTAGCATGGGGTCAAAAAATGATAGGTGTTGCTGAAACTTTTCAGCCGTCACATTGTTGCAGTAAAAATGGTTTGGATAAATAATTAGTTCTTACCAAAAATCTAGCAAACATATTGAAAAGAAGTGTTACCTTGTAGAGTTCTTCGTCAAACTGGGCCAACTGTGCGCATTTAGCCATTATATCTTTCCTCATGAAGAAAGGAGTTTGTAACGAAGTGAAGCTCCTCTTTTCCAAGAAATCAGTACCGAAGTTGATAAGAGATTGGTTGAGTCGAAAACCATCTCCCTTGAGATAAAAACCTCTGCCTCCAGCCACATTCGCACCTACATAAATCAGTACCATGTTTTATTACAACCATCCGCACCAGTAGACGAGGGGTCTGATAAATAAGACTGAGTTGAATTAACAAAAAAAGGAAGTGAATACCCTTTTTCAGATCTGCAATTCCCAGAAGTTCAACGAGTTCCACGTGATTCTTCAGCTTTGGCTCCATTCTTTTTTCTCCCCATGTACGGATTACCGCATTGTTCGCCTAAATTAAAGCTCAATTATTTCTTATCAGGTAAACAAAATAGCTTGATGAAGAAAGAAAAAGTAAAACGCACCTCATCGTTGCTGACTGGAACTGAATCGTGCACGAGATTTCCAATCACTGACAATCGAGATTGAACTGCTGCTAAAGCTTCTTGAACCTCAGCCTCCTTCTTAACAGTCAGGTCCCTGTTCTCCTCCGTAGACGAGATCATTGCACTTGCATCTTGTCCAGACTTTAAAACCAATAAAGAAAAATCATTTACAAACCAAGGTATAATAAAAAGGGATAAGATGTTCGACCTTTTGTGTCTATCACAAATCTAAGCAGCAATGCTGGTTGAGATAATATAGAAAGTTAAATAACTCGAGAGAAGAAAGATGGGCATAATACCCTAACAAAAGGAGAAATAACCTTAGCCTAATTTCATAAGCATTGAAAAATAGGAATTAAATTTAAAAAATAGAAAATTATAATAGGAACGCGGACAATTTTGAGTCGAGCAATCTCTTTGCTAATCCTGTTTCGGTCCGTCCTCAATCCATCAAGCTCAAATTGCCCTGCAACCAGTAGTTTCAACGTCGAACAAGTTTGCAAGATACGGACAATAAATCGTGAATTACTTCACTAGTAAAAGAAGAAAAATTACTCTGCCTCCAAACTTTGTCGAGCTCAATGACCTCATCTACAAGATCGACGTTAGCAAAACGACGACGCTGAGACTCCCTGATTTTCTCGGGGTTTCCACCCTTTTCCTCACGAAACAGATTAATGTCCAGCATATTCTATATCAACTATATCCCAGACTTTTCTGCCATTCACAGACGTTTGTGTCAAATAACATATAACGAACACAGCAAAACATAAGAATCACAATAGACACAGCTGATTGAGAAGTGGATCAATCACAACTTCATACATCAATTCGTGAAATGAACTGTGACTGAAAAAATCACCTCAGCAAACAATAGCCTAAACAAAACAAAACAAACAAAAAAAAAAACAAAGGAAACACCCATGTTTTCTCAATCTTAGTTCGAAGGATCAAAATTCATTTCTTTGAAAGTAAGCATATTTAGCCACATAGAGAGCTAAAGATAAACGCTATATAAACAGTTCATCGACTAAAACAACAAGGGAAAATATTATCCACATTCAATCGAAACAACAGAAGATAAAAATTGAACAAACAACGATGAGGAGTGGGAATTCTTACCAGGCAAGAAATTGTAGATCTGTACTGTCAGCCAAAGAAGTCGCGAAAAAGCTCAAACTCAATGCGTAAACCCTAGCAAATATTTGAACGCCTTTTGCACGAATGAAAATGATGCTATCAATCCGAATTTGGGCTCTAACTAAGGCCCATATCTAATATTCTATTGGGCTCAACTCTGTGAATGGGCCGTATTACAACAATTGCATGTAATGATATCTTTTGTCTTCTTCTAAGTTTTGTCTTAACCCTTCGTTACGTTTGAGTAATGAGCTAATGTGTCTCTTGCATGTACATACATTGTGAATGTTGGAAATGTTTCATCATTTCAATTTTTTTTTATAATTTATAAGATTACAATAATGTCGTTTGAACAATGATTAATTAGGATTAAGGTCAACTTAGCATGTGCTTATTATTATTACCCGACATTTTCTTGAACCAAATCAATGACTTTTAGGTTGATGGGAGACAAATACAGTTCACTAAAACATATTTTTTTCCACATTTTATATTTGTTATATAGTACTCAAATCGACATATAATCTTAAGATTCCAATGGGATAGGATAATCTTCAAGCGCACGAGGGCAGGTTTAAATTATTATGTGAACTCTTTCTTTTAACATATACGACAATAGATGTAAAAATATATTTATATATATATATATATATATAATACCGTTTATTATCAAGGAATTTAGAAGATTCTTTAGGTTATTTGATTTTATAGTTATAATCTTACGAGTGAAATGGTTTTTAATAAATGTATCGTAACCGATATTCAAACACACATTCTTTTTTATCAGACAAAAAAAAAATATTCTAAGGATTAAGTATATATTGATTTATTTTGCCGAAAAAAATAATAGTAGACCAAACCAAAATTTCTTCTATGAAGTTATTACTTCCCTATTTTTAATTACACCCGAAAATTAAAAAAAATAGTTACACTTAATGATTGAAATTTATAATTTTTCCTTTATTATTTGTTGATTAATCATTAATATCTATTTGTCAAGCAGCAGACATTTCAATTATTGCCACTATGATCTGTGCCCTAACTTAATGATCATCATTATTAGACAAATGAAGTAGGTTTTTCTTGAAAAGCATGCAAGTGCCATTTATATATTATTATTTTTATATGCTTGTCCTCTCTTACAATACGTTGTCTCCCTTAGGTATATATGGTTAGGTTTAAATCTTTACATACTAAGGCAAGGAATATTAGTACACACATACAAGAACACATTTACTTAACTAAAAATATTAAATTATTTATGTCCAACAAAGCCAAAATACATAATAACATGATCTGTCTTATTCATTATTCCATGCACCATTTTCCTTCCACTTTCTCACCGATTTCTTTACATTATCATAGATATACATATACATATACATATATATATATACATATATATATATATATATATATATATAAGCCAACGCAATTCAATGTGTAACTATCTATCCATCTAGGTTCACAAAGTGAAATCAAAATCAAGAAAGCAAAAATGTTGAAGATGGCTTCAATTTTCAAGAACAAAGAGACGGCCAAGCAACCATGGCAATGGCCCTCATGCAAGAACCCTAAAACCCTTTCATTCCGAGCAAGCGGCGGCGACGGCGACAATCTTTTCAAGACCGATAATTCGATATTTCTCGACCCAATAGAAGGGCAAGAAACCCTAGAATCATCATTCGCCTATCCCATTTCAGAACTGTCCACCATCGATCAGTTCGAGCAAGACAACAACATTACTTTTCCCGAAGATACTTCAGAATCGTTCGATGTAATAATTCGCGGGGTAAGATCTTCCAAGAGATTATTCTTCGAGCCAGTTGGCATGAGCTCGATACTTAAAGAATCCAAAAGCAACGACGACGACGTTCAATATCAAACGATGCTACCATTTAAGGAAAGTGTGGCGCTTGCATTGGAATCAAACGACCCCTACGTGGATTTCAAGAGATCGATGGAGGAGATGATCGAGGCCCATCGATTGAATAAGGATTGGGATTGCTTAAAGGAGCTTCTTGGATGGTTCTTGAAGATGAATGGCAAAGCAAATCATGGAGTTATAGTCGGAGCATTTGTCGATGTGCTTATCGAACTTGCTTCTTCTTCTTCTTCTAACAATAATCTTTCGAACACAACAATGATAACTTGTTGCTCAGATTCGAGTTCTAGTTCTTCGGAAGAGTCTTGCTTTTCTTCTCCGACGGCAATAATAGGCGGCAATGAATAAGTTAAATGTACAAACAGAAATAGACATTTCATCTTTGTTATATATGTCCCTTTTTTATGTGTATATTAGGGTTTGGGCGACAATATGGGGACTTTTTTTTGTCCAATTTTTTTTTCTTCTTAATTACTTTTTGTTTTATTTTTTCATCATAAAATAAGCTAATTAAGACTATGTAATAGAAAAAAATTGATCATATCTGTCTTATCCCTCACACTATGATAACCTAAAATTCTTGCATGTATATTATTACATTATAATTAACATGGTAATCACAGGATTATCTCTTCGGCTCGCTTAATGTCTTTCCTTCGAAAAATTCGCCAAGCATGTGTTCAAGATCCTCGGGCTTGTACCTTATGTACTTGTGTGGATTCTTACCACCCTCAACCAAAGGCCTGTCGAAGGTCGAAAAGTGTAATTAAAATCTGTTATATTGATAGTGAATATATAGTATTAATGTTAAAGAGCTGAGCCTTTACCCAAAACGTTTAATGAATGAGCGATAGGCTGGAAGTAGAACCTCGGCTACGGCGAGCCTCAGAGACTCTCGGAGCTCTGAGTCTGGGATCGTCCATTGGGACTGTTTGTGATGAAGCTCTTCGAATTGCACGTTGAATGACTTCAATCTGAAGAATGTAATAAACCACAGTGTCTCTGAGACTGAGAGAGAGAGAGAGAGAGAGAGAGAGAGAGAGAGAGAGAGAGAGAGAGAGAGATTTGCACGGAATTATGAGTTTACCAACCTGTCTTTGATGATTGCTCGGGAAACTCCGCTACTACTACCTCCGTCGGCAGTAACAGAACTACCACCACCAGATGAAGACAGGCCTTGGCCGGAGAGGGACTGAAGAATCTGTGTAAGAAAAGGACATTGTTTAAGTTAGTGAGAAGGAGAAAGTAAAAAAGGAGAAAGAAGAAAAAAATTAGCTCCTATATACCTTTGTCCAGGAAATTCTCTTATACTGATTTGCATGTTGTTGCACGTGTCTTCGATGTTTTTGAACCCAATCGTCCCCTAACAAATCTTTTGCTTCAGATCTGTAATAAATACATACAATCTTGTAAGAAAAAACCAACCCTTATCGGAGGAAAAAAGGGGCAGCTAGAGTGACGTGGAGAGAACTATGACCTTCGAACTGATCTGACGATATAATGGATGTTGTTCATAAGGAACAAATGTGTCAACGAGGGATCTCTATGCTGCTTCGATTTCCCGTCCAAGTTGGTCTGAAGGGCCTGCATGATACGCATCGTAACAGACGCGAGCTGTGCATTCGAGCTGTCCTTGTTTTCGAAGTCTTGGAACAGCCGCTTCAGTGTCGATTGGAAGCTGGAGAAAATGTAAGAAAACAAGACTATGACTTCCTTCCCAAAACTAAAAACCGAAGGCATGATACTGTTTAGAATTAGACAAGAGTCAGATTTACTTACTCAAACAAAAACTTGACGTAATTAATCACATAGCTCGTCAGAGGATGAACAGTCCCGTCAGTAACGGGAGTTTTAGTAGCATCCTTTTCAACCGCCTCTTCAAAGTCACCGATGGTTTCTTGGGCTGTTTGGGCAAGCTTCTTTGTCAATCCCAAGGCAGATTCTCTAACTTCCTCACAAGATTCGCCTCTAAAAAGTGTCTCAATCTAGCAATTAAATAGCAGCTTTATTGAGTTAATCCTTTAGTTGAGACATTCCTTCTATGCCATTAAATCGT
This sequence comes from Lindernia subracemosa, assembly GCA_028392965.1. Classification (NCBI taxonomy): domain Eukaryota; kingdom Viridiplantae; phylum Streptophyta; class Magnoliopsida; order Lamiales; family Linderniaceae; genus Vandellia; species Vandellia subracemosa. Next base: position 627,896 of record JAQPCC010000084.1, on the reverse strand, counting down.
AAAGAAAAGTATCAAATCTAAAAGAAATTTATTTATATATACCTCAGTGTGAAGCTCGCGCATGATTTCGTACATATCTAGAAGCACGAATAACTTCTCAGGAGACCACTTGCTTTTGGCAATTGCATCTCCGAAGCTAAGTAGCACTGCTACACTGCCAGCAGTGACATCAGCGAAGCACTGATCCATGAGATAATCAAAGCCCTCAAACATTTGATCGCAGATTTTGCGCTCTCCCGCGAAAAGCAATTTGATCTATTTAAGCCAGAGACCATAATGGCTTGAGTTCTGAGCATATATACATATATACTTCATATATATATAATATAAACACTAATGAGCTTTGATTGTGAGAGGAGTTTACAGCAATGCGCATAAAATGGATCCAATTCCCGATTTTAGCTTCCAAAAGTTCCCACTGCATCTTTTGGACGTCGTCTTTGCTGCGTTTTTCCACTCCCAATTTGCGAAGGCTCTCTTCTAAAACCGGCGAACGAATATCCCTACATGAAGGGGAAAGTAACATAACAGAACCAAACAACACTAATGTTTTATCTGATAATATATAAGCCTAAAATTATGAAATCACTAATACATGGGCAGGTGATCATAAGAACGTAAATTTCAATGTTAGCTACCTACCATACGGTTATTGAAGAGAAAATGGAGATGCATACCTGTATATTTTCTGTAACTGCAGTTGATTACCAGCTTGGACCATTTGCTCAGCTAAATCATGCAACAATGGCAAGATTCTTGGAGGAATTAATGTAGGTGTTGTATAAACAGATTCATCGTTTTATTATGCTCAGAGTGACCATTCGAAGATGGAATCTTTCCACCAGAATCTCCGTGTGACCCCGACGATGGTCGCATGGAGTCGGGCAGACACTCAAAGAGCCTCTCGGGTTCAACAGGTTTGCTGTCACAAGCGAAAATCCAACTTAAAGAGTAAGAAAGAGTATGTGGTAACGAAAACCGGGAGCTCGCTTGTTCTAATTCAAAACGTATTTAGTCGAGAAAACTGTCTGAACAAACGATGGCCACAAAAAGAAACACGAACAAAACCTGTAAGATGACAGAAGTTGCTTAAACTGGTCTTCGAGCTTCGATAAAGCCATGGCTAGTAAATTGCTCGAGTGGTTGAGCACTCCATCACTACTTTTGAAACTCTTATTGTTGCTGAAGAACTGAATGTTGTTCTTCAGCTGATCGATTGCTTGGAGATAACTCTCAAGGTCCTCATCTGGCCCTTTAAGGATTTTTGCCTCCGCCTACGCAGAATTATACAGTTTGTTTATTGAATCTGACGAGAAGCTTTGTTGCATTTGAAAATATAAAAATAGTACAAAAGTCGAAGAGAAAGATCTACTTGTCGGGAAAGGTCGAACTGAGACAAAATGACTTCAGCAGCCTTCAGAGTCTTATCGATGTTTTCATGAGCTCTCCTAATTGCATGTGTTCGAATCTGCAAAAGGAAAAAAAAAAAGCGCAAACAAAGAACGGGTTTGAACTTTGTAGTTTCCATATCAAACACAGAATCTCCTTAAAAGTTCAATAAGCTGATATGACAGAAAAACACATTACATCAGAATAAGAGACAAAAGACTGATTGAAGCAAAGAGTTCGGAAAATCGAGCTCATATTAACAACAAACAGTAAAGCGACGGATGCAAGCATAGATCTCTTGTTCCAAATTAAGTATGAATATCAAGTTATAAAGTAGAAGCTCAATATGCATAAGAAAAAAGAAACTCCATAGATTTTCAAACTTGCAATAACAGCAAGAAAAATAAAATAAAATAAAATAAAATACGATAAGTCAGCCAAAGTCAGCCCAGCAGAAGGTCAAATGAACAAGCAACTGATCTCCTCCCTATCCCAATTACCCATTTTCATCGCCAAAGTACTGAAGAACAATGATCTTAAATGCATTCTCAATCAACAGAAACAGTTCAAATATCCACCAAAATAAGATTAAATTAGCTAATACATACCCATTAAATGAAATATATATATATATCATCAGATCAAGAAAGTATTTGGAAATGGATATAAGCATATAACAAACAGAAGATCACAGCTTTGGTTGAATGAGACCCAGAAATATCTTGGATCAAAACGACCGAAAAATAACTTCTTTTTTTTTTTTTGGTATGGCCAAACCGAACCTGAGTTGGTCGCATTGCGGTCTCAAGCGACGATAGGCGGTGGTCAAAGGATCCCAAGATGCCGACCATCTTTTCAGTCATCGATTGACTCTTCAACAGAGCTTCTCTCATCTCCTCTGCTCGAGCCCGCACAGCTTCGAGGCCTCCACCGCCGCCGCCGCCGTTGATTCCGACACCTCTCTTCGTTGTCGGAATCCCCATGTCGTTCCTCCGCGTCTCCTTTCTCAGCCGGTCGGAATACAACTGAAGTTGCGTTGTTTTGAAGACAGATACGAGTCTATGACAAGAGAGACACAGAGAGAGAGTATTAAAAAAAACAATATTTCAATAGATTATAACGTTGAGTCAAAATTTGCAAATATTCAGGGGCGTCACGTCATTTGCTCTCTCTGGGCTGCGCAAGCCCACATATTCTTCAAAACCCAATTTGTGCAATAATAAATTATATGCTCGTATAGCCAACGAGGCCTTGATCTAGTGATCAAGGACGAGACCTTAAGAATTTGTGGGTTAGGTCGTAGCATCAAATCTCCCCTCTCACGATTTCTTAAGTAGTCCTCATGAGATTTATTTCTCATGATTTTGGGACGTATTCATCTGGCGTCGGGATTAGTCCCACCACAGGAGTGTGTGGCGCAATTAAGCCTCCGCTAGGTCTGTGTGGCGCACGGGCTAGCCCATAGCCGAATCGAGTGTGGATACATCGAAATTGAAAAAAATATATATATATTTATATAAAGACTCAAATCAATATTTTCCAGTTCATTACGTACAATGTGAATTTGTTGTTTTTTTTTTTTTTTTCAGAAACGATAGTTTAATTTCATAGGTACAAGAAAACAGAGGCTAAATAGCCCGGCGGAGTCTCTCTGATAACACAGATTTCGGTAGAAAACAAAGGCTCACAAATAAGCAAGTACAACACAACAAGGAAAAAGAAAGAAAAAGCCGACAGAAAATAATACTATTTTTTGTCACAAAATTTGTACACAGTCAAAACGGGCCGATAGAGCAGCCCAGCCCGAAATTCGTTAAAGTCCGCCTTTTGAATGACCCTCTATTTGGCGGGCTAAGAAAATGGAGGCCAGACCGCGCATCATGAAAAAAAAAAAAATATTAGTTAATCCAAGGTCATTAGCCCACTGAAAATATAAAGCCTAAAATCCAACACAATATTTAATTAATATAATATATTAAGACATTTAGGGCTCCTTTGGTTATAAAGTTAATGAAAAGCTCAATATAATCTATTTATTATAAGCCCATGATAATTAATGTAAGTCCTCATACTCAGTTTATTTTCTACCGGACCTGTGATTTAATATCGGGCTGAAATATTAAAAGCGAGCTGAAATTACAGAAAGCAAACATAATATTATTTAATATAATTTATATTATATGGGCTATATAGGACACCAAACGGACCATTAATGTATATTTTCAATAATAACGGGCCAGCCCGAGCCCACCCCGCCTAGGTCCGCTCCTTGGCTGGCTTAAAAAATACGGCCCAACCTGTCCTTTGGCAGGGCGGAGAGGGCCGCGGGCCTTTCGATGGCTCTAACTGCAGCGCCACGCTTCGACTGGATTCAGTGGAAGCCAATCCGAACCTCTCTCGTTTATGGCACGATTGCGGCTTCCATCATACTAATCCCACCGGTATGCAGTTGTCATCCCAATTCCATCATTTTACAAATATTTTCTGATTCTATTAAATGTTTACTGATTCTAATTTTTTTCAAACTTTGTTTCAAATTGAAGGGGAAAAAAATCTGATTTTTCATAGAACATAGCAGGCTTATGACATTAACAAGGATATGCCACAAAGAGAGAATGATAACAACAGTTAATATTTCAATACAAATACATCAAAACCCTATGGGGTTGGGGTACAATCCAATCACACAATATTCATCAACAATCATTTATAATGTAAGTTTGAACAGATTATATAAAGGGCACCTCTAGCCATTCATATTAAGGAAGATGCTGATCATACTACAGCATCTGCCTAAAAGCAGTTGCAGCATTCTTCAAACAGACAACAGCAGCAAAGTGCAGCCAAACTGCAAGATTAACAATGGATCAGAAGAACGACAAACAAATTAAAACACATAGAGTGGTCCATGGACATGTATTGGTATGTCGATACTCACAAGAATCGAACTAGTCTTTTTTTTTTTTTTTTCAAACGATAGCTTGCCATAAATATATAAAAACAGTACAAACGGGCTAAATAGCCACAGAGCCCTCTGGTCACATCACAAATGCCAGCAGGGAAAGACGCCTCATGAAGAGGATAAAACACTCCTAAAAAGGAGACAAATCTCCCACACGGGGAAACAGAAAACCGAAAGAAAACAAGTTTTCAAAAGTACAACAAGAAGAACTAAAGAACCTACTAAAATTCAAGCCTAAAACTCCATAATGGCTATTAAACTCAAATTTGAAATACTCTTCACTTTCCTCCGTCTTCACTTCTAAAACCTCGTCTACAAGAATCGAACTAGTCAAGGCATCTAATTTCAAGAATTTCGACCAGCTTTCATGCTACGATTGTTAGTTTATGAGGTATCAAACAAATATAAATCGACGTATCAAACAAGCCACTGTAGGTCCGCTCGAGCACTTATCAAGAACTTATTGAATCAAAAGTTGCAACTTTAACTACTGATCATAAACCAATTCACCTAATATTAGGTGCTTCCTCAAATGATGCACTAACACCAAGACTTATTAATGTCAAGAGTCACAGAGCTTTAGCACAGATCTATCTATACACGGTAACATACCAGCCTCTGAGGAAAGAAAAGCACCCAGAACCGTGATCATGGTGGTGGTGGTGGTGATCGTGATGGTACGCCGGCGGAGGAGGAGGCGGAGGATAATCGTATCTGAAGTAATCCTGGTATCCCGGAGGGGGCGGAGGTCTAGGCGGCGGATACCCAGGCTGAGGCGGCGGCGGAGGACCATACCCTTATGATCGCCACAGAAATCACCACAAAAATTAGGTCAACCCTAACACCCAAATCATCAAATCAAACCTGCAGAACAGATCAAAACTTGCCTGGCGGAGGATACGATTCGTGATGGACGTGCTGGTAGCTCATGATTGACTCCCTAAGCGACTTCGATTTCGATTTCCCACGGCGACGACTAAAAACAAACAGATCAGATCGTCCACTATGTGAGCAGTAGTTCAAAAACACGTGCAGAACAAGTCAAAGAAGAATACAAAAAAAAAAAGATTAGATATTTGGAACGAATGAGGGCAAATCAGTCATTTGATAAGATGCCACGTGGCGTCGGACATAGTCTCGCTCGTGCGAGACTTTTCGGGTCCAATCATTTACTTGAGTTGGGCCTAACTAACTATGGACCGAAAGTACTAAGATTCCACTAAGTGACCACTCACATTCGGCCATCATCAATCAAAATTAATATTATGACACTAATGTTTTAAGAACATTCAAACAGTCAATGCGTGCTTCAATATATAAATACGAGTATTTTACGCACATTCAATATGTGTACAATAAAAAAATATATAATATTTTATATTTTAAAATTTTCTTAAATTAAAATGTTTAATTACTCAAATTTTAATTAAAAAATAAAATTGGAATAAACTTACAATTGGAGGGTAAAATTGAAAAAAAAAATATGGCATACCAAATCAATTGAGCAGTTAGTTACTCTAAGAGGCTGAGCAATCATAAAATAGAAAGATATAATACTTTCTCTGATTTTTAATGGATGAAGTTTAAGTAAATTACACCATTATTAAGAAATTGAGTGAAATGTCATATATGCCTTTAATTAATAGTTTGACCATATTTAATTAATATTTTGTGCTTTTATTTATGATGGGTAAAATTGAAAAAAAAAATTAGATACTTAATTTTGAAATGGAAAAAGGACTTCTATTAAAAAAAATAAAAATAATAATATAAAACGACTTCTATTAAGAATCAGATGAGTATCAATTATTATAAAATTATTTTTATAATATGAAGTTATAATATTAATTTTAATTGTACCTTACTATAAATTAATAATTTAATTTTTGAGATATAATTGGAATAAATTTTAAAATTAATGGTAAAATAGTAATTAACATTGTCATACCAAATCGATTTGATGACAGCTACTATGAGGTGTTCTCTAATAATATATAGTATAGATGTCCAATAAATAACAGATTGTTTTTTGGGGGGAGGGGGGGTGGGGGTGTTTTTAAAAATGGACTTTGATCAATGATTTTTAAAGAATAGTCTGTTAGACCAATCTTTTTAGTGAATGTCGATATTTTCATCATTTTACAGTCATGTCAGTTTGGAATTCTCAACTCTCAATTATGGAGCTGAAAACCCATTATAAAGCCGCTATATAATGGCTTCTTCTCAACTGCGGATCGTGGATGATAAACTCTTATATAGCTGAGAACCCGTATTAAAAAAAATTGCAGTAACAAAGGTTTGAATTGATGACCTACTACTTGTATGACTAACTATGCAAAATGTTTTGTCTTTAAATTATCCTAGACTTTGTTTCTTTATATTGATTTTTTTTTTAATGCGAACTATAATAGCCTAAATTATCTTGAAATATGAGATTGAGTCGAGCGTAATATAACTAGTAAAAAGAAAAACCATGTTTAATCATGTTTCAAATTTATACGTAAGTCCGGCAATATATTAAAATTGAAGGAGTATCATGTTTATGTAATAGATATGGTGGTTAAAGTTAATGGCTTGTGTGTATTTCTTTGAAAATGTTAGAGAAAAAAATTGGTAAAATGGCATGCGAATTGCGATGGAGACTTTACAGCTATAGTTTTCTTTGCCTTCTTTTGTCCACTTTGAATAAAACTACAAAAATCATTGCCTCGTGGGTAGTTCAACTGTCGGGTCCAAATGCAATTCTTACTAAGATTCTGTTATTTAGCCATCAATTTTATGTTGTTTTGAATTTTAATGTGAGATTATTATGTAAGCCGTCATTGAATATTTTCATACGAAACTCATGAAATTCAAACATTAATCCAAGAAGGGCTGTTAGCCATTCAATTTTTTTTTGGTTGGATTTATTAGTTTATTCTCTCAATTATTTTGCTATTTGAATAGTCCTACAAAATTGCGAGTTTTTCCAAATGAAAATCTAAACAAAAATAAAATAAGATATTAATATGAAAAAACGTCGTCCGTGGCAATTTTGGAATCGAAATAGTTATTTATTTTATATGCTCCAATAAAATGGCATGGATGTTGATTTATTGTACTCATAATTCCACGTTTATCGCAGCCCCCATTATTTAATAATAATTCTTTAAAAATTACTAGACACAAATTCTAAAAATATTCGATTTACTTTGACTTTCAAATCTGCCCTAAAATGAGAGTGTATAACAACAGTGATGACGATGACGGTGATTGACTTGGCTCCAACTAATATGATTAGCATGCTTAACCCATTATTAGCTACTGTTATTTATGGTGGTTAGGGGGAAATCACTATAATATATTATGTAATAATAATAAAAAAAATGTAATTGTCTTGTGTGTATATATTCTCGCTCGTCGGCACATTGATCCAATATTCACTCTCTTTTGTCCTAAACAAGAAAGAGGGGCTTATCAAATTTTGCACTTTTTTCTAACATGGGTTTTTCGTATTCAACATTGTCCTATTTACACAGTTTTCTGACAAGCCTAGTTCTACCAAGAACAATGGATAAGCCACCGAGGAAGAAGGCGGCGGTGGTGGTGGTGGTTGGTGGAGGAGCCGGCGGTTCCATGCTGGCCAAGACTCTTCAGCACGGCGTCGACGTCGTTCTCATCGATGCGTACGTCATTTTATATCCTGCCCTTTTCTATGTCGACATTAAGTTTGATCGGTAATACGAGATTTTGCTTCCATTCGACGTATGAGTTATTATTACACATAAATGGCTGCAGAAAAGAGTACTTCGACATCACTTGGGCGGGCCTCAGAGCAAAGGTCGAGCCGGCGTTTGCGAAGAAAACGCTGATCAACCACAGGGAATACCTTCCCTACGCTCGTATCATCGCATCTACAGCCACTGACATCACGGAACACAAAGTAATAACCGCTCAAGGCGATAGAGTCGAATACGATTACCTCGTAGTAGCAACGGGCCATGTGAATACCGGCGGGTACACAAAGTCTGAGAAGATCAGCTATTACCATGAAGGTTACGACTTAAGACTATATATATGTCATAACACAAAAAGTTCTGACATTAAAGATAGAATTCAAAAATTAAAAAAATTGATTCTTTGACATGCAGAGCACAAGAAGATAAGCTCGTCGGACTCGATTCTGATCATAGGGGGCGGCCCGACGGGCGTCGAGCTAGCGTCTGAGATAATCTTTGATTACCCGGACAAGAAGGTGGCCTTGGTCCATAGAGGGCCAAGGCTGTTAGAATTTCTGGGAGAGAAGGCGGGAAAGCTAGCGTTGGATTGGCTAACTTCGAAGGGAGTCGAGGTCATCTTGAATCAATCCATCGTCAACTCGGATGGCGAGTCGAACGGTGTTTATGAGACCTCGAGTGGCAAGAAAATCGCAGCCGACTGCCACTTCCTCTGCACGGGCATTCCTCTGTCGTCGTCGTGGCTGAAAGGCACGATCTTGAAGGAAAGTCTAGACGCCGGCGAGAGGCTGATCGTCGACTCGAAGCTGAGGGTCAAGGGCCACCGTAATATCTTTGCTATTGGAGACATCAACAACGTTCCTGTAAGAAAAAACGCCCACAATTATAATACACCCATACACTCTGATGACTCACCGTAATATTTTCCTGATATAGGAGATCAAACAAGGGTATCTTGCTCAATTCCAAGCCTTGTTGACGGCCAAGAACTTGAGGTCGCTGATGAGCGGGCAGGGCGAGGAGGAGTTGTCTGAATACAAACCTTACGGGCCAAATGCCCTCGTCTCCCTTGGTCAAAGGGAGGGGATCGTGCAGCTACCGTTTATCACTTTCGGCGGTCGGCTTCCCGGCATGCTTAAATCGGGGGACTTGTTCGTGGGCAAGACGAGGAAGCAGCTCGGTCTGAGTTCTAAAGAATGAATGATGGCTATGTACTTTTCTTTGCAAATGATTTACATTGCTGCTAGAACACTGAACAATAATCATTTGACAACATGCTATAATACTGTCTTGAAGTGAGCAATGATTAAGTTTATGCTGAGAATGTAACTTCCAGAGAGTTACACATCAGTTCAAATCTAGTTTCCGCATATCTAACATATTCCAAATGGCGTCTGAATGATCTATGCAACCATACGAACTCGACCTGCTGTGTACCTTATTGTTCAAGTTCGACGAATTAGGTAAAGTGGATCTCAACCTCTCAGCCTCTTTCTTAAGCGATCGGTATTCGCCTGATGTTGTAAAAAGAAATAAAGAAAGAGGAAAATTAGAGATTGTATTATAGTGAGGTTAGTGAGCTCACCTTGAAATAAAAAGATAAATTCTAATGTAATATGCTCAAATCTTCTAGCATTTGCAAAACTTACAATCTACTGCATATTTCTGTTGCTGAACTCTGAGTAGCTGCTGCTTCAATGTGCTATTTTCCATTGATAAAGCAGTATGTTGCTAACACGAAAAGACAGTTCTGTTCCCATATTCTGCACCGTAAAAATCGATTAGTACAAACGCACACAATCAAACGGTAATAACTACGAGAACTAAAATTCGACCAGCTCAGCTCATTTCTCATTCAATACCTGAACAATATCCACGGTCCTTTCCAACTCGGCGATGTATTGAAGCTTTCGAGCTCGAGACCTCTGACCAGGGTGACTGCTCATGAAACACATATCATGTCAAAATATTTCCACATTAAGGACAAACTAATTTATCAAGTTGTAGATATCGAAAGCAAATATGAACTTATCACGACAATCACGTCCTAGAATCAATATCAAAACATCAGGGGATACTGAGTCAATGAAACGATCATTCCAAATAATCTAATGTCTAGATTATGTAAATACTCTTGTTGGGTTTAGATAGAATCTGACCGTTTTGATAGTTTGTTCTCAGCATTACATTCACCCACCGGACCACAGATATTGCCTGCAGACATACCGCCTGTTGGATGCATAGCGTTCTGCATGGAATATTCAGAGAATGCAGACACGATTATCTTTCTCAGGGAATCCGAGATTGTCTTTCCTTCGAGGGGAGTTAGGACCATAACTGCAGTTAGACTCCAACCCGTCATTTGTCCCACAAGAATCTACACTCTCCGTTTCATGGAGCTGATCCATATCTTGTAACAGCGTGAGATCGCTCAGAGAATCACTAGCAGCTCGGCGATGTAAAATTGGACGAGAATCTATGCCTGAATCGTTCAACAAATCATTTAACCATGCCGGCTGATCATCGCTGAGTATGAAACTTTGTGATATGGATTTTTGGTGTCCTCTCTGCCTTGGATGAGAACCGATGTACTCATGTGGAGAAAAGAAAGGATAAGCTTGGTGGTTCATGGCTCTCTTTTGGAGAGGACAGCGTGGCGGGAGTTGAGATTGTGCTTGTCTTGACATGATTAGCTTCGCTATCTGCAATAAGAAGCTGAGATTCTAAGCTACAGCAGTGTGTTCCAAGAAACTGAAATCTACAGTAAAAAACTCCAATATTGCCTAAAACAAGACAAGATTCACGGACATGCAAGAGCAGAGAAAGAGATGTGGCAATCTATCAGCTTTTCAGTGGCTCCTATCAATCAAAGGCATAAGACAAAGAGATGTCTTACGCATTAACATGAATCTGGAATCACTTCACGGATAGAATCCTATTGACCAGGCAATTGATACAACAGTAAATACACTACTACATCATTGTCAGCTGATGTGAGGAACCATATATTTAAGCTGAGACCACCTAAAGATGTTATCTATTCTAACATCAATCGAAATAAACAAAAAAATATAAAAATAAGGCGTGAAAGAGAACATCAGAATCAATCTAGAAATAAGAACCCTAGAATCGCCGTCATGTTTATCGATAATAAATAAAAAAACATACGTCGATTATGAGTCAACTGTAGCCAATGTTTTGCAGAAAATCGACCCCTAACAGAGCACGCAATGGAACAGAAGCTGTACGAACGCAATGGAGCCCAAAGATAAATGAAACAAACGCCTCAATGGAGCATATCGTACATTTAGGAATCATCAAATAAACAACCCATGAATCAAGAACAAAAAAAGAAAGCGATAAATTGAGGGCTGGAAAATTAACATTTACTAAAACTTGAACTGACGCTGAGAGTGAGATGGGCATACATTGAACGAATTCAAGCGACGGCTGTTTGATATCAGCTAATGGTTCGCTTCATACGGAGAAAAATCACAATCAAGTGAAAAAAAAAAAAGAAAAATCTACGAAGAGCATTGTATGGAGAGGTCGTCAGCTTGGTTTCTTGCTGGGCCGAGAAAGCTTTCCGAGTTGTAAACAGCTAAGCTTCTCCTTAATGCTGGTGGAGTGCTAATAAATCCTAAATAGAAAGGGAGATTATTGTAATTACCCCATGAATTTATCTATTTAAATATCCAATGGAAAAAAATATATATATATATATAATATACACGATTATTTAATAAACTCTCTAAGATAATATTTACTGGTCCCGACTCGAAGATATGATTCTAAATTAATAATTCGCTAACATTATAAGACCATACCCTTTTTTTATAATCACTATAGACCAAACCCCGTTTAAAATATAATTTAATAATTCACTATATACTCATGCTTCTTATTACATGAATAATCTGTAAAGATTTCTTGTATGGTATGAATTATTTGTGTTAACTTATTTTAATCTTGTATTTATAAAAAAAAATTAATGTTCATAAAGTGATATGTTGGACGTAAGAAACATTACAAGATTGAATAATTGTTTCAAATTGATCCCTTTCATTTAATTTGCGTACTTGATACAATAATTAAGTGGATGTTTGAAATAATTTTTTAAATTGAGTATTTTAATGTAAATTAATAAAACATATAAATTCGATTTATTAATAAACTTTAATGTTATATTAATTTATAGAGTAATTGTCTATAATACACACATATATATATATATATATATAATGTAATAATATGTAATTGTCTTGTGTGTATATATTTAGTCCGTAATTTAGGAGGTATGTCATTATAGGGATAATGAATTTAGGAGATAGCATTATGCGGATAATAACTTTCAAAATTACGCAATTTTGGAACACTATACGCCAAAACTCAAGATTATGCCCCAAATTATAGGGTTTCGACGTATAATCTAAGTTTCCAGTGAATTTAATGGGTGGAATTTTACGAACAATAACTTTCAAAATTAAGCAATTTTGGGACAAAATCTAAGGTTCCGATGTATATAGTCTCAAAGTTGCTTAATTTTGAAAGTTATTATTCATCTAATGTCAGCCCTTAATTTCATGTCCCTATAATGTCACATCCCCTAAAATTACTGAACTATAACTATGAAAGCATTGCTAAAAAAGCCTTCCTTACACTGTAAACTTTTTCCTTGTAGTAGAACTTATTTGTTAGCACTCATATTATTCACTGTTTGTTTGGGTTAGCGCTGGTAATAACACAGTCTTTCTCGTCGTTCTTGGTCCGAACGCTCTCCGAGGTCGCCCGTCAAGCTCGTGTAATGAAACTCGATCTGCAGCCGTCGATGAAGAGGCGCCGACGACGTGGTCACCAAACCCTTCTTCACGTCGGCCTGCAACTCTCTGATCGGAATGGCCGCCAAGAAGCTCTTGATATACTCCTTGCACGACTCTTTCCCCGAGCAAACGATCGCCGACCCATCTTCTTCCTCAGCCCTTTCCGCGGGTTCTACGCTTTTTGCTCGGTCGTCGTTTGCGACTCGCTCGATGATCGTCTCTTCGTCGAACTTCAAGACGAAGGCTTGGTCGCAGCCTTCGTAGAGCCTCTCGCCTAGCGTGTCGACGATGTAATAAGCGTCGCGGTCGACTTTCAGGACGAAGAAGTGGTCGTTCCAGCTGACGACGTACACCGCGGGATAGCCATCCCCGCCGCCGCCGCCAGCTGGCGAAATCTCGTCCCATATGCCGTCGAACGACATGGCGCCTCGGAGGAAGTCGAAGCCCTCGCCTTCGAATCCGCTCGGATGAAAGAACCCTACGAAGGATTTCTCGGGGACGAGGCGAAGGGGACGGACTTTGGCCTCGAGTACGGTCTCGAGGTCGAAGTGCTTGTCGGGGAATCTTTCCATGTAGGCCTCGTTCTCGCACATCGTCCGCCATTGTAATGAACCTTCGCGGATGAGGCCGTCGATCTGCGACTTGATCGGCATGTGGCGATGGTTCGAATTCAGCCAGTCGGCTATCACGGCGACCAAAGCCGTGCATGCGCTTTCGCCGGCCGCACGCTCGCTTCTTTGGTCTATCGAAGCGAAGAAAACTTGCGCTTTCAGTTTCATTCGCCCGTCTCGATCCGTGATTTCCTTTGGCTCCCATTTTCCTACGGCAAAATCGTCGTCTTCGCCAAATGCAGACGAAAGAGATGGATTCGAGACAAAGTCATCGTCTGGCTTCAGTTGCCGCAACATCCACGGACGTAGCTGCATTTTAGTGGAATAACGATTAATTTTTATGCATGAAAAAAAAAAGTCTAAGGATGCGTTTGGCATGCGGAATTCGTGATTGGAAAGCGCGATGAAAAAACCAAGTTAGCGCACTAACAATTGCACTTTGCTCTTCGACCGTCGTACCTTTTACACCTTTTAATTTTCTTTTCCTTACTGAATTCCGCAAACCAAACGGAGCCTAAAAGTTAAGACAATATAAGTAGAAACGTACCATAAAATTCGATTCATCCGAGGAGCTAAGTTGCCGGCGATCGAAATCAATATCATCGCCGCCTTCTTCTCCGTAATACCTCTTGAGCAACGGCTCGCTTTTCTCTTTAAGAGAGCTAAAGCTCGACTTCCTCTTCCTCCATGGAAGCAGTCTTCGCTTCGAATCCCTCTCGACCAAACGCTCAGAATCAGACACTTTATCATCCGATCTACAATGGCTGTAATAAACCCAATCATCGTCCTCACTGCCGCTAGTGTTCGAAGAAATCACATCCCGAGCACGATTCGCATAGGCTAAAGTTCCATAGCCGAAAGATTTTCGAACATTAGAATCACCTTCGGTCACTCCCTCCTCGGAGACCTCTTCGTCCGAGCTAACGGGCGAGTCCGTGTCAAAAGGGTAGTTGAAATCTTTATCCTCGGTCATCGAGCTTTTACCGTCGCTGCTTTCTTCGGCTTGGCCCATTCTTTTCTTCCCTCTCAGCCCGGTTAGTCCCTTAAGGATGTTAACTCTTTTCGGGCCGGGCTTCTGAGCCGACGATACGTCTCCGGCCTTTTTGGACGTAAACATCTCTCCATAGCACGGCGAACGTGGAAAGGATAGGATCGTAGTTCTTCTTGGTATTATCGATTCGAGCGGCTCGCCGGAGTTCTTTATTTCCGAAAGAGTAATTGAAAGCTGCATAAGAACACACAAAAAAAAAGCAAGAAATAAACGGAACTTCCATACTTATATATACGAGTATGTGAAAGAAATCTGTATGTTCTTACATTAACCGTAACGCCGCCGCTATCAACGCCTTCGCCGGGCGGCACAGCCATCGGAAAATCGATTTCTCTTTCGGACGACGAAGCATACTCGGCGAGGTTTAAGGTTGCGGCGGCTACCAAAGAGACATTGCTATTTGTTCTTTGCTGCTGCTTCATGCCCTGCCATGGCAGCCATTGCAGTAGAAAAAACAGAGCATGAGAAACACACACAGGCAATCAAGAACTAATAATCACTCTGTGTAATAAACAAAGCTCAAAGATCATCATATCGAAAAAAAAGAATCATAAAGTAATTGGATTAATGAAAAATCACACACAGACACACACAGATATCAATCAAGAATATATATCTAATTCGATCATGGAAAGCAAAATCGACAAAGTCTAGCATCTACCCAGCCAAGAACTTACGCTGAAAACGCCGAAGGATACCTCCCAAGGATGAAAGCGGCCGTCCTTCGAAGACGACAGAGTACAGACGCAGTGAAACTCTTCATTGTCCCAATGAACGGCCCCATCAGCTAAAGACTCTTCCTTTGTGAAATTTCTCCTCACGACTCTCCTCAGAGCAGTAAAAGGCTTCGATGGTGGGCCTTTCCACTTGACCTCGACGGAAATTTTCGAACAATCTGGGAGGTGGGATAGGCCCTGCAGTCGACGAACTGCGATTTTGGCCTCGAATTTCTTCGATGGCGGCCGCTGGTGCCTCCACTTGATCAGCGTCACAACCATGGCGAGCCTTGTTTGTTCTTCGCTGAGTATGTAGCAGTTGAGGATGAAGGAGAGTGCTTTGTTTTGTGTGCGTCTGCAAGGCCGGCTTTTGAATGGTAGTTTGGATATTGAGAGAGAGAGAGAGAGAAAGAGAGAGATGTAATGCATAGGTTTTGTTTTCCACTTCCTTTGGAAGAAGAAAGAGAATGCTATCATCGCCCGTTGGACTTCTTTACCAAGAAATTCCAACACTATTAAATTAATACTATTTGCTTTCGTTGAATAATTCCCGCGAATAAATTATTTACTTTTTTAATACCGTCACCTTTTTTTGTTCTTTTTTTTTTCTAATACACACTTATTCTTCACACTAGTAATAAATTGTTTGAAGATGCCAACAAACCCGTCTACTGAGCAAGGATGAGTCCTTAAGGATTTACGAGTTAGGTTGTGGGATCGAATCTCCCTCTCACAATTCATTGAGTAGTTCCCATGTGATTTATTTCTCATGACTATCGATGACAGATGAGTTTGGGACGTATTCATCTGGCCCCGGGAATTAGTCGTGTGTAGCGCAATTAAGCCTCCGCCAGATCTGTGTGGCGCAAGTCCACGTCGGTATTTAGAGGCTGGCTCATAGCCAGATCGAGTGGGAATATATCGGGACAAAAAAAAAATCTAAACATCATGGATCACTCTAATTTAGGGCACGATTAATCATTCATAATCTGTGTGTATCATTTCAAAATCGTATAGACTACGATAGTGAAACAGTTCGAGTGAATACGACCGAACCCATGACCTCCGAGCTTTCGGAAATATTATGACCCTATCACTTGATAGGTGATATTGTCACCGTCTATTTAATCATTCTTTTTATTATTATTATAGAAAATAATTCACAACTCACACTTCTCTGCATATAGGTAGGTAATTTTAAGTTGGTCCATTAGAGATTCGGTTTTTCCAAGTTTTTCCACATTTAATAATTTCCGAAAAAATGTTTTTGTTATGGTTCCCTTATTTTTCTCTTATAATATAATTGTTTTTTGTTTTCTCTATTTAATCAAAATCCATTGATTAATTATGTTTTACTCCCATATAGAAAAGGAAAACAATAGATAACTAAAGTAAAACTGCAAGACCTTTGCCATTTTATCTTCTAGAAAATCTCAATGTCCACAATTGGCAAGTTGTCTGATGACGAATCACTAATGGTATTTTATTTATATATGCATAAATAAGTAGCAAAGTTATATATTATTATAGTAATAACAATAATAATAATAATAATTAATCCAATTTAAAAAAATATAGGAAAACCTACCATACCAAACCTAATTTTGAAGGTTCATTAACTAAACCTAGAAAGATATCAATGGTTCTTTAACTTATTTTCGCGAATTATTAATTAAAAATCATATGGTAAAAAAAATATTATCTTAAAGAATATTAAATTATGGAGTTTCCATATATATCCACACGTAAATGTCTTCGAATAAATTGGTAAAAGAAGGCACGTTCATTATTTGTGCACGTTTTGTGGTGTAAAATGGATTTCGTCCATTGAAGTGTGACTTTTTACAAGGCATGGGCAAATCACTATGCCACCCATATTATTTCATAAGTTCAATAAAAAACAAAATGAAAGTCATCAAATTCGAAAAAGTATCACAAGTCTAAAGTTACCTTTTATAAGTCAAATTAATTTTTTTTTTAGATCGACAAAATTAAGACCTCGTTTATTATTATTATTATTATTATTATTATTATTATTATTATTATTATTATTATTATTATTATTATTATTATTATTATTATTATATTACTATTATTACTATTATTATTATTATTATTATTATTATTATTATTATTATTATTACTAAAGAAAATATTGTCTAGTAACTAATCAACCTTGACAAACATTAATTTAGAAAAGTAAAAAAGCTAATATTATTAGCAAAAGTAAAATGTCCCATAATATATAACTAGTATTTTATGCATACTCGACGCGGGTGCTATAATATATAAATATATATATATAATATAATTGTAATTTAAAATATTTAATAAATAAAATTATAATTTAAAATTTAATTATATATTATTTTTTATATGTAAAAAGATGAAATTGATTTGTAAGGATATAATTCCAGTAAATTATAAATTTGAAGGGATAATTTTTTTAATTAAAATAAGGGTAATATAGTAATTATTTAAATTAAATTGACACACCAAAACAGTTACTATAAGGTCATCACCAATAATAAAAGGTCCTTTCAATGGCTATACAATGCAGTTGGTGATATTTTTTTTAGAACTAAATAATCTCAGTTGCATTATAACTGCAGTAATCTGAACCAGAAGGCCTCCTACTGAGTGTGTTCTTACGGATCTTTTGCCCAAACGAAGGAACCGTTTCACTAAAAAAGGCATTGGGGTAGTGCGATGATCGCCGTCGAGGGCAGTGTGATTGTGCTTTAGGTTTATTTGCAGGCCCAATTGGAGGAAAAATGCATACCTTCTAATGTCGACAACCGCTTGATTTCAGTCGTCGGGAGAGGATATCAGCAAGTCCAATTTAACAAGCCAGAGCGCAAATGCAGAACAGGTTTGAGGCGTGGCTGAAAAGTTTGAAATAAGTTCCTCAGAGAAACCGTGAGAATCTGAAACTCGGCTGTTTTTATAGAACCATTCCTCATCGATGGCAGCGGTTAGATCAGCCAGGACCTAGGAGAGAAACAACGTCAAAGGCTTTATAAGAAATTACGAAATTGCATGGCGCTGAAAGTTGAAGTTGCCGACACATAATGAAGTGGTAATCACCTGTGAAAACTCTCTCAAATTGGAGACCCTTCTCAACCTACTGACCCATAAGTTATGAGATGTATTTTTCCAGCCCAACAGCGCATCTTCGGGCAGACCCGACTGCAAAGTTAGGTGAGAATGAGATATACAGATGTCTGAAAACGTATTTCTTGAAACAGATATGCATTCATGTTCTAGTAATAATATGTCACAAACCGTAAAAATATTGGCAAACTACAAAAGCAGAGGCATAATACTTGTTTTAAAGAGTGCAGAAAAGCCCACCTCAATAGCATAAATTGCAGCTTTGAGTGCCTGCAACTGGGAAGGCAAAACTCTTTGGTTTCGGTTTCTACTAACGTCCACTTTCGCCAGACAAACTGCAGAGTGGATTGCGTATCTTTCCTCTAGGTCAAAATCAAGCTCAAATGTCATGTGACAAATCCTACAATGTTTTTCGTCTCTCCAGTATAGATCTTGACATTGATCACATCTTCTTAAAGAGTTAAGATAAGCCTTCATTCCATTTTTCACACAGTTCAGTTCGTAGTAAAACGATTTCCATATCCAAGCATCAAAAGCTTGGGTGCAGCCGTACTCTTCTGCTGGACCACGTTTGTTCCCACCTTCATGCCGTACTGCTCCGCTTGAAGTGTTAAGAGTGTCTTGCATCTCAGCGCCGTTTATACGATTGTCAACATCAGACACAGGTAAGGAACTGTCTTCTCTACAAATATTTACTGCAGAGTGGCCTGAGTGAGTTGGCTGGGTGTATCCACCTTCATTTGGCCTATTCGACATTGCTTGGCACAGAATTGTTTTTCGCCTGGCCAGAGATGCTATAAGTCGAGCCTCCCGGGCACCCCTGGGGTCCAGAACTGACAACAGAGCATACAGAGCCTGCAGAAAAGCAGCTTGGTGACCAAACATGAAGATAAAAACAAGAGTTCTCGCACTACATTTATTAAGAAGTCGAGACTCCTAACCTCTTGAGTATCAATAACTTCCCAGTGGCCATCTTCAGAAGATTCGAAGTAGATTCTTCTATGTCCAGGATCATGATTGTCACAAGGTCCCAAGAACAACCAATATCTATTGTACCTACGATCAGAACCAAGAAAGATAGACTGCATAGGGTGTAAATATTCATCTGATTCCGTTTCTCTGGCAATCATTTTCATGATTGAGCTCTTCTCTTCATCGTTGATCTTTGACATAGGAACCAAAGAATCGATTGGTTGATCGGGTGTGTTTGAATCAGGCCCATTGAATGTTTTCCCTCCAGAGCTTTGTAGTAACCCATTGGAACTTATCTGATTTGTTATCGATCTCTTTATTTTTGCACCAGAACCATTGTGATTGATGTTTGACGGACAAACTGCAGTTATCGTATCCTGGAAAAATGTAGTAATGATAAAAGGGTTAAATTAGCTGACACATCGTCGGATTAGATAACTGCACGTTTCCAGACTGAAAATGCTATAAATGCACCAATTTTATAGCCATACATAAGTTAACATGTAATCTTTCAGAAACTGAACAAAATCCAGATGATTTTACCATCAACATGTTCAACGTTTTCAATATCCACCGAATAAGTGCAAACGCATAAACCAAATTAATCAACCAGTGAAGGAGCATGAAAAATATGAGAGATCACCTCCATTCGGATACTGGATCCAGCACTAAGCAAGTCAATTAGCGAACTTAGGATGGTGAGCTTCTCTTCAATGCTTAAATCAGAATATTCACCTTCCATAAGTCCTAACAACCACAGTTCTCCAGGGTGGCTCTCATCAATTTCATTATATAAGGTCAACGTCTTATTCTGAGATTTACCATTATCCACTTCCAACGGGTAGCAATTCTGAGATTCTTACTCGATTAAATTTGCACTCTTTTGTTCGCTAGTAACTTCATACAGGTCATCCACGCTCCCAAAGTCTTCAGAATCCGATTGGTCATCGTCGCATTCTTTTTTAGCAGTCTTAATCCGCAATCGGTATCCACGAGATGAGATTTTCTCAAATAGTGTTATGTCACCAGAGAGGGCAAAGATGATTATCTGTTCGAGGTCGCTCGACGAATTTGCGAGGTTCAACTCGACAATCTTTTATTCAAAAGAAAATGCACTGAGTAAGAGCAAAATGCTGGTAGCTGGCACTGGCACTGTTTCAGAGAATGTTAACTAGCAATTGACATACGAAAGGCCGCAGACTTACTGATGAAGTTTTTGCCAACTCTGAGACCTGCATCCCAGTGTTCCCGTGGTTCAACAAAATGCTGAACAGTTCACCCTTTAATGTACCAGGACTCAGTCCATATTTCTCCATAAGATTGTCTTCCTAGAGAACAAAAGCAAGAATGATCCATAATCCTCGTCTCACAATATGACATTAACCCATCCAACATGCAATGCACTCTGAGACGAAAATCAGTAATCAGAATAGAAACTACCTTATTGGTAGCTTCCTTTGGTGTTGGGCAAAGCTTAGAACCAAAACCAGCTGCAACCATTATCTGACATAATATTTCTGTCCACATGAGGCCCTGAGGGGGTTCAGTGACTTCTGCCAGAGCTCCAAAACTATATTTTGTTCAAGCTGTCGCACCATTGAGAAAGATAATTATATCAGCAGTAGAAAATTGAAACCAATGACATGCTCAACGACATTTGTGCAGCCTGGTAAAAAAATGATAACGTATTTTATGCACAGATAACAATTCACGATAAAATTTGATAAGTTTTCAAGCTGCATCTGTTCTTCAATAAAATATAGAAAGGTAAAGAAAATGACCAGCAATTTACTGGCGTTAAAATCCTCACCCAACGAAGCACATTCAAAAATCTGTGATTTTTGCTTGCACGAGAGAAAATTCCTCTTGAAATGTCCTTTTCAATATCAGATAAAAGTAGCCTGAGCAGCGCCAAATGTACTTGTCCCAGCAACAATGAATCCTAAAAAGCGAGGAAATTCAAGGATGATGTCAACGGTACTGTCAACCCATAGTGAAAGTCAAACGTCATGAAGACAGCTTACCTTATCAGTAAATGCTTGTGCAAAGTCATCTAAGGTGAATGAGCCAATTCTGATTGTTATTGCATAGGTACAAAGGAAACAAAAGACCTTCAATGCAGAAAAAAAAAATGAAAATCAGGAAAAAAATTCAAGTTCTGAAATAAATGGATTTAAACCAACTTGGACCAGAAAACAAAGATTTCATGTGATGCTGTCGGAAAAATCCGATCTGCCACGGGGTAGCGAATCGCCTCCTTCCTGCTTGAGAAACGCCGGGGGTTCTTCCCTGAAATAACTGGAAGAGTAGATATGAGGGTATTTTGCCCTCCTGCCTCAGTCAGGAGAGTTTTTGCGCTTAGGTGTGTGTGAAAAAATGAGCAGAGTAACAGTAAAGAAAAGGGTGTCGACGAATTTGGCGCTAAGAATAGGCCGGAGTAATTTATAGTGAAGGATACTTTACCCACGTTCCTGGTTCTTCGGCCTCCATTGAGATTAGTCTTAAGGGTTTATCACGTTCTCTAGGTACTCTCTTCCAGACCAACGATCTCTTCCACGTTTATGCTTCCTCTTCTGGTCGGTTTCCAGGCCTACTCGGGAGTTAGTCCGAGTGAGCCACCTGTCTCGGGCTTCTTTTATAGGGTGTCTCCCGAGAAGGAAGTGTGAAGATTCCACCTTCGGGTCATCTCTTCCCGAGAGGTGCTTCCTCCTTTTCCTTCGGAGATACTATCTGAGAAGGGCCTCGGCTACCCCTCTTCCTCTCTTTCTGGATATTTCATCAGTGACCGAAAATCCTGAGGGTAACAACAGTCTCCCTTTGATAGTCTAAAGAGAGTGTAATGAATCTTTAGACGTCAGTAAATGGTGAAATATCCATATAATTCTTCTCGGGTTACAGGATGAACGATACTTCCTTCTTCCTCGGGTTAGTGGCTACGCGTTTTCCCTTGTTGACTAGCCATGACCACTTCTCTTATTAACAAACATCCCTTTGCAAAAGGGCGGGATTTTTACCGCTTTTCTCTAAACGTCCCATCTTCTCCTCCACGCGTCGATCTCTGGGTTTTCTCTTTCATTTCTCTACATATATATTAATGTCTTTTAACCAGGTTTTTCCCCCTTTTCTTCTGTTTTCGAGTTCCACTAAATCGTCTCTTCCCCACGACTGTATCTCACCAAGACGGGCAGACAGCTGGCCACCTCCGTTGGCCTCGAGATTCTAATTTCATAATCTTCAAGCATCCCCGTCTTTTCCCTTATCTCAGGGATCTGTGATTCAGATAAGGAAAAAACCCTAATTTCATGCCAAGGGAGTTTTTCAACACTTCGATAAGCTTCGAGTTGAGAAACCCATTTCATAAAGAGAAAATCTTAGCAGAAGGCGGATAAGAAACTTACGCGATACTTGGACGAGACCGTCTTGGTGAGATACATAAACATGGAAAAGATCGTAAGTCTGGAAGAGAGTGCCTAGAGAACGTGGGAAAGTGTTCAACGTGATAAACCCTTAAGACTAAATCTCAATGGAGGCCGAAGAACCAGGAACGTGGGTAAAGTATCCTTCACTATAAATACTCCGGCCTATTCTTAGCACCAAATTCGTCGACACCTTTTTCTTTACTGTTACTCTGCTCATTTTTACACACACACCTAAGCGCAAAAACCCTCCTGACCGAGGCAGGAGGGCAATACACCCTCATATCTACTCTTCCAGTTATTTCAGGGAAGAACCCACGGCGTTACTCAAGCAGGAAGGAGGCGATTCGCTATCCCGTGGCAAATCGGATGTTTCCGGCAGCATCATCATGCATATACATAGTTAGGCTGCTAATGAAATACTTGTAGACACCGTCTAAAAGAAATTTACAATGTTTACAATATTCTTATCATTCAAATTCCACACATCCCCGATCCGGCTGTTGTTGAGTTAAAAAGACGAGAAATATCGATTGGAATGTCAAATTTTTTTAATAATCTTGCATAACTTTGCTTGCTTGCCGGATAACACCGGAACGCAAATCTCCAGTCACCAAAAATATGGAAAGGGTATTTTTCCATACAAGAAAGGATATATGGAAAGGAGATTTCATGTGAACAAAAAATAATGTGATTGTCAGCTCATTACTAAGTGAGTGCAACGGTTAAAATCAGTACTACATAAAATGTAACGAAAAATAATAACACATAAACTTGCTCTTAAACCTTGACGAGTTTTTTGACCAGCTCTGGCGAGGAAACCCATGGTTGCATCAAGACTGGTAGCTTCATTGTGACAGAACCTGGAGGGAACTTTGCAAGCAAATCTGTCGAAACTCAAGAATGTAATAGAAGCATTGCTGCATTAGAATAGCCACCCTCAGCTACTTTATTGAAAAAGAAATAGAAAATACGATGATTTGTCCAGATTATATCAAGATAGTGGAACAAAATAAATACAAAGAATGTTCAAGGAGAAAATAACCTTTGCAAAGGGAACAACCATGAGAACTGCTGGTCGGAAAGTGAGCAGAGCAAGAAAGTGGATTTGGACCTGCTTGTAGATCTCTGAATTCCAATTCCTCGTCATCCATTAAGACTAGCTGATCAGCACTTTCCAGACACTTTATATCTTCTAGAGCAATTTCACATTTTCCTCTGCGAGGCTGCTTGTGAGGTTCTGCTTTCTGGAACTCAGCCCACAACTGCGCATGGCAAGTAAAGGAACAGTAACTGATATAGTTCCTCATGCTCGCTGTTACAACAAAACCAACTTTACCTTCCTATTTCTGAGGTATGATTTCCTCTTAGTCTGTTCTTTGATTGCCAATTTTCTCTGCATAAGAAAGTACTACCTTCAATTTCTTCTCCCGAAAGGCAAATCATTCTAAAAAACAACTGTTTATTTATTGAAATAAATTTTTATCGTATTAGACCATGTATATCATTACTAACAACAACAAAGAAGGTGGATAATCAGGACAAACCACGAGAGATTGTCGTTGCTGCGCCCTATTTTTCTTCTTTCTGGTTTCATGATCTGAGCTAGCAGTACAATTTCTATCATCAGAATGTATTGTTCAATATGCCGTAATAAAACCTTTCCCGATCCCATGTTTCTTCCAGGATTTCCGTTTCGAGTGATGAAACCTTTACCTATACCATGTTTCTTAACAGGGGCACCATTTGAAGTCAATGTACCTTTTCCAATACCATGTTTCAGTCCAGGTAAACTATTATAACAAGAAGGTTGATAATCTACAATTGCATGGACTGGAACCTAACATGAAAATCCATAATATAAGGAAAAGGACAAAAAGTTACAGATATACTTAAAAATATTCTATCAGTGCAAGAAACAATTGAGGCAAAATCATGTGATACCTTCCGTCTCTTACAACTATTCAGAGCCTTTACACTACGACACCCTTTAAAATCTGTCCATCACAGCATACAGAGGATGTTGTCATGTTTCAGTGTTAGACTGCTACAAAATCATAGCAAGCATTTCAATATTGAGTTTTACTTTCTCACTTCCAGATGATCATGACATGTAGAGCTTAAGATGATGGAACCAGTAAAGGAACAACCAAAGGGTGAAGATTCAGCTTCCAAACTAAGCCCATTCCCAATATATATTCTAAAAACAACATTCAGCCCCTGTTAGATTGCCAACTCTGGAAATCTAGCATTTTAGACCACTACACCCATAAACATTGTGTTCTAAAAATGCATACTAAAAGCACCTCGAAAAACAATAGACACGGAAGTTAGAAAGTCAAAGAAACCAGAAAACCATTGTTCAGTTATCGGGTATCAAAGGTATTATCTAACCTAAACACACTCACGGCCTAAATGAATTCGCGCCCGCTCATTATGTAACGCTAAAAGCAAACATAAATACACAACACACATATATGCATATCGATTTCGCAATTCTTCCATTTCAAAAGGAAACATAAATAAACAACACACATATATGCATATCGATGTCGCAATTCTTCCATTTCAAAAGTAATATCTAAACGGAATCCATATGTGGCCGCCAAATATCATGTCTCGAAACCAAGTAACACACCGCATAAATTTTCTTTATAAAATCATCCGACAGGGAAAAACAAGCACGAAATACCTCTCTGTCCCTCACTGCATAAAAACGCCTTCGACGGAAGAGAATCAAACTCATCTCCAAGGACAGGACCATCCTTTCTGAAAATTTTGATCAAAATGTGCTCTGGACCGTACAAAACCTCCTGAAGCCGAGGCCTGTAATCATTCTCATTCATAAACACGCGCTGATGCGCTTTCCTCTTCCTCTTTCGATCTTTTTTACTGCAATCCAAACCAATTGCATGTTGTTCATCGCAATCCTTCCTATAACTGCGTTGAGCTTTATCGACTATCATCGATCAACAATGAGTTACGCTCAGCTCAATTACACCACAGAGAGGCCAAGGTTAATGAGATTGAAAGGTACAGTTGAGTACCTGACTCTGTTCTGTGACTGTGAGAGCTGATAAATGTCAAGGGGCAGGGTTTTTAACGGGTAGGGTTTTGGGTTTTGTCTCTTCGGATATTTTTCCAAGCATTTTAAACTTTTTGTGAGTGAAAATATCGGGATAAACTCAAAATGGTTTCTAATATTTATAATGTAGGATCAATTTATTTTCCGATGTTTTACCTGAACTAATTTAATTCCCGATATTGTCGATTTTGGATCAATTTGATCCTTCCATCACGTGTCTCACAATAAATCATGTCTAGATCGATAAAATTGAAATGGTTACTGAAATCAGGGCAAGAAGCTAAAATGTTCTTCTTCAAAATTCGAACATGAGATCTAGATCGTCTACTTCGTCGAGCTTCGTAGACAATTGAAAAGAAAACAGTACGAACCCACAAATCCTGCAAATATTCCAAAATTTGATCTAGACATGATTTAGTGTGAGGCAAGTGCGAGATTCCAACTAAAATTGACGTTAATCATGATGGAAGGACCAAATTGGTCCAAAATCGACAACATCGGAGACTAAATTGATTCAAGCGAAACATCGGGGACTAAATTGGTCCACATGATAAACATTGAGGACTTTTGAATTTTCTTCCGGAAATATCCGATCATCCTTTTCTTATTAATTACAGAAATAATAAATCACTTCTTTAATAATCGCCCTATTCTAAATTATTTGTTTTTTTCTTCCTATAAACGTACAATTCATCGTCAGCTAACGGATGATCTCGACAGTGAAAATAATTCTCCTAGCTTTTGTCCACCGTCTTTAAACCACACAGACAACAAACTCGGGACATACATGAGTATTCATATCAAAATTCAAAGACGCCGTGACTAATGATCACGAAAACCGACTGATTGATTTTTTATAACTGTCCCAAGGCAAGACTCAGTGATTAGGTCAACACATATCTAAGCAAGAGGTCTCGGAATCAATTCATGTCGATGTTGACACTAATCCCGAGGATTAATTCTATTTTTAAAGTGTACGTCGTAAGCCCATAATTGATTAAATGGACATAATTAATGAAGGCCTATGAACTGTCTTTGGCCCACTTTAGCCGTTATGGCCCAAAATCAACTACAAGCCCACACTTCTACGGGCTTGGACATAATGTCAAACAATCTTCTCAGGCCCATGGCCTACTAGGGCATTTTAATTTTTTATTTTTATTTTTAAAATTACATAGGGATGTCAACGGGGCGGGGCGGGGACGGGGACCTAATCCCCGGCCCCATCCCCGCGTCTATGGGGAATCCCCATCCCTATCCCCGCCAAGTAAATGGGGACAAAATCGTCCCCGTCCCCACGGGGATCCCCACTCCCGCGGGGATCCCCGCCCTGCAATTTTTTTTAAAAAAAAATATTTATATTATAATATATAAATTAAATATATTATTTAAATTATATTTTAAATATTATTTATATTATAGTAATATAAAATGAGTATAATAAATATTATTTATATTATAATAATATTGATTAGATATAATAAATATTATTTATATTATATAATATAGTATAGGGGAACGGGGCGGGGAACTCCACGGGGCGAGAGCAATCCCCGTTCCCGCCCCATCCCCGCCAACGGGGGGAGATCTCTCCCCGTCCCCGCCCCACGGGGATAAAAAATCGGGGATTCCCCGCCTTGTTCGGGGCGGATCCCCGCGGGGACGGGGAATCCCCTCCCCATTGACAAGCCTAATCAGTAATAACGTCATTTTATTAAAAATAAAATAAAATTCCTTAGCCACCTCCGATTTATCTTGCCAGCTCAGTCAACAGTCATGCAAAGGTATCCAAATCCAAAAGGGCCTTTTCTTTTTCCATATACCTCCTTAAACATGTGTATATATAGATAGATGGATGGATAGATATAAGAAGCGCAGAGGCAGTAATTAGCCATCTTTCTATAATTGAATCAAATAATTGAAGCACTCAGCGACAGAAAATACCAAAGTAAGTTTACAGACATTTTTTGGCCTCATGCATGATTGTGTGTAGTAGAGTTCCTAAATATCAACTTTTCTTTTTCTGGGTTTTGGATTTTAATTT